>ML661889.1:7701968-8054727 GCA_007570785.1 Antilocapra americana | reverse complement strand
ACACACACACACACACACACACACACACACACACACACACACACACTCTCTCTCTCTCTCTCTCTCTCTCTCTCTCTCTTCCTTGTTAACTTACAACTTAAATGAATCTTAGAAATCTTCCTATCTTTGTTCAGGTTTATTGTTTTACAATGGAGGCTCCTGAAGCTTATATCACACTCCAGGTTTCATTGCTTCATTTCTAGCCAGTTTCCTAACGTTACTCAGATTAAAATTCAGTTCAATTCAGTTCAGTTGCTCAATCGCATCCGACTCTTTGCGACCCCATGGATTGCAGCGTGCCAGGCCTCCCTGTCCATAATCAACACCCGGAGCTTCTCAAATCCATGTCCATTGAGTCAGTAATGCCCATCTCATCCTCTGTCATCCTCTTCTCCTGCCTTCAGTCTTTCCCAGCATCAAGGTCTTTTCCAATGAGTCAGTTGTTTGCATCAGGTGACCAGAGTACTGGAGCTTCAGCTTCAGCATCAGTCCTTCCAATGAATATTCAGGGTTTATTTCCTTTAAGACGGACTGGTCTGATCTCCTTGCAACCCAAGGGACTCTTTTGTAGAATAGATAAATGGATATGCAAGGCCACTTATGCTGGCAGATGCTGCCTAGACCTGCACGTGTGTGAGAGACTCCGTTTGGAGGCCAAGCCAACCTGGTAACTTGACATTTGAGGCTCACATTTGAAAACAACTGCCCACAGCATTCAATATGTGTAACAGTTTCTCCTACACATTCATTCAAAACTATTTATTGAGAACTTACATATGTCAGGCAATGTGTGTGTGCTGGGGATTCCTTGATAAGCAAAACTCCCTCCTCTCATGGAGCCTACGTTCTAGTGAGTGGAGACAAACAATAAACGAGTAAAAGAGTAAAATATAATTTGTCACATGATGTTAAGTGGAGGGGGAGAGTGAGAGTCAAGAGACCCTCAATGATCAAGTCACATGTGACAGGAAACCAGAAGAAATGATGGAGGATCCCTGATGGGTATATGGGGAGAGAAAGTGATCAACTAAGAGATCATAACACCTCTAAGAAACTGGAAATCATCCAAAACTATACTGGCAAAGTAATCCCCCACAGTCCTACTTCAAAATTCTCCAAGCCAGGCTTCAGCAATATGTGAACCGTGAACTTCCAGATGGACAAGCTGGTTTTCGAAAAGGCAGAGGAATCAGAGATCAAATGGCCAACATCTGCTGGCTCCTCGAAAAAGCAAGAGAGTTCCAGAAAAACATCTGTTTCTGCTTTATTGACTATGCCAAAGCTTTTGACTGTGTGGATCACAATAAACTGTGGAAAATTCTGAAAGAGATGGGAATACCAGACCATCTAACCTGTCTTTTGAGAAACCTATATGCTGGTCAGGAAGCAACAGTTAGAACTGGACATGGAACAACAGACTGGTTCCAAATAGGAAAAGGAGTACGTCAAGGCTGTATATTGTCACCCTGCTTATTTAACTTCTATGCAAGGTACATCATGAGAAACGTTGGGCTGGAAGAAGCCCAAGCTGGATTCAAGATTGCCAGGAGAAATATCAATAACCTCAGATATGCAGACAACACCACCCTTATGGTAGAAAGTGAAGAGGAACTAAAAAGCCTCTTGATGAAAGTGAAGGAGGAGAGTGAAAAACTTGGCTTAAAGCTCAACATTCAGAAAACTAAGGTCATGGCATCTGGTCCCATCACTTCATGGGAAATAGATGGGGAAACAGTGGAAATAGTGTCAGACTTTATTTTTGGGGGGGCTCCAAAATCACTGCAGATGATGATTTCAGTCATGAAATTAAAAGACACTTACTCCTTGGAAGGAAAGTTATGGCCAACCTAGATAGCATAGTGAAAAGCAGAGACATTACTTTGCCAACAAAGATCCATCTAGTCAAGGCTATGGTTTTTCCAGTGGTCATGTATGGATGTGAGAGTTGGACGGTGAAGAAAGCTGAGTGCCAAAGAATTGATGCTTTTGAACTGTGGTGTTGGAGAGGACTCTTGAGAGTCCCTTGGACTGCAAGGAGTTCCAACCAGTCCATCCTAAAGGAGATCAGTCCTAGGTGTTCATTGGAAGGACTGATGTTGAAGCTGAAACTCCAACACTTTGGCCACCTCATGCGAAGAGTTGGCCCATTGGAAAAGACCCTAATGCTGGGAAGGATTGGGGGCAGGAAGAGAAGGGGATGACAGAGGATGAGATGGCTGAATGGCATCACTGACTCGATGGACATGGGTTTGGGTGGACTCTGGGAGCTGGTGATGGACAGGGAAGCCTGGCATGCTGCAATTTATGGGGTCGCAAAGAGTCGGACACAACTGAGCAACTGAACTGAACTGAACTGATGAGAAACATTTCCTGCTGTCTTCCCTCAAAACAAAATAATGAGGATTTGGGGAGGGACGATCTCATTAGGGAAACATGTTAGAGTAGTAAATTCCTCTGAGGTTAGAATTCCTCTGAGGTTAGAATATTTCTTCAAATCTCTTGACAGTGTTTTTTTTTTTCCTTTTATTCAGAGTGAGAGAGGCAACAGCTGATGAAAAGCAGTGTAAAATATGACTCAAGAGATATAGAAGTCACACTCATCAAAGAGCCCTGAAAGGCAAAAGCTCTCAAAGATTCTAAATATTTATTTGCCAGGCAAAACTCCTGAAAGAATCCTAAAGGTTCCCAACATATATATGGGAGCCCTCACATTAGGCTAGACTGATTCTCTGAAGGACATCTCTCCATGTGCTGGACCATTCAACTCAAGGACAGCCAGCCTCCTCCATGATTTTGCAGCTCTGTACATGTGAGTCTACAAGGATGGGAAAGCAATCCTGAAACCAGCTCCCTTCAGAATACACCCACAAACTAACTATGGAAACTTCAGACATTCTGTTGTTTTTCCCAAAATGTTAAATCAGTCTCTTTTCCCCGTCTTCTTTCTCAACTCTTTCTCAAACTACTAGCATTAAGTTCTTTCTTTCCAAATTTAGGGAATGTCTTTTTTGGGTTGAGAAGTGGTTCAAAAGAAAATGCTATTTTATTTTCATTTCTCTCTCTCTCATCTCTCATCTGAATCTGTCTCTCTCTCTCTGGCAGTCACAAAGAACAGAGCTGGGCAATGATAGAGCAATAGATTTTGTGAAGAAAATTCTTTGATAATTATGCAAATATAAACAGGCCAGATTCTTATTCTTTTCTTTCTCCAATGAAGAAGATACAAAGTAACATTCTATAAGCAAGCTTATTATTTTTAACCTTCCCAGGTGGCGCTAATGGTAAAGAACTCCCCCCTTCCACTGCAGGAGTCACGGATTTGATCCCTGGGCGGGGAAGATCACAGAGAGGGGGGCAGGGCAACCCACTCCTGTATTCTTGCCTTTGCCTGGAGAATCCCAGGGACAGACGAGCCTGATGAGCACACAAGCACACACCGAAGGACAAGAACCTTTTCTTCTGAAAAGAGATAAAATATACCTAGGCCACCCCAAACTCTATCCATTTCCCCTCGTGTGCTTGGTCACTCGGTCTTGTCCAACTCTTTGGGACCCCATGGACTGTAGCCCACCAGGCTCCTCTGTCCATGGGATTCTCCCTGCAGGAAGTGGGTTGCCACTTCCTTCTCTGATCCATTTTCCCTACTCTGCCCTAGCTCTACCAGAATGTTTAGTTACTGAATGGATAATGAAGGAAAGAGAATATACTCTCCAGAAACAGTTTGGGGATGGGCCTTGTCCTAGGGGTAAATACAGAGGTCCTCTGATCCCAGTGTGTCTACCACAACTCTAGACCAGTCTTCATTCCTTCTCTTCAGGATTTTATAACTATTCCCAATAGCCCAGCTCCCAAAATTTAGCTGTAGAAATTCAAAGTTTCAAACAGTTTGATGGAAGGCTGCTCTCCTGGAAGTCTTTCCCTAACCATTTAGGGAAGGTTACTGCAAGAGATATGCTCACAACAAACTGGCCTGATTTGAGGGATGGGTAGTGGAGGGATGGGCGGCTCAGAAAGCTGTCCATCCCATGTCCTGTGGGTCCATAGAGTTCTCTAGGAGCTGTCCTTGTTCTCCTCTAACCTGGTCCTTATCCTCTCAATGTTGCTCTTTCACTACCACCCCCCACACACACAGCCTTTCCCTAGAGTTTCCAGGATAACTGATTTTTACGCATGTATTGTTTATTCTCTATTATCACTGGGGCCTTATTTTCAGGTGTTTTTTATACTGAATTTTAACTCTTTGATATTTTTATGTGCTTTATATTTCGTTTTGAACCATTTTACCACATGATTTTAGCAACATCAAAAAGTCTAAAACTTGGGAATTTTTAGTTTGTTACCTGATTGGCTAAACTAAAATTGTTTTTAATTTTTTGAAATTCTTTAACTCTGTCTATTCCTTTACTTTAAATACACCAAGTTTCCATAGCTAAAGAACAGTAGACCTAAAACAAAAAGACACATGAAACCAGCAGAGGGAGCAGGGCGGGGCCGGGCAGTGGGGGCAGAGAGTTTCTCTCATCAAGAGATTGAATCCTTCATCAAACACATTACTTGTTTCTTCCAAATCCACCTTCTGGAAATCTACTCTGCCCATCTCTCTGAAGCACAGATTGCCCTCCTATGCAGCCCCTGAATGCCATACTCCAAGTCAAAGCCACCATCCTCTCCCAGAACATAGAGGTAAAGGAAGCTTTCATCCAACAGGGCATCTGGGAGGGGTGGAATCAGATTTATGCACAACAAATGGGAAAAATCAGACTGGAAAGCAGATAAATTACGGAGAATTTTTTCACTAGACGTAAATATGCATTATGGAAATCCTCCAAACAATTCTTCCAGTGCTATAGTTCTGTCTGATTTGATATACAACTGATTTTTATAAAACATTTCAGGAATGTATCTTTTGCCTAGATGGAAGCACACTGATATTACACATATATATTGACAAAAAAAGAAATTTACCTTGGCTCATTATTTGCATTTTAAACATAATCTTAATCCAACTCTTTCTATCCCTTCACTGTATTCTAGCCAAATAGTTTTCCAATTAGTTGTCAAATAAATCAAAGTGTCTTCCTGAAACTCAGGCAGTAAAAACCTGGTATTTCTTCTTTCTTTGCGAGCAGAGGATATGCTTAATATTTTCTATTGCTTCTGAAGAACCAGGTTTATTATGTATCATTATTACTATTAATAGCTCTTAAATGTTATTATATGAATTACGTTATTTTAGAAAATAACCATGATAAAATCCCTTGATGACTTTTCTGATGGAGAGAAAGTGGTTAAATCTACCAATACTCCCACATAACTTATAATTAATCTCTACTATATTAATTGTTTCTTGAAAATAGACATGTAAGTAACAAAGTTACTTTATTGCTAAATGATAGATGATAGCATCTCAAACCCTAGTGGGGGAAAAAAACTCTTTCAAATAGAATATTTGACAAAATGAATGAAATAAACACATGTCATCGCTCTGTTTTTTCTTATCCTATGGATTAGGTACTTCAAATTCTTTTCAGGTCTTTAGAGAGAGTTATTGTATGGTAAACTATAACATATAATAAGCCCATGAACAACACAGGTTTGAACTATGCACATTCACTTATAACTGGATTTTTTCAATATTGCACCTGTATTTTCAATTTACAGAGATTTAAATTAATTAAGAGGGAAAGTCATGAAAAGTTTGTTCCATTAGAGATCACAACATGTGAAATCAAAAGGTCTAGTCCTGACTCTATCCAAAGTGTTTCAGCTTCCCACCTCTTGGTAACACACTTATCAATTTCTTTGTGGGGGGTTGGGGGTTGTTTTTTAATTGAAGTATAATTGATTTACAATGTTGTGTAAAATTTTGCTGTACAGCAAAATGATTCTGTTATACATACATATATATATATATATATATATACATTCTTTTTCTATATCCTTCCCCATTATAGTTTATCACAGGCTATTAATCAGTTTGTTTGTTTGTGAGGCAGAGATAGCGATACTCAATTTTTAACTGCACAGAGTTCAGTGCCCCTGACCCTCATGTTGTTCAAAAGTCAACTATATATCTAGACCAAGATCTAGATATAATACTACATATATGTACAAACTGAAAATTAAGTCCTGTATTAATCAAAGTTTTTACAATAAACAGTAAGAATTCCTCTGAAACACTTTACCAAAAAAATCCAATCCCAAACCAATGAACCACATAAATCAACCAATAAATCTAAATGATATCCTGGAGCAATAAAAAATGTGAAAGGTCTTTGGAGCTTTTTATAATGAAACTAGACCCATAATGCATCAGAATGAGATGGCCCCTTGCCAGCAGGGGGTGGGCCCACGAGTCAGAGAAAGAAACACTGTGTCGTATCAGTAGGATTTGGCAACATTTATTCAGTCAGCTTCCTGGGTAGTTTAAATGTTAAAGAATCTGCCCATAATGCAGGAGACCTGGGTTCGATCGCTGGGTTGGTAAGATCTCCTGGAGAAGAGCATGGCAACCCACTCCAGTATTCTTTCCTGGAGAATTCCATGGATAGAGGAGGCTGGTGGGCTACAGTCCATGGGTCGCAAAAAGTCAGACACAACTGAGTGACTTTCTTTCACTTCCATTCAATCAGCTATTCAGAAAGTCATTGTCACTTTTAGTGTCCTAGAGAGGATGACTAATGGAAGAGACATTAGACAACTTAGCGAATAGCGGTATAATGTGATACGTGTTCTGAAAGTGTAAGCATCTCCTTGGGAAACAGGAATGTCCTTTTGAAGATGGGGCCCTCCAAACACAGTCCTGACACAAAAGTGAGCGTTACGTAGGTGAAGGGGGCAGAGGGCAGTGGGTGCTCACGTTCCAGGCTGGAGCACTGAACTGTGAGAGCACTGAAAAGTCTGAGCATCTGAACATCAAGAAGGAATTATACTGGGTATGATGAAGTAGCAAACAAGAGCCAGAAAATGAATATTTTTGCACATTATGGTGAAGAGGTGAGATTTCAGCTGAGGACAAAGAGGGGGCATGGCAATGATGGTAAGTGGAGGAACAAGTAAATGCGGTAATTCTAGGGTATGCATTCCACACTCCTCTGTCTCAGTCTTAGCTCCTCTTTGGTGAACATATATTTTGCTTGGAGTTAATGATATTGCCTATCATTCACATGTTCTCCTGTTCCTTGATCTGCCAAATTAGGTTTCTCAGTAGATAAGAGTTTCCACTGATCTAGAATACTAACCAGCCTGTGAGTGGTTTATCTTATCAAGTAAACCAAAATGACTAATGACAATGCCACCTCTTCTTTTAGAAAAACAATGTAATAGAATTCGGTTTATCTCACAACTCTCTGGCATTAATCACCAGGAAAAAAGCATTCTCCCATCACATCTCTGTGTTGTATTTCCCTTGCCTGACTTCATCATTCATCTTAGCAGACTACAGAAGAACATGGGAAAGACCAGAAACACATCCCTGGACACTGTGGTGACAGATTTCATTCTCCTGGGCTTATCTCACCCCCCAAGGCTGAGGACTCTCCTCTTCTTGGTCTTCTTCATCATTTACATCCTGACTCAGCTGGGCAACCTCCTCATTTTGCTCACCGTGTGGGCTGACCCAAAGCTCCACACTCGCCCCATGTACCTTCTGCTGGGCGTGCTCTCATTCCTGGACATGTGGCTCTCCTCTGTCATCGTTCCTCGGCTAATAATGGATTTTACTCCTGCCAGCAAGAGAATCCCGTTTGGTGGCTGTGTGGCTCAACTGTATTTCTTTCATTTCCTGGGCAGTACTCAGTGCTTCCTCTACACCTTGATGGCCTATGACAGGTACCTGGCAATATGCCAGCCCCTGCGCTACCCCGTGCTCATGAATGGGAGGCTRTGCACCATCCTTGTGGCTGGAGCTTGGCTGGCTGGCTCCATTCATGGGTCCATCCAGGCCACCCTCACATTCCGCCTGCCCTAYTGTGGRCCCAACCAGGTGGATTAYTTTWTCTGTGACATCCCTGCAGTATTGAGACTGGCCTGTGCAGATACAACTGTCAATGAGCTTGTGACTTTTGTGGACATTGGGGTAGTGGCCGCCAGCTGTTTCATGTTGATTCTGCTCTCCTATGCCAACATAGTCCTCGCCATCCTGCAGATACACACTGCTGATGGGCGGCGCCGAGCCTTCTCCACCTGTGGCTCCCACCTGACCGTGGTCACAGTCTACTATGTCCCCTGTATTTTCATCTACCTTCGGGCTGGCTCCAAGAGTCCCCTGGATGGGGCAGTGGCTGTGTTTTACACTGTTGTCACTCCATTATTGAACCCCCTCATTTACACACTGAGGAATCAGGAAGTGAAGTCTGCTCTGAAGAGACTAGCAGCAGGTAGAGGGGCTCGGAGTAAAAATAAGTAACTAGAGGCTCAGGGACTACCTACATCATCATTGTTACTGATCTTTTCAGAAACTGCTGCATGTGGCAGGTGTTCAAAAGCAGTTTTGGTTTAAGCTGAATCGAGTGTAATTCATTTCTTCTATTAGGAAGAAACTTCTAGTGCTATGGTGCATACGTGCTCAGTTGTGTCCGACGCTTTGTGACTCAGTGGACCATAGCCTCTCGGGCTCCTCTGCCCATGCGATTCTCCAGGCAAAAATACTGGAGTGGGTTGCCATTTCCTCCTTCAGCAGATCTTCTCAGTCCAGGCATGGAACCCACATCTCCTGCACTGGCAGATGGATTCTTTACTGCTGAGGCACCTGGGAAGCCCTTCTAGTGCTGTATTTAATCTCACTAAATTATCCATCACTTTTTTGCACTTTTATGGGGAAAAGCACAGTCTTCAAAAAAAGGTTGAATATGAGGAATAAATGCTCTGGGTAGGAAGGGGGATTACACAAGCCAAATTTGAGAAAACCCAGCATAATGCTCCCCATCTACCCTTCATTCCCTTTCTTCACTCCTAGTTCCCCAAGCCTCTAGGAATTGAGGATTGCTTTGCTCATCTCAAGGCAAATCCATCCTTCCAAGCAGTTGGTGCAATCTCTGTGGAGACTGTCTGTTTCCTTCCAGCCCCTCTTCACCATACAGTAATTCACCTAATTCTGTTTGCTTTGCTTCAGGAATATCTATCTGGCTTCCCAAGTGGTCTCTCTCCTTGTCATCCTCATCTTTATCCATACCACTAGAAAAAGTTCTACTTTCTGAAACGTGGACCTTAACATGTCATTTCTCTCCTTGTAAATATTCACTAGCTCTCTAACATATATAGATGAAGCCAGACCTCAGCTTGGAATTTAAAGTCCCCTGCAACCTGATCCCAATATACCTCATCTCCCAAAATCTCTCTACCTCCCCTTTCTCTCCTAGTCCCATTAATTTCCCTACCACTCCTTAAACTTTCCCTATACAGTTAGCCCTCCACATCCAAAGTTGGTTGAATCTGAAAATGTGAAACCTGTGGCTATGGATGCCATCGTATTCAGAGTACTTACTACACCATCTTATGTAGGTTGAGCATCAGGGGGTTTTGGTATAGCAGAACTCCTGGAACCAATCCCCTGCAGGTACCGGAGATGATTGTACTTTCCTGTTTCTGAGCTTTTACTTATTACTGTGTGAGAAATACCCTTCTTCCCCCGCCACGTTGATAAACTGATGTCTTCTGCTTCCTAGAAGGCACAGGAGGATAGGGAGGGCCTTTATTTCTGCAGGAAGCTTTCTCTGATCTTCCCAGTGAAAATGTACATCCTCCTTTTATAAAAGGTCTTGTATTCCCATAGTCCTTTGTATTTTATAATAGCACTTATCAGGCTCCTCTGTCCATGGCATTTTCCAGGCAAGAATACTGGAGTGGGTAGCCACTCCCTTCTCCAGGGAATCTTCCCAACCCAGGGATCAAATCTGGGTCTCCTGCACTGCATGCAGATTCTTTGAGCCAGCGGGGAAGCCTAAAACAATAATCACAGGCTGACGTGTGTTATATTCAAATCGGAGTCCTTGGAGAAGAGAAAGGGTATTTCATTTGTGTTTGTGCCACAGCCCCCTTTTCCCTAATATCTACTACTAGGCACTGTGGTAGAGATAGCTACCTGCCCACCGGGATCCATTCTCTCCCTCTCCCCTAGCCAGATAACTGTAGATGGAACAAGGCTTCCAGGTATGGTCATAGTTCAGAGTTCTCCCAAACTGAGAAGAGAAGAGTTTATGTGTATGTGTAATCCTTCCAGGTCTGGCCTTCAAACCTGGCACAGGAACTTTTCCGTGATTTTTCCTACTCCTAGCTGGAACTGGCATACAACAGGGACCCAGCTTTATCAGCAGTACCTTGTAACCAAGTGGAAATGAATCACCTGCCAACTCGGAGCATTCACTTAAGAATTTTAAGTTAAAGGAAAATAGACCTCTAACTTCTTTAATCCACTGATTTCTTACTGAGTTACTTTGTTAGTAGTTTTATCTCATGCTAATTAATACTTTACTCAATCAGTAATTTTTTTTTGCTATAAACTTTTTTTTTTATTGTTTTTGCCATACAATGTCATGATATCACCATGGGTTTACATATGCTCCCCCTCCAGAACCCCCCTCCCTCCTCCCTCCCCCCGGGAAATCTCGATGCACCAGCCCCGAGCATCAATCCTGGGCTGGCGTCAATCAGTAATTTTTAATTGAAAATTAAAACAGCACCACCAAAGTCTTATGAACTTCATTTAAATTATCCAAAGCATCTGGAAAACTTTTTGGCCAATTACTATAATGCCCAATAGCCATAGATCTGGAGTCCACCTGTTCCATCATTCTGTGGGCCAGTCAGTTAATCAAACAATGGCCTTCTGACCAGGTCAGGGTGATATAAATGATGACCTTGATTTATCCTTTATGATCTGTCCTGCTCTTATCTGGAGGAACAAGAAATACAGGGAAGTATATGAGCAGGTGTCAATAACTCCTTACAGAAAATGAAGGACCAGGTAAATATGTTCTTTCATTTGCTGACAGTTTTTTCACCCATTTAGATGTGTGAAGTCATGCTAAGCCAACCTGAGGGGAGACTTTTTGTTTCACTTCAGTGAAGTACATATTATATAAACATCACCATCTTAATAATTTTTAAGTGTATGGTTCAGTGGTATGAAATACATTCACATCATTGAGCAACCATCACGACCGCCCATGTCCATCATTCCTTTCACTCTATAAAACTGAAACTCAACACCCATCAAACAATAACTCTTATTCTCCCCTTCCACAAGCCCCTGGCAATCATCTTTATGCATTCTGTCTCTATGATTTTGACTTTCCTACTTTTTGTGATTGGCTTATTTCATTTAGTATAATGTCTTCCAGGTTCATCCATGCTGTGGTATATTGTGGAATTTTCTTCATTTTTAAGGCAAAATAATATTCTGTTGTATGTATAGGCCATATTTGTATTTCCATTGATGGACTCTGAGATTGTTTCCACAGTTTAGCTATTGTATATAATGCTACTCTAAATATGGGTTCTCAAATATCTCTTTGAGACTCTGCTTTCAGTTCTTTGGGGTATATGCCAGGAGTGAAATTGATAGATCATATGGTTATTGTCTCAACATTCAGAAAACTAAGATCATGGCATCCGGTCCCATTATTTCATGGCAGATAGATGGAGAAACAGTGGAAACAGTGGCTGACTTTATTTTTCTGGGCTCCAAAATCACTGCAGATGGTGATTGCAGCAATGAAATTAAAAGACACTTACTCTGTGGAAGGAGAGTTATGACCAACCTAGACAGCATACTAAAAAGCAGAGGCATCACTTTGCCAACAAAGGTCCGTATAGTCAAGGCTATGGTTTTTCCAGTGGTCATGTATGGATGTGGGAGTTAGACTATAAAGAAAGCCGAACACTGAAGAATTGATGCTTTTGAACTGTGGTGTTGGAGAGGACTCTTGAGAGTCCCTTGGACTGCAAGGCGATCCAACCAGTCCATCCTAAAGGAGATCAGTCCTGGGTGTTCATTGGAAGGACTGATGTTGAAGCTGAAACTCCAATACTTTGGCCACTTGATGTGAAGATCTGACTCATTTGAAAAGATCCTGATGCTGGGAAAGATTGAGAGCAGGAGGAGAAGGGGACGACAGAGGATGAGATGGTTGGATGGCATCATCGACTCAATGGCCATGGGTTTGGGTGGACTCCAGGAGTTGGTGATGGACAAGGAGGCCTGGCATGCTGCAATTCATGGGGTCTCAAAGAGTCGGACACGACTGAGCAACTGAACTGAACTGATGGTTATTGTATTTTTAATTTCTTGAGGAGCAACCATGCTTTTTTCCACAAGGGTTGTACTATTTTTCATTTCCACCTAATAGTACACAAGAATTCCTATTTCTCCACATCCATACCAGCGCCTGTTGTTTTCTGTGTTTCTGACAGTAGCCATCCTCATGAGTGTGAAGTGGTGTCTCATTGTAGTTGGAGTTTGCATTGCTCTAATTATTAGTGATGTTTAGCATCTTTTCATGTGCTTTTTGGCCATTCGTATATCCTCTTTAGAGACTATTCTGTGTGTCTCTGCTAGATTTAGTTGGTTTAGTATGCTGAGTCCTCCATTTCCTTATCTTCTCTCTGGCCATTCTATGTAAATGGATTAAACTGTCAAGTCAAAGTCAGAAACTGACAGCACAGATTAAACACATTATCAAGCTATATACTATGGGCAAGAGACTCACTTGAGAGACAAAGACACAAACAAGTTGAAGGTGAAAGGGTGGCAAAAAGATGCCAGAGACAAGGAGGACATCACATAGTAATAAAACGTTCAGTACAGTGAGGACATGTAACCGTTATAAACATGTACATGCCTGATGACAGGTCATCAAAATATATGAAGCAAACCTGACAAAGCTGAAGGGAGAGATACCCTGTTCTACAATGACAGGTGGAGACTTCAAGACCCCACTCACAATAATGGACAGAACAGCCAGTTAATAAAATGAATAAGTCATGGGGATGAACAGTACAGAATAGGGAATATCACCAATAAATATTGTAATAACTCTAAAAGATGACAGATAGAAAATAGACTCAACATGGTGATTATCTCCTAATTTATGTAAATATTGGATCACTTTGAAACTAATGTTACATTATATGTCACTTATACATAAATTTTCTAAAAAATCGCTGCCCAGAGAGTATGACAAAGTATTGGAGATAATAGCTGGATTGGATGACTTCTCATGTTCCTCTAATCCTGAGATTCTGTCCTTCTTCTATGTGGTTCTATCTGAGCATCTTAATATTCATGAAGTAAGAGTTCATAAAATGTGAGTGTACCACTATGAAAACATTTTAGACCTGTAACAACTACATTAGTTTTTCTTTCCTTTTTTTCAAATTTGTTTTTGGAAGAGAAAAGAAATCTCAGATGTGAAGTTATCACATGGGGTCTCAAAGAGTCGGACACGACTGAGCAACTGAACTGAACTGATGGTTATTGTATTTTTAATTTCTTGAGGAGCAACCATGCTTTTTTCCACAAGGGTTGTACTATTTTTCATTTCCACCTAAAAGTACACAAGAATTCCTATTTCTCCACATCCATACCAGCGCCTGTTGCCTTTGTTCCACCTGATGTTACAAGGCTGGAAAAAGCTTTTAAAAACAAAAACAGGAAAAAGCTAGAAACTAAGGGAGTTTCCCAGGAAACAAACCATAGATAGTGGTTTTGTCTTATCACAGGGGTGCTATTACAATATTCCCTAAGCCAAAGGTCTCACACACAGTAATTAACCCTGGAGAAAATAAAAGAAGCAACAGAACACAAGAGACCAACTTCAGCAATTAACTTCAGCGGGAGCAACAACTCTTCCCCAAGTTTATATGGAGACTGGAAGAGGATGTCTACATATTACCAGGCAAATAATAAATCAAGTTCAATAGTTTGGTCCTTCATTTCAGTCCAGCCAGAACTAACTAATTGGGTCTTCTGCCATAAGCTCTTCACAATAACTCCTGCTGAACCTTGGATCAAAAGCCATTGAAATCTCTTATGGAACAGACTTATATCTCTCCTTCTGGGTTGAAAAAGGATTTTCTATAGATGCTGACACCTCCAGGTAAAGGTGATCCTTTGTCTGCCAAATAGCACCTGCCCTAGTCCTATCCAATTTCCCAGAGTTAAATGTCACCTGCAAGACTTGATCACTGAGGTGCTAAAAAAAAAAAAAAAAAACCACAGGAAGCTATTTCTAAATATAAATGATTGCAAAGTAATTTTTAGATATAGATAAATGCTTGGTCAAACACTGTGTAAGGGGTTTCTCCATCTATGTCACTTTACTTCTCATTGACTTTCCTTGCTTCATTAGTCAGTATTTTTCTCTTTCATCTCTCTTTTCTCTTTTAGAGATTTTCTTTACTGCCTGTTAAGTCTAACTGTGGGCTTCCCAGGTGGCTCAGTGGTAAAGAATCTGCCTGCCAATGCAGAAGACATAGATTTGATCCCTGGGTCAGGGAGATCCCCTGGAGAAGGGAAAGGCAACCTATTTCAGTATTCTTACCTGGAAAACCCCATGGACAGAGGGGCCTGGCAGGCTACAACCCATGGTGTCCAAAGAGTCAAACATGACTTAGTGACTAAGCATGCATGCGCAAACACACACACACACACAAACACACACACACACACACACATAGACACAAATCTAACTATAAAGTTACCATATCAGTCAGTTCAGTCACTCAGTCATGTCTCACTCTTTGAGACCCCATGAATCACAGCACACCAGGCCTCCCTGTCCATCACCAACTCCCGGAGTCCACTCAAACCCATGTCCATTGAGTCGGTGATGCCATCCAACCATCTCATCCTCTGTCGTCCCCTTCTCCTCCTGCTCTCAATCTTTCCCAGCATCAGGGTCTTTTCAAATGAGTCAGATCTTCACATCAGGTGGCCAAAGTATTGGAGTTTCAGCTTCAACATCAGTCCTTCCAATGAACACCCAGGACTGATCTTCTTTAGGATGGACTGGTTGGATCGCCTTGCAGTCCAAGGGACTCTCAAGAGTCCCTTGTTCAACACCACTGTTCAAAAGCATCAATTCTTCAGTGCTCAGCTTTCTTTATAGTCCAACTGCCACATCCGTACATGACCACTGGAAAAACCATAGCCTTGACTATACAGACCTCTGTTGGCAAAGTAATTTCTCTGCTGTCTAGGTTGGTCATAACGTTCCTTCCAAGGAGTAATCACAGCCACCATTCCTGCACAGTTACCATATAAGCTTTTTTATATCCAGATAAGTCTCCCCAGGCCTTCTATTAGCTATGTCATTCTCTAAAGCTACTCTTCTTCAGAAGCTCATTCACTGCCTAGGCTCAGTGCCAACCAGAGAAGGTAAGAGCATCTTGAAGTTCTCTGGTGGTTGCATCTTTGCTCCTTGCTATTTAGTCCTTGTCAGGTCCCTTCTCCCACCCGTAAGATAAATACTTTACCTAAAATTTGAAGCTTGAAAGATGGATGTTGAATAAAACTATAATCTACTTTCTGTGATAGTGACTATTTTAAACAGATATTTTAAATTCATTGCTTATACAGGTGTTATATTTTAGTTTCATTTCTCAGACAGTAACTCAAATTTTTTCTCATCTCATTGTATATATTCATTCCAATGTTATTCCTTTTTATATTATTTTCAGTTTTACATGTCTTATTGTAAAATTCAGAAAATGAAAATAGATTATATGTTTTCCAAGTATTTGGAATGCTTTTTATAGACTAAAAAAATGCTTTGAGTTGATTTTCAAAAAATGATGGATTTTTGAATGGTCATTTCTTTGTGGCCATTTGAGACATGGTAACTAGAGTTAAATATGTAATTTGGGACCAAAATTAAGCAAAACTCATTTATTGAAATAGGGTCAAGCTTGTGCCTTTGCTACCTTCTGGGCAAATCAGCCACTAACAATTCTTTAAATGATCAATATTGTAGATTTATAGTCAATTTGTGGTCCCTAATGATTCTTATAATTTTTTCAAACGTGTGTATTAGATGACCTTCTGTATTTTACCCAGGCCACAATTCAAAAATACATTGCATCAATATCTTCACAGTCTAGATCTCTATTAAATGAAAATATTGCCAACCCCCACAGGGAATGGTCTACTTTTTAAAGAATTGCTCAGTGTAATAGAATGTCTTTTTTTTTAAAGAATTGCTCAGTGTAATAGAATGCCAGACAATGAAAGAAGATGGACAAGAAGATGGATTCACAGATTCAGGTTAACAAAATTTGACTTGTTTAATTTTAGAACTTGCACTTAATTCTACTACATCTAGTTTTGGAAACAGAGCAGCAACATCAGGTTAGAATCTTTGACAGAATGAACCATCAAACTCTTAAAACTGTTGCTTAGATCACAGACAAATCTCTGGCCTCAGGACACTGAGGTTTAATGTTACCAATAAATTTTTTAAACTCTTAATGATTTAGCAATCTTAACTAACATGATTTACTAAAATATTTTGGCTTATTTGTGAAAAGGAATGTAAAGTAAAATGTAGAATGAGTACTAGACTTAAAAGTATAAAACTTACTTGGAGTACTTAGCACTATTCAATTATGGGGCTCCTTTGTCATTTAACTCCTCAAAGGATCATGAGAACACCACACACATATAAAATACCATCACTATTCTGAGTTCATATCACCCTAATCCTTTGAGGTTTCATCAGCGCCATGTTTTTTCTGTTTGCACTGTATTCATCTCTCTGTCTCTTTATCTCTGTCTCTCTGGCTGTCTCCCCTTTCTCTCTCTCTCCCCTTTCCCTCTCTTTCTCAATCTCTCTCTCTTTCTCCTACACCTCCCCACCCCTTTCTCTCTCCCATCCTTCATCTCTCTCTTTCTCTCTAGTTCTATTATTGAAAGACTTTAAGGCGTCTTGGACCCCCATCTGGGATATTAATGAATCAGAATAAGTAGAGGGGTATTCATCCAATGGACACCAAGTTCATGCTTGGAGACCTATGATACCTGGCAGTGGCACAGGGCAGAAGGTCATGATATACCAGAGGCAAAAGGAAGCTTTCCTATTAATCTTTGTGATTAATGCAAAAGAAAAAGTGTTAAAGAATCAAAGACCAAAACTTAGTTGCAACTGGAATGAAATCACATTTATTACAAACAGGGCTATATCCCTTCCCCCCATCCCTCCCATTAAAATGGCCCTAAAATCTAAGGATAAGATTAGGAAATATGATTCTTTCTAGTTCAGTAAAACAAGAATCATCACAATGTGTGGGCTGGAATTCCCTATCTACAGGAAATCCCCAAAGAAATAACAGTTCCTAGAGAATAATTCAGAGAACAGATAATGTTCCCTAATGCAAACAGGAAAATGATATAGAAAACAAATGAGGAAGAAATGACTAGGGAACTCTAAGTTAGGAAAATGTGTTGAAAAGAAGGGAGCCATTGGAAATAATCAAGGCAATTTAAAAGAGATATAGACTTAGAGTAAAATTTTCTTGATGTACCCTCAGTACTGCCCAGAAGAAAAAACTGTTGTGTCTGAAGAAAAGATTAAAGTATTCCCTTAGGTAAAAGGACTATGTAATTTACTAGGTGTAATTCAGTGAGACCTATTACAGGATAAGCGTGCTTATCAGGCAACAAATTCTTCTTGCTCTGATTCAAAACTTAGAAATATACAGTACATCTGATTCCTAACTTGGTTTCCAGAGGCCTTGGTATTAGTAAGTAGTTACTCTGATTGGTAAGTACACCATTTCAGTCACGGGAGTGAGATCTCCTGTTATAAACTAACAAACTGATTCTTTGATTTACAAGTCATTCTCTCAAGCATTTGAATAGCATCAACTAATTTCCCAATGCCTGATTTCTCTCAGAAGACCTGACCAAATCAGATTTCTAAATCTGGAAAATTTAACATCAAAATGTTGATGTTGTATAGCAGGAAACTATAATATCTCATGACAACCAGACCAGAGCAGCTGCCCGAGCTTATTCAAACCAAGACTACTGTTGGGCACAGTCATGAACTTTTCAAGGATGTCACTAGTAACTTAAACTTTCTGTACTTTCTACAGTTGGAAATTGGGAAGAGGAGGCCTACCTGTAACCCTGGCATCTAGAAGAGTTCTGTGGTTGACTTTTTGAAGTTCAACCATCACTGCTTTCCTTCAACTAAAATATTTGAAAAGTCACAACTGCTATTCCACTCACTTGGAAAAAAAATGGGGTAGAAGGATTTCCTGCTTCTTTTCTTAAGTTCTATAAAGGAAGGTTAAATAATGAGGGTTAACCTTTGATAGAGCATAGATGCGACAGCTTTAAGGTCAAGCACTCAATGTAAAGATTTTTGAGTGTAACTACCCATTATTTGCCATTGTTTGTCAGAATTGGATATCGAGTTTCATTCCCCACCTTAGTAGCCTCAATAGGGAAATGAAAACACAGAGGAGCAATGAAACATGCTCAAGACCAAGAGGCAAACTGATGACCCAGATGCATTATAATACTGTACTCCCTTTTAGGGTTTTCTTTCAACAGCAGGTCAGTCTGTCCATTATGTCTTATTCAAGGGTTGCCACTTCTCAGCTTTTTGTATTTACATGAACTGGAGCACAGGTGTGAAGGTCAGGGGACTATTAACCAGAGAGCTCCTGACATTCCCTGTTAATCAAACTCCCTTTCTATTGCTCCAGATCAAAATCAACCAACTCATTTCAATTTCTTTCTCTTTTTTTTTTTTTTTGGTTACCCCATGAGGCACGCAGGATTCTAATTCCTCTACCAGGGGTTGAACCTGTGCCCCTTGCATGGGAGTGCAGTCTTAACCATTGGACTGCCAGACAAGTCCCTCACTTCAATTTCTTTGACAGTTAACTTCAACTCTTGAGTTTAGATTACAAGAGAATCATACAACTATGGAGAGGTTTTCTTTTAATTTTTTTTTAATTTTTAACTAGAGGGCATCACCGACTCAATGGACATTGGTTTGGGTGGACTCCGGGAGCTGATGATGGACAGGGAGGCCTGGTGTGCTGCGCTTCATGGGGTCGCAGAGTCGGACACGACTGAGCGACTGAACTTAACTGAGAGGATAATTGGCTTTACAATCTGTGTTGATTTCTGCCATACAGCAGCAGGAATCAGCCTTAAATATATGTAAGTCCCCTCCCTCTTGACCCTCCCTCCCACCCCTCTAGGTTGAACTCCCTGTGTTATACAGCAACTTCCCACTGGCTATCTATTTCACATATGGTAATGTATAAGTGTCAATGCTACTCTCTCAATTCGTCCCACCCTTTCCTTCCCCTGCTGTGTCCACAAGTCTGTCTTCAAATTCTGTGTCTCCATTCCTGCCTGCAAACTAAAACTTATTAATCCAACCCTTTTCTTCAGGTGGGGAAATGCCACTCCAGGGGTTGGACTCAAAACTTGAAATAACTCTTCCACAATGAGGATCATTTTCTCTGTTCTAGCCGTTGTGCTCTCATCCTGCTCCTCTCATTCTTCCTTGTCATCCTCACTTTTTCTTTAATCTGATGTCTCACTACAGCCATGCCTCTTTGTTTCCTGCTCTCTTCTCTTCCTTTACCACACGCCAAAGCAAAATTATAATACACAAGGAAACTGAAATACATAGGACCAAGAACCAACCACACCTTTTCTCATATGCTTGCCGCCTCATAAGCGTTCTCTTCCTGTAATCGTAAACAACTTAGAGAGTAGACGTGTGATATCCAACACTGTCACACTCTACTAACCACGTAATCAAAATTCTGCTCTATTGTCTCTGCTACAAGGGGAAAAAGGAATCTTATCATTTCCTGTTTGCATACTCCCCAGTCTATGCAAGTTTATGTCCTGGAAGAGATAAGAATGAATCCGTGGCTTCTGGAAGTCTCTGAACTGGCAGACCATCTAACAAAACAAATATCTTTTCCCACATGCGTTGTTTTCAGTTAACCCTTAATCTTTGACCAAAGTGTTCCATTTGCAAGCACCTACAAGCAAACTCTTTCTGTAAAGGTCCAGAGAGTAAATACTTTAGGCTTTGCAGTCCAAATACATCTACTCAACTCTGTCATCACAGCACCAAAGCAGCTACAGACAATACGTAAGTAAATGAGCATGGCTGTGTTCCGAAGAAACTTTATTTCCAAAACAGGCCAAACAGTGCCGTAGAACTTCTCCCTATTTGTCATTTCTCCACATGAGAGAAGCTTCTCTGCCACTGTGCTGCATTTTTATCATTTCTTTCTCTTATTCCTCCTCACTTCCCTCTTACCCCCATGATAACTCCTGTTTTGTCCATTCTAACTCCTGTTTTGTCCATTCTCTAGGTAAGATCTCTGCAGAGGATGGAAAGAATCAATAGCACATTGTTGACTGAGTTCATTCTGACAGGAATTCCCTACCCACCTCAGCTAAGGACATTTCTCTTTGGGTTCTTCTTGCTGATCTACATCCTGACTCAGCTGGGAAATCTGCTCATTCTAATCACTGTCTGTGTAGACCCACAGCTCCATGCCCGTCCCATGTACATCTTTCTTGGTGTTCTCTCCATCATTGACATGGGCATCTCCTCTATCATTGTCCCTCGCCTCATGATGAACTTCACCTTAGGCCTCAAACCTATCCCATTTGGGGGCTGTGTCGCCCAACTTTATTTCTATCACTTTCTGGGCTCCACCCAGTGCTTCCTCTACACCCTGATGGCCTACGATAGATATCTGGCAATATGCCGGCCCCTGCGTTACCCTGTTCTCATGAATGCTAAGCTGAGTACTTTGCTTGTGGCTGGAGCTTGGGTGGCAGGATCCGTGCATGGGGCTCTCCAGGCCATCCTAACCTTCCATCTGCCCTACTGTGGGCCCAACCAGGTAGATTACTTCTTCTGTGACATCCCTGCAGTTCTGAGACTGGCCTGTGCTAATACAACAGTCAATGAGCTTGTGACCTTTGTGGACATTGGGGTGGTAGTTGCCAGCTGCTTCTCACTGATCCTCCTCTCCTACACACAGATCATTCATGCCATCCTGAGAATCCGTACAGCTGATGGGCGGCGCAGGGCCTTTGCAACCTGTGGAGCCCATGTAACCATGGTAACTGTGTACTATGTGCCCTGTGCCTTCATCTACCTGAGGCCTGAAACCAACAGCCCTCTGGATGGGGCAGCTGCCCTCTTCCCCACAGCCATCACTCCTTTCCTCAACCCCCTCATCTACACTCTGAGGAACCAAGAGATGAAGCTGGCCCTGAGGAGAATGATAGGCAGCCCAGGGACTAAGAGTGAGGTTTGAAAGGGTCGGTCCCCCACTGGAGGACCTTCACATTTACAATTTATTCTAATGTTTAGATTTCAGTGAGTTGTTTTCCTTTTTCCCTTGTATGTAGCCACATAACACCAGTACAACAGGATTAAATACAGTTAAAAGTAAAATACTTTGGAGCAGTTCCTTGGTGTCTCTTTCAGATAAACAACCTTCAGCTTCTCCAAGAGTGGTGAGTGAGACTAAGGCCATTAGAAGGTAGCCTGGCACATTCAGACATCCAGAGGATTGGTATACCGAAAGCATCCAATGGGTCTTTTGACCCGTAGGCACATGGCTTACCCCCACATAAAATGAATCATAGTTCTTTTGATAGGAGAATGTTCTTTAGTTCTGTTCCACCTGTATATATACCTTAAGAGCTAGTGCTAGGAAAAAAAAACTAGGGATTTCTTGATGGTTAAACAAGGGGTGTGGGTTCAATCCCTGGTCAGGGAATTAAGATCCCACACATGGCCACCAAAAAATAAAAAGAAGCTGTAGATTCCCTGCCGTGTGCATCTTTACAGGCCTGACTTTGAGGACATACTGACATCCCTATGGGATGTGAAGAGGAACTAAAGTACTTAGCCTGCCTTGCCTGCTGAAGAAATAAACCTTCTCTTATACTGGTACTTTCACAATCCAAACCAAATTAAAAATTTAAAAAAAGAGAATACAATTAAGTCTTTCCAAATGACTCAATAATTACCCCACATCAAAAAATAAAGCTCAATATGAAATTTCCTTTAAAAGAAAATAGGACAATTAA
This sequence comes from Antilocapra americana, assembly GCA_007570785.1. NCBI lineage: Eukaryota > Metazoa > Chordata > Mammalia > Artiodactyla > Antilocapridae > Antilocapra > Antilocapra americana. Next base: position 8,032,634 of record ML661889.1, on the reverse strand, counting down.
TTAGGGCAGCAGGATAATTTATCCAAATCAGTATTCCATATCAAAATTAGATTCATGAGGTTGACAAGCTTTCATGGAGTTGGCTAGAGCCTAAGCAATGTGGGCAAACTGTGTGCAGTATCTCTGATTTCAATCATTTAGCATCTCCGAACTTATTATACTTCTGCCTTATTGTGCAGCTTTTGGTATTGAATGATTTCTTTATCCATGTGATGAAATCATGCTATTTATCAATATAAAGCAAACTCTCTTCATCATAGGACAGAGTCAACAGTTTGGTCATGTTAATGTTTATCTCCAAAGGACTCACAAATTCATCTACTTCATACAGGAGACAGAACACTGTTATCCGTTGGATGAAGCTGATCCACACAATTTCCTAATATTCTGTTCAGAAAACAAATACCTTTGAGGTCAATTCCCTCAAATTAGAATATTATTTGTGAAATATCTTAATCCTTCAAAATAATTAACAAATAAAGTAGTTGAATTGTGCATAACAAAAATAAGTTAAATCTATAGCTCAGGAACCAAAAAAGTTTCTCAAGGCTATTACAACTCTTGTTCCTTTTTTCCCAGGTGCTTACCACAATTGCTATCATAGCTGTTGTCTTAACAATTAACAAAATAACATTAAAGTGATCTGTAAATGTAAAACAAAAATACTGATCAACATGAACTAATACTGAAGCAAACATTTGTTTAAAAAGTAGATTGGACACTGTTATGAATTTGTTAAATTAACACTTATTAAGTGGACCACAAGGTGCCAGATAACAAACCATGGTTGAACAACAGAACACACAGAGCTTGAAGTATAGAAGTTTATTATTACTCACAGGTCCTGGAGACAGTACCCATCAAGACTCAAGGGGCCATATGGGGACGACAAGGCAGAATGCAGATAGAGAACGACATGACCTAGGGCATATGCCTTTATTCAGGTTGATGTATAGAGTGCTTGAGGTTCCAGGCTAAGGCCAGGTTAATAAATTCAAACCAACAGGGCAGAGTTTTGGGAAGCCACATGTGGTTCTCATTTAAAGGGCACGTAAGGGGAAAGTGCTAGAGTCAAGACAGCTGCTTGATCATTAGGGTGTTGGGGGGGTCATACCAGGAGCTTTGATTTGCTTGTGACTCTGAGGGCTCCTATGTAGAGTATGTAGTCACATGAGGGGCCAAGAGTCAGTTTTAGGTTACTGTAGGCTACTTGGCCATTGTACACCGGACTGTACTATGGGGCAGTCACTTTGTAAAACAGTTTGGCAGTTACTAAAAACATTAAAACTAGAATTACAAATCATCCGGTGATCCCATTTCTGGGTATATACTTAAATGAGTTGAAAGTAGGAAACTATAAAAAGATGGAAATAAATAATACCAAGTGGAAACCTCAATGTCATCTTCCTTCTGTTGAAGGGTAAAGGTATATTTTCTCACTGGGATGTATATACGAGCTTATTTCTTTCTTGACATCTCCATGACTGCCACACCCAGGATGTGCCCAATTCTGCAATTTTGGAATATGTTGTGGACCAATTTACTATTCATTGTTGACATAAACTATGGCTGCAACCATAATTCTTCTATTGTCCACCTTGGTAAGTAGGCAGAGCTCTGTATCTGTTTTGTTCACCACGGAATTTTTAATGGGAAGAAGAATGCCTAGAACATAGCAGATGCTCAATAAGTTTGTCTAATTAGTGAATAAATATAATTAAACCTCTTGTCCCTTCACTTTATAAAAGGATACTTATTACATCTCCCATCCTTCCCTCCATCTCTCTGTCTTCACCTCCAGACTTCTGGCATCTGTGATTTTTAATTGTCAAAGTTGATAATATTTTTATTCCATTCCATAACCAACAGTAGACCTTCACTACTCTGTTTATGATAATCCCAAATACATAAAATTACTAAAAACAATTTACCTAAAGAGTATTACATTCAGTTCAGTTCAGTCACTCAGTTGTGTCCAACTCTTTGCGACCCCGTGCACTGCAGCATGCCAGGCTTCCCTGTCCATAACCAACTCCCAGAGTTTACTCAAACTCATGTCTGTCAAGTTGATGATGCCATCCAACCACCTCATCCTCTGTTGTCTCCTTCTCCTCTCACCTTCAATCTTTCCCAGCATCAGAGTCTTTCCCAATGAGTCAGTTCCTAGCATCAGATGGCCAAAGTATTGGAGTTTCAGCTTCACCATCAGTCCTTCTACTGAATATTCAGGACTGATTTCCTTTAGGATGGACTGGTTGGATCTCCTTGCAGTCCAAGGGACTCTCAAGAGTCTTCTCCAACACCACTGTTCAAAAGCATCAATTCTTCAGTGCTCAGCTTTATTTATAGACCAAATCTCATATCCATACATGACTACTGGAAAAACCATAGCCTTGACTAGATGGACCTTCAATGGCACCCCACTCCAGTACTCTTGGAAACTCCCATGGATGGAGGAGCAGTCCATGGGGTGGCAAAGAGTCGGACACAACTGAGCGATTTCACTTTCACTTTTCATTATCATGCATTGGAGAAGGAAATGGCAACCCACTCCAGTATTCTTGCCTGGAGAATCCCAGGGATGGAAGAGCCTAGTAGGCTGCCATCTATGGGGTCGCACAGAGTCGGACACGACTGAAGCGACTTAGCAGCAGCAGCTAGGTTGGTCATAGCTTTTCTTCCAAGGGGCAAGCATCTTTTAATTTCATGGCTGCAGTCACCATCTGCAGTGATTTTGGAACGCCCCCCTCTGAAATAGTCTGTCACTGTTTCCATTGTTTACCCATCTATTTGCCATGAAGTGATGGGACCAGATGGCCTGCTGCAGGGTTGGGGGCACTGAGTGGTAGCAGTGTGTGCTGGGACCTTTTGAAGGAGATCATCATTATCTTCATTACCCCCACCATAGTTTGGCCCCAGGTTAATAACAGAGAGGGAACACAACCCCACTCATCAACAGAAAGTTGGATGGAAGATTTACTGAGCACGGCCCCACCCTTCAGAATAAGACCCAGTTTCTGTGACTTCCCTGGTGGCTCAGAGGGTAAAGCGTCTGCCTACAATGCAAGAGACCAGGATTCAATCCCTGGGTCAGGAAGATCTCCTGGAGAAGGAAATGACAACACACTCCAGTATTCTTGCCTGGAAAATTCTATGAACGGTGGAACCTGGTAGACTACATTCCATGGGATCACAAAGAGTCAGACACAACTGAGCAACATCACTCACTTTCCCCCTCAGACAATCTCTCCCATCAGAAAGCTTCCATAAGCCTCTTGTCCTTCTCCATCAGAGGGCAAACAGACTGAAAACCACAATCCCAGAAAACTAACCAATGTGATCACATGGACCACAGCCTTGTCTAACTTAGTGCAACTATGAGCCATGCCATGTAGGGCCACCCAAGATGGATGGAGCACAGTGGAGAGTTCTGACAAAATGCGGTCCACTGGAGAAGGGAATGGCAAACCACTTCAGTATTCTTGCCTTGAGAACCCCATGAACAGTATGAAAAAGGTATTACATTATGACTGTGTAAATATTGCTCATATGGCCAGTTAAGAATGCTGTGACTACACATCGTAATTGGTTACCTTTCTTGTTCTCTTGCTCATGCCTCTCTCCTTGAGTTTTTACAAATTTTCAGTCATTGTATCTTCTAAAGGATTCCCTTTTTGTCCCCAGAGGACCTCTGCCCTCCCTTTTGGCCTCACAGTTTAAAGGATCTTAGTACTCCAACCAAGAATTGAACCCATGCCCTCTAAAATGGAGCATTCTAACCACTGGGCAACCAGGCAATTCCCTCTAGTGACTTTTATATTTTATATACATTATTATATACATTTTTCTACAATTTTCTATCCCCTCTCCACATTATAGGCTTCCCTGGTGGCTCAGACGGTAAAAAATCTGACTGTAATGCAGGACATCCAAGTTCAATCTCTTGGTCAGGAAGTCTCCTAGGAGAAGGAAATGGCAACCCATTCCGGTATTCTTGCCAGAGAATTCTATGGTCAGAGGAGCCTGGTGGGCTACAGTCAATGGGGTCTTGAAGAGTCAGACACGACCAAACAACTAACATTTCACTCCTTTGAGCAACCAACTGTTGAATGACAGCTCTCTTTCCTTTCCTCCACATTATAAAATATAATGTTCATTCCTTCAGGTCAGTACATATGGTTCTAACTCATTCTTTCTGAATAGCTGTACAATATTACTCAGGATAATTTTCGTAACTTATTTAATTGTTCATCTTTGTAAATATTATAGAGTGTTTTGAGTTTTTGTCACTATGAACAAAGCTGAAATAAATATCTAAATGCATCTAAAAATACCCTTAGATACTACTACTTATAATAAGGGCAGGTTTTATTTATTTTTGGCTAGACTGGGTCTTCCTCATTGTGCAGGCTTTCCTTTAATAGAGGAGTTACTCTCTAGTTGTGAGATGAGTGCAATTGTACAGTAGTTTGAACGTTCTTTGCCATTGCCTTTCTTTGGGATTGGAATGAAAACTGACCTTTTCCAGTCCTGTGGCTATTGCTGAGTTTTCCAGATTTGCTGGTATATTAAGTGCAGCACTTTCACAGCATCATCTTTTAGGATTTGAAAGAGCTCAACTGGAATTCCATCACTTCCACTAGCTTTGTTCGTAGTGATGTTACTTAAGGCCCACTTGACTTCACATTCCAGGATGTCTGGCTCTAGGTGAGTGATGATACCATTGTGGTTATCTGGGTCATGAAGATCCTTTTTGTATAGTTCTTCTATGTATTCTTGACACCTCTTCTTAATAGCTTGTGCTTCTTTTAAGTCCATACCATTTCTGCCCTTTATTGTGCCCATCATTGCATGAAATGTTCCCTTGGTATCTCTAATTTTCTTGAAGACATCTCTAGTCTTTCTCATTCTATTGTTTTCCTCTATTTCTTTGCATTGATCACTGAGGAAGGCTTTCTTATCTCTCCTTGCTATTCTTTGGAATTCTGCATTCAAATGGGTATATCTTTCCTTTACTGCTTTGCCTTTTGCTTCTCTTCTTTTCTCAGCTATTTGTAAGGCCTTGTCATACAACCATTTTGCTTTTTGCATTTCTTTTTCTTAGGGATGGTCTTGATCCCTGCCTCCTATATAATGTCACAAACCTCCATCCACAGTTCTTGAGGCACTCTGTCTATCAGATCTAATCCCTTGAATCTATTTGTCACTTCCACTGTATAATCGTAAGGGATTTGATTTAGGTCATACCTGAATGGTCTAGTGGTTTTCCCTACTCTCTTCAACTTAAGTTTGATTTTGGCAATAAGGAGTTCATGATCTGAGCCACAGTCAGCTCTTGGTCTTGTTTTTGCTGACTGTATAGAACTTCTCCATCTTTGGCTGCAAAGAATATAATCAATCTGATTTCGGTATTGACCATCTAGTGATGTCCATGTGTAGAGTCTTCTCCTGTGTTGTTGGAAGAGGGTGTTTGCTAAGACCAGTGCGTTCTCTTGGCAAAACTATTAGCCTTTGACCAGCTTCGTTTGTACTCCAAGGCCAAATTTCCCTGTTACTCCAGGTAGCTCTTGACTTACTTTTGCATTCCAGTCCCCTATAATGAAGAGGACATCTTTTTTGGGTGTTAGTTCTAGAAGGTCTTGTAGATCTTCATAGAACTGTTCATGTTCCGCTTCTTCAGCATTACTGGTCAGGACATAAACTTGGATTACTGTGATATTGAATGGTTTGCCTTGGAAATATAGAGCATTCTGTTGTTTTTGAGATTGCATCCAAGTACTGCATTTTGGACTCTTTAGTTGACTCTAATGTTTATTCCACTTCTTCTAAGCGATTCTTGCCCACAGTAGTAGATATAATGGTCATCTGAGTTAAATTCACAATAGCAAAGTAATGCTCAAAATTCTCCAAGCCAGGCTTCAACAATACATGAACCATGAACTTCCAGATGTTCAAGCTGGACTTAGAAAAGACAGAGGAACCAGAGATCAAATTACCAACATCTGCTGGATCATCGAAAAAGCAAGAGAGTCCCAGAAAAACATCTACTTTTGCTTTATTGACTACGCCAAAGCCTTTGACTGTGTGAATCACAACAAACTGTGGAAAATTCTTAAACAGATGGGAATACCAGACCACCTTACCTGTCTCCTGAGAAATCTGTATGCAGGTCAAGAAGCAACAGTTAGAACCGGACATGGAACAACAGACTGGTTCCAAATCAGGAAAGGAGTCCATCACAGGTATATATATAGTCGCCCTGCTTATTTAACTTATATGCAGAGTATATCATGCAAAATGCCAGGCTGGATGAAACACAATCTGGAATCAAAATTGCTGGGAGAAATATCAATAATCTCAGATAGTCAGATGACACCATATTTATGGCAGAAAGTGAAGAACTAAAGAGCCTCTTCATGAAAGTGAAAGAGGAGAGTGAAAAAGTTGACTTAAAATTCAACATTCAGAAAACTAAGATCATGGCATCCAGTCCCATCACTGCATAGCAAATAGATGGGGAAACAATAGAAACAGTGACAGACTATTTCTATTTCGGAGAGGGCTCCAAAATCACTGCAGATGGTGACTGCAGCCATGAAATTAAAAGATGCTTCCTCCCTGGAAGAAAAGTTATGACCAACCTAGACAGCATATTAAAAAGCAGAGACATTACTTTCCCAACAAAGGTCCATCTAGTCAAAGCTATAATTTTTCCAGTAGTCATGTATGGATGAGAGAGTTAGATTATAAAGAAAGCTGAGCACCAAAGAACTAATGCTTTTGAACAGTGATGTTGGAGAAGACTCTTGAGAGTCCCTTGGACTGTAAGGAGATCCAACTAGTCCATCCTAAAAGGAAATCAGTCCTGAATAATCACTGGAAGGACTGATGCTGAAGCTGAAACTCCAATACTTTGGCCATCTGATGCAAAGAACTGACTCATTGGAAAAATACCCTGACTTGGGAAAGATTGAAGGCAAGTGGATAAGGGGACGACAGAGGATGAGGTGGTTGGATGGCGTCACCTACTCGATGAACATGAGTTTGAGTAAGCTCCGGGAGTTGGTGATGGACAGGGAAGCCTGGCATGTTGCAGTCTATGGGATTTCAGGGAGTCAGACACGACTGAGCGACTGAATTGAACTGAACTGACTCTCTAGTTTAGTCATGGGTTCTCATTGCAGTGGCTTCTCTTGATGCAGAGCATGGGTTCTAGGATGGGCAGGATTCAGTAGTTGTGGCACATAGGCTCAGTAGTTGCAGCTCCCAGGCTGTAGAGAGAGGGCTCAATAATTTGTGGTACACAGGCTTAGTTGCTCTGTGGTATGTGGGATCTTCCCATACCGGGGATCCAATCCATGTCTCCTGCATTGGCAGGTGGATTCTTAGACACTGTGCCACCAGGGAAATTCAAGTATAGATTTTAAAGTTTGGGTTTTTTTATATCAAAGGGGATATATAGTTTTTATTTATTTATAACATCTTTATTAAATAGTTTTTAAATCTATTAGAGAAGAGCTGTTCTTAATATATCCAGTCCCTGAAGGGGCATTATTATTAAAGTAAGTGCACAGAACACTCATATAAGCATCCTTGATACATATGAGGTTTTGTGAGTTTTTTGTTAAAATGTTGTTTGACATATAACATTTGTAGATCCAAGGTATACAATATGTTGATCTGATACATTTATATATTATAATATGATTGCATTGTATTGATAATCTGCACTTCTTTCATGTCATATAATTAGCATCTCTTTTTAGTGGTTGAGATAATTAAGATATAGTCTCTTAGTAAATTTGATGATTATAATAAAATACTGTTACATAGTTTTAATACTAATAGATACTACTATGTTATTTCCCCAAAAGTCATGTTCCTAATTCATTGTGTTGAATATAATCATATAATATATAAGCCAGTTATATATAATATAATGTGTATATGTGTAAATACATGCCCATTTTCACATTCTCACCTACCCACTGCTGGTGTTTAACACTTCTGGGGTTTGTTTCTGCACAGGAGGGTTTCCCTCCAAGCCCCTCTCTATCACCCACCCTCTTGGATGAGAGGGGACTGGAAACTCAAACACACAGAACCAGTCACAGTCAGTGCCCTTGAGAGTTTTATTAAAGCAGCAGGTCTGGGGGCAAATGGGGTCAGCAGATCCCTGGGGCACAACTGCCCACAACTCTCTCTGACTTTCTCTTCCACCCTAGGGATTGAAGGACCAAGCCCCAGGAAAGAATTTAGCATCAGCTTTCTCTCCCTCTGCATCCAGGACAAAGCAACTAAATAGGACAGGAACCGAAAGTCCCAAAGAGTGCTGATGACAAGTCCACCTGTCCTCTGCCTCCACCATCACTCTCACACAAATCCACAGGACTGACAGTGAGAGAGCAGGCGTTGGGGCTAGGACTCAGGGAACAGTGGGAGCCAGACTCTGCAGGGATCCACACCAGCTGGGATTGAGCAGGACATCACAGAGCAAATGAGATGGGGTGAAGCAGAGCAGCAGACAGCCTTGATGAGAGACTACAGAGGCTATTCATCCAAATGAACTGGATGTTTGCCCTCACAGGCTATTCTCACTTTCCTCCGAAAGGTGACACCTTTATAGTAACAGTGTGGAGGCACAGCCTCTGGGTAGAGATTACACCGAGTGACTTTGAAGACGATGAGGTGGCAGGTGTAAATCTCAGAACTGTTCTTACACGTCACAGCTGGACCCTCGCAAAGTCTACGAGTGGCGGGTGACACACTGTGAACAAAGGTCTTGTTCTTCTTACAGCTCTTATCAGTGGCCAGCCCTCGAACCTTCATCATCATGTCACAGTAATACTTGTGCTTGGCAGAGATCTTCTTTATGGGCCTGTCAGTTTGGTGATGGAGGAGGTCTTGGGGCTCAGAGAAGGCAGGCTGATCCATTAGGAGGAACAAGAGGAGGGTCCATGTCAGAAGCATGTTTTCTGTTAGAAAAATGGAGAAAGGAAGCAAAAAGGAGAAATCTTTCTCTTAGCTCAGAACACCAGATTTTTATGTGCTTGAAATCCACCCCCCACTGCCCAGGATTACAAGTGCTCTCTACTTGTCTCCAATAACACTACTTTCTTACAGTCATTCCAGAAAACCTCTGTAGTCTTTCTTCCTTCCAACATCCATCTTCCCTTTCTTCTTTCCAAGTCCTCCTTCCTTCATTTCCTCTCATCCCAGAGCCACAGCCACAGTCCAGTATAGTCTCAATCATCTTCCTTAAGACTATACTCATTAAAGAAATTGGGCTAGAGGGATCCATCACTCAGAGACATGGGCACCTTACACCCCTTAATGGTCTTACATAAGACAACAAAACTGAAGCTCAGGTGATCCTTGATCTTGACACAAGCTGTAACACTAATTTACAAAGTTCTTTACAATGATGCTCTTCAACTTTTTATGTGCATCGATTCTCGGCCTTTTGGCTAAGATCAAGTGTAAATTTTTTATGTGCAATTATCTGGGAATCTTGTTAAAATATAGGTTCTTACTCAGCAGATTTTGGATGGGCCTGAGATTTTCATTTCTAACAAGCTTCCAGATGAGTTTCATCCGTGGGTCACCCTTTAAATAACAAGGCTTTAGAGTTTAGAGTTTACAAAGAACTCTCATATATATTGGTCATTACCCTCTCTGCAAGGTAAGATAGGTATTATGGGGACCCATTTTTAGTAACTGACTTTCAGAACAGTTGAGTGAATTGCCCAAGTCATATAACATCTTGGAGCTGAACACAAATCTTAGAACCTCTAGGGCCAAGGAAAATTCTCTGTTCTGTTCTAATTTAGATTAATCCAGTAGCCCACTGCATCACCTACAAATACAAAGCACTTCCATTGAAAACCAACTTCATATCTGCATAAGAAAAAAGTTTCAACAACCACCCCTTGCTCTCATGCTCATTCTGCCTACTTATAAGAACCTCACTTAGCCCCTTACACACTCCTATTTTCCCACTCATCTTTCTAGGACCAAAGAAGGGTCACCACAACTACTTCAACCTCTTCAGTGAGACGCCTCACATACCCAGTCTTAATCCTGTGTGTGCTCCTTTCCTTGGTCCCAGGTTGACGCTCCTAGAGAGTTAGGTACTGGAGATTCCTTGGCTGGAAAGGTTTCTGAGCCTCTCTCCTCTTGGCGGCTTCTGTTATTAGAGCACACAGCTATAGGGGCTAGAGGCTGCAAGGGGTGGGGGTGAGTAATCTGGGTACTGACCCATCACTTTCTGACGCTGCAAGATGCTGAAATTTTCTGGCCTGATACCCAAATAATACCTCATTCTACGCTCCATTTAATGAGTCCAAACATTGGGACAGGCTTTCTCTGGGGTTAGATGACCTCACACAGCCTGAAGTGTGAAGAGAAGCAAAGGCAAGGAGCCTGGACTTTGGCCTTCGTTTCCACTCTCTGGTCCTATCTTTGCCACAAGTTATATAGAGAATGGGCCCCTGTTACCTCTGTGGAGAAGCTAGGCAGCTCTCAAGGGCACAAAACTACAACAACAGCAGAAGATCCTCAGCCAGTGTGGACCCAGCACAAGCAACAAGCCAGCCTCTATCACCTCTCTCTCCCCCAGACCCTAAACCCCCTAAGTAGCTTTACGGCCCTCCGACTGGAGAATCTAGCAATCAAAGATTCTAGAGATAATAATATTTACAATTTTCCGGAGAGGAAAAGGCAGTAAGAAAGAAGTAGGGAGGAACTGACAAACTGTTGAAGAGAATGGGCAGGGCCTAAGGTCTGACGGAAGAAACAGGAAGCTGGTGAGGTTGACAACTACTCTCTTTAACGCTCTCTTAGCTACTGTGACCTAAGATCCAGACATCCAAAGGCCTCTCTTTTCTCCACCCACAGCTGAGGCTTTGTTCTCCGAATGTTTGCCCTGGAACCACGCTAAAACAGCTCTCCAGTGCCTTGGCAGCCTGACCTTTGCCTGACCTCTGCAGCCTTTGTCAACCTCCTGGGTAGGTCACTGTACTTGTTTCTCTGCCAGTTGATTCTTTCAGCCTGACCACTCAGTCCTTCTAGGCTTCCATCAGTGCTCCAGAACTTTTCAGGTGATTCAGGCCTCACCTGACCTTCCACATGCTAATACACAGGAACCATTATTCCCAGACCACAAGATATAGAACACTGAAGTAAAGAGATATTTACCTAGCAATGAAAAAGTATGTGGGTAGTAGAGTAGAATAAAGATTTGAAATATGTAGAATTGTATCATATAATTAGTATGCCTATTCTAGATATGTCATATAAAGTATGTCCATACATTCCATATGTATGTATGGAATCCTACAATATCTGTTCTAAGTGCTTTTCATTTTAAAGAATGTCTTTAAGGTCCATCTGTGTTCTAGCATGTATCAGAATATCATGGCTTCTTTAAGACTAAATAATATTCCTTTGTATGGCTAAACCACATTTTATTTATCCATTCATCATTGATGGATTATTTGGATTGTTTCTAAATTTTGGTTATCATGAATAATGCAGCTATAAACATTCATGTACAAGTTTTTGTGAAAGCATGGCTTTTAATCTGAGACTTGAAGAAAGTGAAAGAATTAGGCAAGAAGAGCACGGTTAATGAGAGTGATCATGGATATACAAAAAGATAGGACAAATAGTGTGAGACCAGATCATTTAGATCTTTGTAAAGACTATGGATTTCATTCTAATCATAATCCCAAAGCCATTGACTGAATCAGAGCTTTATACCAACATGATCCAACTTGTGTTTTAATACTGTTGCTGTTGCTGCTACATAGTGAAGGGATTGTAGAGGGCAAAACACAGTAACCAGTTAAGGGGTGATCATTCAGTTCAGTCACTCACTCATGTCTGACTCTTTGCGACCCCATGGATGACAGCATGCCAGGCTTCCCTGTCTATCACCAACCCCCAGAACTTACTCAAACTCATGTTCATTGAGTCCGTGATGCCATCCAATCATCTCATCCTCTGTCGTCCCCTTCTCCTCCCACTTTCAATCTCTCCCAGCATCAGGGTCTTTTCCAATTAGTCAGTTCTTGGCATCAGGTGGCCAAAGTATTGGAGTTTCAACTTCAGCATCAGTCCTTCCAGTGAATATTCAGGACTGATTTCTTTCAGGATGGACTGGTTGGATCTCCTTGCAGTCCAAGGGACTCTCAAGAGTCTTCTCCAACACCACAGTTCAAAAGCATCAATTCTTCGGCGCTCAGCTTTCTTTATAGTCCAAATCTCACATCCACACATGACTACTGGAAAAATCATAGTTTTGACTAGATGGACCTTTGTTGGGAAAGTAATGTCTCTGCTTTTTAATATGCTGTCTAGGTTGGTCATAGCTTTTCTTCCAAGGAGGAAGCATCTTTTAATTTCATGGCTGCAATCACCATCTGCAGTGATTTTGGAGCCCCAAAAATAGTCTGTCACTATTTCCATTGTTTCCCCATCTATTTGCCATGAAGTGATGGACCAAATGCCATGATATTAGTTTTCTGAATGTTGAGTTTTAAGCCAACTTTTTTCACTCTCCTCTTTCGCTTTTATCAAGAGGCTCCTTAGTTCTTCTTTGCTTTCTGCCGTAAGTGAGGTGTCATCTGCATATCTGAGAAATATTGATATTTCTCCTGGCAATCTTGATTCTAGCTTGCGCTTTATCCAGTCTGGCATTTCTCATGATGTACTCTGCATATAAGTTAAATAAGCAGGGTGACTATATATACCCTTGATGGACTCCTTTTCTGATTTGGAACCAGTCTGTTGTTCCATGTCCGGTTCTAACTGTTGCTTCCTGACCTGCATAAGGGGTGATAATAACATGGATTAAGTTCATAGCAGTGAATTTTGAAGATGTATTTGTCTCCTTCACAAGGTTTAAGTTTTGAAGAAAAACAAACAACAATGAATTTAATAACCTTATTGACTTGAACAACTTTGGGATAGTTTCACTAAACAATGTTTTCTTCCAGCATTTTCAGCATTAAAGTTGTGCTTACAACCTGCAGTTTTGTAGAACTGCCATCTTCTTACCGATTCATAAATTTGGAATACAGTTAAACTTTCATGCAAGTTCTTTTTTTTCTCCTTAGTGGAGGAGAGATTTTATTTTACTTATTTAGTTTTGGCTACACTGGGTTTTCGTAGCTATGCCTGGTTTTTATCTACTCGTGGCCAGTGCAGGCTACTCTCTAGCTGCAGGGCACAGGCTTCTCAATGCGTGGCCTCTCTTGTTGCAGAGCATAGGCTTTAGGTGCATGGGCTTCAGTAGTTGTGGCTCATGCGCTTAGTTGCTCTGCAGCATGCTGAATCTTCCTGGACCAAGGACTGAACCCATGTCCCCTGCATTGGCAGGCAGATTCTTTATCTATTGTACCTCCAGGGAAGTCCATGCAAGTTCTTTGTAATCAGTTAACTCAAAAACAGTCTCTACCAGGAAGAACATTCATATTTAGTTCATTTTGATTTAATGCATCTTATTTCCCTCTCATAAGAAAGATCCCCTGGAGAAGGAAATGGCAGCCTACTCCAGTATTTTTTTTTTTAATTCTTGGAAGTATTCTACTTCAGGTTGAAAATGAACAGCTTCCACATTGTTCATTGCAAGACACACAGTATTCACAAATACAATGCTGGTCATTTGAGGAAATGTACACACCTCAATTTCTCCTTCATGATTTTCTTTTAGAAGGATACTGTTTACCAAAAAGAAATGTCAGCAATACAGGAAAAACTATTTTCTCAATAAATTTACAAAAACCTAAGATTCCCAATGGTATCAAGATTATCTCCCTGCTACCACCACCTTAATATAATTGTATGCTTATTGAAACACTAATATCTACACCCTAAAGAGTGCATTTACTTTCAACAATGACTACTCCAGTACTCTTGCCTGGGAAATCCCATGGACAGAGAAGCCTGACAAGCCACAGTCCATGCAGTCACAAAAGGACAGGACACAACTTATCGACAAAACAACAACAATGCTTATCTAATAAGAACACATATGGGCTTTGGTGGTGGCTCAGCAGGAAAGAATCCACCTGCCAGTAAGAGGAGACACGGGTTCAATCCCTAGTCCAGGAAGATCCTACATGCTGTGGAGCAGTGAAGCCCATGCACCACAACTATTGAGCCTGTGCTCCACAAGAGAAGTCACCGCAGTGAGAAGCCTGCACACTGCAACTAGAGAGTAGCCCCAGCTAACTGCAACTAGAGAAAAGTGCATGCAGCAATGAAGACCTAGCACAGCCAAAAATGAATAAATAAAATAATTTTTTTAAAAACAAAATATTCATTTAAAAAATACATACAACAGTCATAGTAGAAATTAATCTCTTTTAGATTAAAGGTGCCAAGTTCTTTCTCTTTTAAAAATAGACCTTATTAAGAATTTACATATAGTAAATTCTCTGGTGGTTCAGTGGTTAGGACTCCACACTTTCACTGCCAAGGGCAGTTCAATCCTTCATCAAGGAACTAATATCCAGCAAGCTGTGCAGCAAGGGGGAAAAAAAGACATACAGATGGCCAGTAGGCACATGAAAAGATGCTCAACATTGCTAATTATTAGGGGAATGCAAATCAAAGCTACAATGAGGTATCACCTCACACCAGTCAGAATGGCCATCATTAAAAAGTCTATAAATAACAAATGTTGGAGAGGGTGTGAAGAAAAAGGAACCTTCCTATAATGCTGGTTGAAACGTAAATTGGTGCGCTTACTACAGAAAACAGTATGCAGTTTCCCTAAAAAACTAAAAAATAGAGTTGCCATATGATCTAACAATCTTATTCTTGGGTATAAAGCTGAAGAAAACTCTAATTCTAAAAAATCCATGCACCCTGATTGTTTATAGCAGCACTGTTTACGATAACCAAGACATGGAAGCAACCTAAATATCCATCAACAGATGAATAGATAAAGAAGATATGGTATATACACACAATGGAATACTACTCAGCCATAAAAAACAATGAAATAATACCATTTCCAGCAACATGGATGGACCTGGAAATTATACTAAATGAAATGTCAGACAGGGAGAAATATCATATGATATTGCTTATATGTGGAATCTTTTTTAAAAGGATACAAATCAACTTACTTACAGAAAAAGAAACAAACTCACAGACTTAGAAATCAAACTTATGGTTACCAAAGGGGAAAAGTGTCAGGGAGGGATAAATTGGGAGTTTGGTATTGACATATACACACTACTACATTTAAAACAGATAACAACAAGGACCTACTATACAGAACAGGGAGCTCTGCTCAATATTCTATAATAACCTAAATGAGAAAATAATTTTAAAAAGAATAAATATATATATAACTCAAGGCTTCCCAGGTGGCGCTAGTGGTAAAAAATCCCACCTGCCAATGTGGGAGACAGAAGAGACACATGTTTGATCCTTAGGATGGGAAGATCCCCTGGAGGAGGGCATGGCAGTCCACTCCAATATTCTTGCCTGGGAAATCCCATGGACAGAGGAGCCTGGCAGGCTACAGTCCATAGGGATGGAGAGAGTTAGACATGACTTAGTGACTAAACCACCACTATGTATAACTGAATCACTTTACTTTATATCTGAAATTAACACAACTATATATATGAATCAAGTATAGTCTAGTATAAAATAAAAATGTCAAAAAAAGCAATTGAGCTTTTGCCTCACTGCACCCCTGAAAGTGAGATGGATCACCAGCAACTCTATTGAAACCACCTTTAGAAATTCACCCATGGTTGTCACTTTTGCCAAGTGTGCTCAGACTGGAATAGCCTGATCCAAAAATATAGCCTCAATATATGCAGCCAGTGTTTATAACAATAGAAGAAGGAAAAAGGATTCATCAAGTTAGACTAAATGATTTTCCTTAAATAGATTATCTAAAACATCAACCCACTGAAAGAAACATTAGTTCCTTGTACATAAAATTTAAAAATAAAATTTTAGACTACAATTATAAGTGTTGTAATGTAAATGGAATACTTAATTGGTTATTAGAAATCTGGGTTTTTTTTATTTACTATTATCCTTTCAATGGATCTGTCTTCCAAATATGTGACTTCTTTTTCCTCAGTTATATGAAAGTATTTATGCTGGAAAAAACATTGTTGAGCTTCTTCTTACTCTAGCACTCTACAAAATGTTGTGAACCAGGCAGAATGAATACAATATGGTCTCTATGCCTAAGGAACTCCCAGAGCAGCCAAAGAAACCAGTATGAGCTCCACTTTTGATAAAAGGTAATCTCTGGTAAGTGGTATAATCGAGGTATGTGTGTGCTATTATGGAGAAAGGCAAGGTCACAGGTGACTCACATACAAGCAGAAACTTTAATGAGAATCTACAGTATGCTCGGGCTATGCCCAGAGCTGTGGGTTATAGAAGATGCATAAAAGCCCCAACTTCCTCTCTGATGTCGATTGACTATCAAGTTGGAGTGACAAAGCTAATATACATTATAAAAAGCAGCAGACAATGTTCTACGTTAGACTGTGGGATACTAAAAGTATTGCAGCCTTCCAGAAGACATGGAGACCCAGAGAAGCTGGAGCAGTCAGGGAGGGCAGGAGGGCTCTAGGACAAGAGGAAGTACAGTGGTGGAAGTGACTGTGGGGCCAGAAGTGAGCCTGACCAAACTACAAAAGCGGGAGGAAGAGGCAGGAGAGTAAGGATGAGTCTTCCGGCGCTAGGGGAACTAAACTGCATGTGGTAGCAAATCTCAGAGACAACGAAAGATTTGGGACAGACAGGGGACCTGATGTGTGTGATGTTTAACAAACAATTTGTAGGATGGAATAAAACATCAAGGGGGTGGTGATAGGTTAGCCCGGAAGTGAGAAAATAGGGGTGGGAAGATTAGAGTGATTCTTCCCAGGGAAGTGTTGATGGTCTGGACTAGGAAGCGCCTGTGGACACAGAGACTATTTCATCAGTGTTTTACGAGACACGACTATGAGACGTATTAATAAAAGGATGGATCTGCTGTTGTCGTTGTTTTGGTTTTTTCCAGGTTTCTGGTTTTGTTTGCGTTTTTAAGGAAGCAGGAAAGTGGAAGAAAATTCTGATTAATACACTGAACCAAGTACCTTCTACAAAGGTTAAGTTGGGAGGGAAAACCACTTTAAGGGAGAAGCAGTGGTTTAGATGTGGTCTACTTGTGGTTTAGATATGCTGGTGTGCCTTCCCAGGTGACAAGTGGTAAATAATCCACCTGCAGTGTAAGAAACACAGGTTTCATCCCTTGGTCAGGAAGGTCCCCTGGAGAAGGAAATGGCAACCCATGCCAGTGGAGAATCCCATAGACCGAGGAGCCTGGTGGGCTATAGTCGATGGGGTCTCAAAGAGATCCAACGTGACTTAGCAACTAAACAGAACAAAAACAAAAAGATATGCCGTTATAGTGGGAGGGAATATCAGATCACTCTCCTACTCCAATCTCTCACCCCTTCCAATCCTAGGGACTCATCAAAAGGCTTTCGTCAAGCCTAGCACCTATTATGACTAAGAATCAGATACTAAGAGGGCCAAAAAGGGCTTTTTATGGCAGTGCAGTGGTTAAGATTTCACTTTCAAAGCCAGGTATGCAGGTTCAATCCCTGGTCAGGAACTGGGATCCCACATGCTCACAGCCCAAACACCAAAACATAGGAAAGAAGCAACATTGCAACAAACTCAAGAAAGACCTGTTTTTTAAGGGCCAAATAAAAATGGTTGCTTGCAATCCATTTCTACAAGGACTGAGTCAGCCACTGCAGTAGCTGACCTTCAACACAGCCCAAAAGGAGTTCAGGATGGAGCTCAGGACGGAGGCACTTTATCCTCTGGGAAAACTGGCAGAACACTCTTCAGATTATTAGATATTTTCAAGATAAAATTTTATAAACCCAAATGCTTACATCTTTCCATACTTGGAAAAGCACTGAAATCATGAACTAAGATACCTGTGTCTCATGACTAGCAGGAGCCCTCTACCAAGACGTGTGTCTGACTGCACATGCCCACCCCGTTCTCCAAGATCACAGACACACTGACCCGCCTTACCTCTTTGCAGCAGTTCCTCAGAGGTGCCTGAGAAACTGTCTCCTAGGCTGTAGTCAGGAAGTCCCTAAATAAAACTGAAACCCAGGAATTCCCTGGCAGTTCAGTGGTTAGAACTCCTCACTTCCGCTGCAGGGGGCCCAGGTTTGATCCCCGGTTTTGTTGTTTGTTGTTCAGTCGCTAAGTCATGTCTGACTCTTTGCAATCCCATGGACTGCAGCACGCCGGGCTTCCCTGTCCTTCACTATCTCCTGGAGCTTGCTCAAATTTATGTCCGTTGAGTCGGTTATGCCATCCAGCCATCTCTTCCTCCGTTTCCTCCTTCTCCTCTTGCCCTCAATCTTTCCCAGCATCAGGGAATGCAAGCCAAACAATGGGCCAGGAAAAAAAAAAAAAAGAATAAAGTGTTTCTACTATATCACCAGGCCCTCCCAGAAGAGTAAGAAAGACCCATATAATCCTCAATGCAAGGCCTTTGCTAAAAATGCCTCAACGCAAGAGCTTTGCTAAGAAGAAAGTAGGGTATCTTTAGTATAGATTCAGAGTGTGTTGACTTAACTAATTAATAATGGTAATAATGAAAGACCCAGAGAGATGGGCTGACTTAACAAGTCAAGCTGTATAGGAATCAGTAAGCTCACGGCTCTCACTGGTAGGAAGATTAAAGAATTCAGGATTGGACTTGAGGAATCCAGAAACTGAAAACTCCACTGGCAGGTCAGGATTGAAGGGAGAAGCCTTGGGGACACCCCTGTAAGGATCCTAGTCTTGAGATACCTTCCCTTGCATACTGAAAGGGAAAATCCAGACTAGCTAGAACTTCAATTTTTCTCTCTCTTACGTTATAGTGCGTTTCTGAAATTGCCCTAACTTTCCAGTAAAGAACATCACAGGTCCTCTGCTGCGTTTGTCCTGGGAAGTCTTAGGGAATCAAGAAACAAGAGGAAGGAGACGGATCTGCCCATCCCTATCCTTCCAAACTCCTGAAGAGAGACAAACGGGGGGGGGGGGGGGGGGTCAGGGGGCACAGACCATCCTAGTGGCAGCAGAAAGAATCACACCCCAGGAGCAGCCAGGGAGGATATATCCAAAAGACAGTGGAAGAAGCACCTTTTGGCTTCCTTTTGTAAACTAGCAAAGGCTGCCCCCTAGAAGGGAAAGGAAAGGAAGAGAAAAGCACCATCCAGCTTTGGAATGATGCTGAATTTGTGGTGAGAAAACATTCAGGTAGGAAATATCTACTGTGGAGTTGTGAGGTGTGAGACTAGACCTCATGTACCCATATTTGGATCAGATGCAAAAAAAAAAAAAAAAACTGAGTCATCAAAATAAAGATGATATTAATATTTTTTAATATATGTGAGAAGGAGCAAATACGAAATTCTAAACACTTTCCTAGGAGTGGCCTCTGCATGTTACTTCTTTGCATCCTCTTTCTTTTGCAACTAAGTCTGCTTTGCAGGATCTCACTCATTTTTCCGCTCATCTTGGCGATAATTTCATACTGCTACCACCAGGTGGAGGTGTCCCACTGCTCTTTACTTACTATCAAAGACGTTCTTAAGACTTTTGTGGGTGGGGACAGGGGTCGGGTTCTTTGGTTCCATTAGTTATACAAATAAGCACTTGCCTTAACGCCCAAGAGCAAAAAGAATTTGGAGAGTGAGCGTAAAAGGTCAGGCAGTGGCTGCCTCTTCCTCTCTTTTTGTTTTCTTAGTAGTTCGGTTTCCATGGGGATCTGTGTTTAAGCAGCAACTCTGAATCCATTTACTGCCCCTCAAGGCTTGCGGCTGAG
Source organism: Antilocapra americana (assembly GCA_007570785.1). NCBI lineage: Eukaryota > Metazoa > Chordata > Mammalia > Artiodactyla > Antilocapridae > Antilocapra > Antilocapra americana. Next base: position 8,012,761 of record ML661889.1, on the reverse strand, counting down.
CCCAGAGACTGGCTGCGAAGAATAGCAGGCGCTGGAATGGGTGGAAAAGAGATTTATTTGCTAACTTTGGACAGCAAAAGATGAGGACAGGTATAGAAGGAGCAATGGGGTGAACCTTGGAATGGGGTGCACAGAGGAACGTAAAAGGCAAATAATGTTTCAGTTCAAATAAAATTTGGGGACATTAAAATCTTTTCCAAAACTCTTCAATTGTCTTCTCACCATAGACCATTTCAGGACACATTCTGGGCCCCTTATAATACCAAGTCCTCTCCTACCCCTATCCAAAAATATCAGCAGACCTGTGTCAGAACCTGCCTGGGATGCTTATGTGTCTTGTTCCAAAAGCACTCTGGAGCAAGAGAAGAGCACTCCAAGGAAAGACCCACTGTATTCCCCAGGTACGGTGTAGTGCCTGGCACATGGAAAGCTCTCAGTAAAATATTTGCTGAATGGATGAATAAATAAGTGAGCAATAAGAATCGGGCAGCTTTGGGAATTTCCTGGTGGTCCCAGTGGTTAGGACTTCATGCTTCCATTATCAAGGGCCTGGGTTCTATCTCTGGTCGGGGAACTAAAATCCAAGCCACAGGACGGCCAAAAAATACAAAAAAAAAATTTTTTTTTAACGTGATAGCTTTAGTTTTAGTTAATTTTACTTACCTCTAGCTTCAGGGCAAGCTAAAGACAAAGAAAAAATGTCTTTTTGTCAAAATCATGAGGATGTGTAAGTGTTCATTCAAAGATCAGTTGTGGGGTGGGGGGTGCTGTTTTCTGCTTAATCAGAAAAAAGGAAAGTGTCTTACTAATAGCCCCTGTTTCCAGGAGTATTTGCATTTCCGTCAGTTTGCGCTATTATTCAGTATCCATTCATAGATAGCAGTTGATCTACATATGAACAGCTCTCTACTTGGTTTTCTCTGCTAATCAATTTTTCTTTCCTAATGGCTTACCTTCCAGCCCCATCTTTCCATCTCGCTTTCTCTCTCACTATCCTGTTTGTTTAATTACCACTCTCTATAATTATCTAATTTATTTACTTGCATTTTTATTGCTTGTCACCTCCCACAGGTGACAAGCTCCTTGCTGCTTTCCTCACAGAGCCTTCGAGTCTAAGTGCTCAAGTCGTACCTTTTTTAAAAAAAATATTCCATTTTAAGTGAATTCTTCACATTCTTTAATCTATTTACCCTCCTGCCCTTCAATTGGAAGTGACCTTTCCTGCCTCTGAATGAGCACACATTTGATCTGCACTTCCTACCACACTCACCTATGAAGGCCAGCATAACAATAATTGTCATCAAATGTAGTGATCTTGAAAGATTGGCCAGGCACTGGGCCAAATTCCTTGTTTTGTTAAATCTCCACCACAATCCTTTGAAATAGATATTATTAACCTCATTTTTGTTTTATTTTGGCGGTGTTCTGTGGCTTGCAGAATCTTGGTTTCCCCATCAGGATTGAACCTGGTCTCTCGGCAGTGAAAGCTGAGTCCTAACCACTGGTGATGAGTCGCCTAGTCGCTCAGTAATGTCTGACTCTTTACGACCCCATGGACTGCAGCCCGCCAGGCTTCTCCATCCATGGGGATTCTCCAGGCAAGAGTACTGGTGTGTGTTGTCATGCTCTCCTCCAGGGGGTCTTTGCAACCCGGAGATCTAACCCAGGGCTGTACATTGCAGGCAGATTAACCACTGGACTACCAGGGAATTCCCTTAAGCTCATTTTTGTGTGAGGAAACTGAGGCTCAGAGAAGTTAAGTAAAATGTCCCAAATCATGCAACTGATAAATGGGTAATTTAAACCCAAAAAAGCACTCTAGAATCCATAGAGTCTTTGGAATACACACTCTGTTATAAGTAAACGTGTTAGAGTTTCAGCTCCATAAGTCACAGCTACATGACCCTAGCAATTTAATAACCTCTCTAAATCTCAATTTCCTCGTTGGTAAAAGGGGATAATAATATCTGTCTCACAAGATCACTGGGGGACAAAGCATCACATGACCTTGTCACAAAAAAGTGGCCCATGAAGAGTAGTTGCTCATAATGATCATAAAGTGAGTATTACCTGCTCACCTGTTTTGTCTCCCATACCGAGTTAACCATCCTTTCAGAAAGATGCTTTTATTCTCTTTGCATTTTATGACATCTAGCACAGTGTTTTATATATAGTAACTAAACGCCATGAATATCTGTTTAATATTGGGATGGGAGAGTGAGGGAGAGAGGAAGGGATGGATGAATGGATGAATTAATGGATAATTTATTGCTGGTGACAATCTAAGTCAAATCTCCTTTCTTCTTCCCCTGGAACTTTACACATCCTCTATGAAATTTCCTTACATTGTATTATATATATGCATATGTATACTGTATTTTATATATATATATCTATTCTTTTTTTGAACATACCACACTTATAGATGACAGTTTGCTGATCAGGGATTGAACCCAGGCCACAGCAGTGAAAGTGCCAACTCCTACCCACTGGAACACCAGAGAATTCTCTGTATTTAATTTTCTTGTTTAACATTTCCCCTCTTCTATGTTGAGAAGTATATATATTTTTAACTCTACTTGCTCCCTAAATGCAGGTCTGGTGAGTGAAATGAAATGAACTTGATAAATGTTTGCTGAGAGTATAATTAGTTGGGAGGCCTCACTTGGTGCTTATGTCTCAAAAGAAAGAAAGGATTTTTGTGGCTTGCTGCTGCTGCTAAGTCGCTTCAGTCATGTCCGACTCTGTGCGACCCCATAGACGGCAGCCCACCAGGCTCCTCCATCCCTGGGATTCTCCAGGCAAGAACACTGCCTTGGGTGGGATTTAAATCCTGAGGTGACTCTGCCATCTGGAGCTACAGAATCATGAACCTGTAAACTACTTTGATTTTTGACTGGACATACTTCTGGAGGTCACAAAGACAGGCACACCTAAAGATTATTGACTCATTTTAATATTTTAACTTAATTTAAAATTAAATTTCAATATGCAAATTCAATTATAATTATCTTAAACTTTGTGAAAGAAGGGGAGAACAACTTAATGAATGTATAATAGTCTGAATGCAGACCACTCCACTCTAGCAGTCCATTCAGTATGTCATATGGCAGTATAAGCTCCTGGGAGTTAGAAAGAACATGAGGTTATAGTCATATACATCATGCCCAGCTAGCACAGAATGCTGCTGCTGCTGCTAAGTCGCTTCAGCCGTGTCCAGCTCTGTGCGACTCCACAGACGGCAGCCCACCAGGCTCCCCCATCCCTGAGATTCTCCAGGCAAGAACACTGGAGTGGGTTGCCAGTTCCTTCTCCAGTGCATGAAAGTGAAAAGTGAAAGTGAAGTCATTCAGTTCTGTCCCACTCTTTTCGACCCCATGGATTGCAGCCTACCAGGCTCCTCGGTACATGGGATTTTCCAGGCAAGAGTACTGGAGCGGGGTGCCATTGCCTTCTCTGGCTATCATAGAATGGGTATCAAAGAATGGCCAAATCATGATTTCACATAAAGGTGCCTTTTTTTCCTGCCTTTGCTTTGCAGCTTGCAGCATCTTAGTGCCCTGACCAGGGATCAAGCCAGGGCCCCAGCAGTGAAAATGCAAATTCCTAACCACTGAACCGCCAGGGGATTCCCTAAATGTGCTCTTTACTTTGAAAATTAATTATTTTAATACTCTTAAACAGATATCAAGTTTAGAAGAGATTTCATCTTACTCTAATGGTATGATACTTTTTCATTTGTTTTCTAAGATTTTAAAATATGTAATGTGATTTTATTGAGTTTATTTTCTAAGGTTATTTTCAAGTATCTTGTGGGGGGAGGAGAGTGTTCCTTATTCAGTTTCAAGAAAGAAGTTACTACTTGGATTTCAAGCTGCGTGAATAAAGATGGACAGCTTAGAAATGGTGTGCATGGAAGGATGAGGAGGTTTGTAGTATAAGGATGGAGTATAACTCCCCTTTAATAACAAGCTTGTTTCTCCCAATTTTCCCTTTCTACTCTCTCTTTTCTCTCAGACTTTCAATTTTTGAAAACATACACATATCCTGGTGACATTTATCCTTGACCAAAAGATGGAAACAGAGGTCACTGAACCAGATGGTGCAAGGAAAGATCTAAACCTCATGTAGTAGAATTCGGTCATTAAGTTTATCCTCCCTCATCTCCAATTCCTGCTCCAATTCCACTGACTCCCTTTCCTCATCTTTGTATATACATTTGAAAAGACATATACCTTTATACGTCTCTCTGTGTATGTATCAGTTCAGTTCAGTCGCTCAGTCATGTCTGACTCTTCCAAACCCCATGGACTACAGCACATCAGGCTTCCCTGACATCACCAACCCCCAGAGCTTACTCAGACTCATGTCCACCTAATTAATGATGCCATCCAACCATCTCATCCTCTGTCGACCCCTTCTTCTCCTGCCTTTAATGTTTCCCATCATCAGGGTCTTTTCCAATGAGTCAGTTCTTCGCATCAGGTGGCCAAAGTATTGGAGCTTCAGCTTAAGCATCAGTCCTTCCAATGAATATTGAGGGCTGATTTCCTTTAGGATGGACTGGTTGGATTTTCTTGCAGTCCAAAGGACTCTCAAGAGTCTTCTCCAACACCACAGTTCAAAAGCATCTATTCTGCCTTTGCGTTCTCTCTCCCTCTCCCAACATGGCGGCCTCAGCAAAAAAGAAGAATAAGAAGGGGAAGACTATCTCCCTAACAGACTTTCTGGCTGAGGATGGAGGGACTGGTGGAGGCAGCCCCTATGTCCCCAAACCAGTCAGCTGGGCTGATGAAACAGATGATCTGGAAGGAGATGTTTCAACCACTTGGCATAGTAATGATGATGATATGTATTGGGCACCTCCAGTTGACCATTCCATCCTGCCCACTGCTCCATGGGCTGCTCGGGAACCCAATATCGACTGGAGCCGTCTTCCCAAATCTCCACCCTACACTGCTTTTCTAGGGAACCTGCCCTATGATGTGACAGAAGACTCCATTAAGAAATTCTTTAGAGGATTAAATATCAGTGTGGTGCGTTTACCGCGTGAACCCAGCAATCCTGAGAGGTTAAAAGGTTTTGGTTATGCTGAGTTTGAGGACCTGGATTCCTTGCTCAGTGCCCTGAGCCTCAATGAAGAGTCTCTAGGTAACAGGGGAATTCGAGTGGACGTTGCTGATCAAGCACAGGATAAAGACAGAGATGATCGTTCTTTAGGCCAAGATACAAATCGTGATTCTGACAAAACAGATACAGACTGGAGGGCCCATCCTGCTGCATACAGCTTTGATGACTACCCACCTAGAAGGGGTGATGATAGCTTTGGAGACAAGTATCGAGATGGTTACGATTCAGACTGCTGGGGTCCAGCCTCGGCGGGTCCAGGGGTCTTGAGGAATGAGTGGCGTAAGCGGAAGAATTGAGCAGAGTTGATGTGTGGTGATGGAGCAGTCTCTCTCTTTATTGTTGTTGGTTTACAGTATTTATACCCAAGAAACACACCCATTACATCACATGTAATTCTATACAATCTTGTTTTCTGCCTATCATCAACAACTTTAACCTTAAGCTCATTATCCTTGCAAAAGTTGGATTTCTGCATAATTAGATTTAACATTAGTATGTTTTACCATTTGTCTCCAGCATACTTTGGATAAGTACATCAATCTAAGTAGAAAGAAACTCCCCAGTTAAGAGTAGGAGGTGTAGTAATCTATTTAAATATCCCTTATTCCTCCTTTGTCCCCAGGGAAGGGAATCTGCCTTCCCCAGTTGCCTGGGGGAAATAAGGTCTGAAGGAATTATCTCAGGATGAATTATTTCTAACTGGGACTGACCTACTGAGATGAGCTAATGTTCAGAGCATAAACAGAACTTCCCAAGAAAAATACCAGGAGGGGCCTTGCCTTGGGATGCCCCAAGGAAAATCCGCTTTGCAGTTTCCTTCTCAGTCTCGTGACTTTGTCATCCGAGTGAGGGGGCATCCTGATGGCTCCCAGCATCAGACCACTATCGTGATGAGTATTGGGACAGTTATTGTGATGGCCCACGCCGGGACATGGATCGATAAGGGGGCCGAGATCGCTATGATGACCGAGGTGGCAGAGACTATGACAGAGGCTACAATTCCAGGACGGGCAGCGGCAGAAGAGCGTTTGGTAGTGGGTACCATAGGGATGAGGACTACGAAGAGGTGGGGACCACTATGAAGACAGATACGACAGACGAGATGACCGGTCCTGGAGCTCCAGAGATGATTACTCTCGGGATGATTATAGGCGGGATGATAGAGGTCCCCCCCAAAGACCCAAACTGAACCTAAAGCCTCGGAGTACTCCTAAGGAAGATGATTCCTCCGCTATCACCTCCCAGTCCAGTCGTGCAGCCTCTGTCTTTGGAGGGGCAAAGCCTGTTGACACAGCTGCTAGAGAAGGAGAAGTAGAAGAGCGGCTACAGCAGGAACAGGAGAAACTGCAGCGTCAGCTGGATGAGCCAAAACTAGAACAACGGCCTCGGGAGAGACACCCAAGCTGGCGAAATGAAGCAACTCAGGAACCGGAACACTCGAGGACAGGAAGTGAATCATCACAGACTGGGATCTCAGTCGCATCTAGAAGAAATGCACAAAGAAGAGACAGTAAGAAGTCTCTAGAAAATGAAACCCCCAATAAAGAGGAAGACTGTCAGTCTCCAACTTCTAAGCCTCCCAAACCTGAACAGCCTCTAAAGGTAATGCCAGCCCCTCCACCAAAGGAGAATGCTTGGGTGAAGCGAAGTTCTAACCCTCCTGCTCAATCTCAGAGCTCAGACACAGAGCAGCAGTCCCCTACAAGTGGTGGAGGGAGAGTAGTTCCAGCTCAACCATCTGAGGAAGGATCAGCAAGGAAAGCAGATGAAAATAAAGTAGATGGGGTGAGTGCCCCAAAAAGCCAAAGTGGGAACTCCAGCCATGGTCCGGGAGATGGAGGGAACAAAGACTGCTGGAAGGAGTCAGACAGGAAAGATGGCAAAAAGGATCATGACTACAGATCTGCACCTCAGCCAAAGAAAGCTGAAGAAAATCCAGCCTCGAAGTTCAGTTCTGCAAGCAAATATGCTGCTCTCACCATTGATGGTGAAGATGAAAATGAGGGAGATTACACCGAATAGGCCTCTGCATTCTGTGCTTTCTCCTAGTCTCTTTCCACTCTGGAACATTCGAGAGGACATCAAACCTCTATCCAGACAAGACAAAATAAAACTCACCATCTCCTGGGGAAAAAAAAAAAAGCATCTATTCTTCCGCACTCAGCTTTCTTTATAGTCCAACTCTCACATCCATATATGACAACTGGAAATACCATAGCTTTGACTAGACAGACCTTTGTCAGCAAAGGAGTATGTGCTGCTTTTTAACATGCTGTCTAGGTTGGTCATGGCTTTTCTTTTAAGGAGCAAGTGTCTTAAATTCATGGCTGCAGTCACCATCTGCAGTGATTTTGGCGCTTAAGAAAACAAAGTCTGTCACTGTTTCCATTGTTTCCCCATCTATTTGCCATGAAGTGATGGGACCAGATGCCATGATCTTAGTTTTCTGACTGTTGAGTTTTAAGTCAACTTTTTCACTTTCCTCTTTCACTTTCATCAGAGGCTCTTCAGTTCCTCTTTGCTTTCTGCCATAAGTGTGGTGTCATTTGCATATCTAAGGGTATTGATATTTCTCCTGGCAATCTTGATTCCAGCTTGTGCTTCATTCAGCTGGGCATTTTGCATGATGTACTCTGCATATAAATTAAATAAGCAGAGTGACCATATATATCCTTGATGTACTCCTTTCACAATTTTGAACCAGTCCTTTGTTCCATGTCTGGTTCTAACTGTTGCTTCTTGACCTGCATACAGATTTCTCAGGAGGCCGGTAAGGTGGTCTGGTATTCCCATCTCTTTAAGAATTTTCCACAGTTTGTTGTGATCCACACAGTCAAAGGCTTTGGCGTAGTCAATGAAACAGAAGTAGATGTTTTTATGGAGTTCTCTTGCTTCTTTTGTGATCCAATGGATGCTGGCAATTTGATCTCTGGTTCTTCTGCCTTTTCTAAGTCCAGCTGTATAAGAAATGTACAATGGTCAAGAAATGTACAATGCACTTTAAGATGGAGGAAGAATAGAGAATCAAACAGTATACAATTATTAAATAATATAAGTACTATCTTGTCATCCAGTCTCATAAAAATGCTTGACTGCAAGGAGGCACAGAATTCTCCAAAATGTACACCATGAATATTTTTAAAGTCTAATTGATTTATAATGTTGTGTTAGTTTCTGTTGTACAGCAAAATGATTCAGATATATACACACTATATGTGCCTTCAAATTCTTTTCTATCATGGTTTATGAAAAGATATTAAATACAATTCCCTGTACTGTACAGTACAAAATATTTGTTTATTTTATATATAGTAGTTTGTATCTGCTAATCCTAGACTCCTTTCCTAATTTATCCCTCCTCCACCCCCTTCCCCCTTTGGTAATCTTAAATTTGTTCCCTTGTCTGTGAGCCTACTGTAGTTTCATAAGTAGTTCATTTGTATCATATTTTAGATTACACATATAAACAGTATCACATATGTGTCATTCTCTTTCTGACATGATAATCTTAATATGATAATCTCTAGGCCCATCCATTTTGCTGCAAATGGCATTATTTCATTCTTTTTTTGACTGAATAATATTACACTGTGTATATATACCACATCTTCTTTATCCATTCATCTGTTGATGGAAACTTAGGTTACTTCCATGTTTTGGCTATTGTAAATAGTGTTTCTATAAACATTGGGGTGCATGTGTCTTTTCAAATTAGAGTTTTCATCTTTTCTGGTTATATACCCAGGAGTGGGATTGCTGGATCACATGGTAACTCTATGTCTAGTTTTTTAAGTAAACTCCATACTGTTTTCCAAAGTGGTGGTTTAGTTGCTAAGTCGTATCCGATTCTTATGACTCCATGGACTGTAGGTCACCAGGCTCCTCTATCCATAGGATTTTCCAGGCAAGAATACTAGAGTGGGTTGCCATTTCCTTCTTCAGGGAATCTTCCTGATCCAGGGATCAAACCAGGTCTCCTGCACTGTAGGTGCATTCTTTACTGACTGAGCTACGAGGGAAGCTCATTTTCCATAGTAGCTGCACCAGTTCACATTACCACAAACAGGATAGGAGTGTTCCCTTTTCTCCATACCTTTTCCAGCATTTATTATTTGTAAACTTTTTAGTGATGGCCATTTTGACCAGAGTGAGGTGATTCCTCGTTGTAATTTTGACTTGTATTTATCTAATAATTAGCAATTTGGGGTATCTTTTCATGTGCCTGCTGGCCATCTGTATGACTTCTTTGGAGAAATGTCTAGGTCTTATCCCATTTATCAGCTGGGTTGTTTGGTTTTTATTACTGAGTTAAATGAGCTGTTTGTGTATTTTGGAAATTATGCCCTTGTCAGTCTTATCATTTGCAAATATTTTCTCCCATTCCATAGGTTGTCTGTTTAATTTTGCTTATCATTTCCTTTGCTGTGCGATAGCTTATACATCGGATTAGGTTCCATTTGTTTATTTTTGCTTTTATTTCTATTGCCTTGGAAGACTGACTTAAGAACACATTGCTAAGATTTATGTACCAGAATGTTTCAGCTATGTTGTCTTCTAGGTATACTATGTATCTTTAACTTCCATGTTTAAGCCAGTTGCTATTCACCTCAAACCCACAAGTTCAGTAAAGTCAATATTTACAGCAACTCTTCCAGTTCTTCACTTTGCTCTCTGTTAACTCATTTCCTATTCCAGCCCCTTTGGACGAACAGGTTGGCTTCAGGATCTTCAGCTCTTCCTGGTTCTCCTCAAGTATTCTGGCTTTGATTTGCCCCATGAGCTCTCCTCACTTTGAACTATCTTCTATATAAACTGGCTCTAATCCAGTTTATATAGAACCATGTGTCCTGGCTCATTTCAAGGCCATAAAAGCAGTTCCAGGATAAATGAGGAGCCACATCAGAAATCCCTATGAATCTTGGGTGACTTATGGACTTATGGAATTATGGATGAGGGATAAAGCAGTGGCATAGTTTGGAACTGAAATAATGTCCAAAACAAATAAAGACCTGTCACCAAAAGATTAAAGTCCAAACCATTACAAAATAGCTGCATAATAATAAACTGGACAGTATTTGCTTTATTTTCTGTTGTGCAGTAGGTACTTAGTGCAAATAGATACTTTAAAAAAAATCTGTTGAATGAATGAGTGTAAATGAATAAGGGACGATATAAGGGATTTGCGATTAAAATATGATTAGGAATCAATTAGACATAATCAACACTTTTTTTAATACTAGAATTAGTCACTGGGGGATTCCATTCCTGGGAATAATCTCCAGTGTGGGAAATAGATTATTATTTAATTGAATAGCTTAGGGTATGAAGTTATTAGAATGAAATTGACTTCTAAAGTACATTGGTCCCCACAAGAAAAAAAGTTCAGAAATTCTAGAGAAGATGGAGAAATTATGAGTTATCTTTTAAAGTTTTACTTCTGCTTGGGTTCTCTCTCATTCTTGCCTCTAGCCATTTATTCTTTACATAGTGCAAAGGGCAATTCCTTGAGATAAGATCTGGTTTTGGAGAACCTTTTGAAAAGTCTTTTAACCTCTCTTGGTCTTAGTTTCTTTATCTGAAAAGCAAGAGATTTGGAAATGATCCCTGTGGCCCCATCTAGGGCCCCATCTAGCTCCAAAGTCCTTGAGAATCCACTTGTTCTTAAAGCTACCTTCTGAAGGCTCTGACCATGTTTCTATGATAGCTGTCAGTTATTCACATTTTCTGATATAACTTCAATCCCTTTGTTCCTGTCCCTCCAAAGATTTTCATCTGTGACTTAACTCTTTCTTTCCCAGTACTCTGGATTGTTCCTTCTCATGGCTTGGTTCGTTTGCCTTGGTCATCATTTTCCCCATCCCATCTTTGCCCTCACTGTTTGTACCTCATTTGTTGATTTGTTGATTTTCTTTTAAACAATCAACCTTAGGCTCTCTGGAACTTTAGTAAATTGTTCCTATAAGTTTTCCCTTGAAAACACAGGCACATATACTAGCCTCCACCCCCGCCCCCATCCTGACCCTAGGCTTCTCCCCCTGCCTGCTAGGCTCATGGCCCTTCCCCCACAACCTCCCTCTCCTGTTCCACACTCTTGACCTCTTCACAAACTCCATTTCCCCTTTATTTAGCAAGAGTAATATTGAGAAACCAAGGAAAGCAAAAAGAATAACTTCTCTCCTTTCTCTTTTGTATGTTTAAATCCCTGCCATCTTTTGCCAAATGAACTCCGAAAAGAAACACCAGACAAGACTCAATCTAAATGACCTCCTTGATCTTCACTCCCTCCCTCTGCCCCTAAAATACCAATGGCAACTGTCACCTGAAAGAGACCACACAGAAATCATCCGATAAGACCAAGGGTAAGTCCAAGGATCACTTGCCAATGCTTTCTTATTTTATAAAGTTCTGCAAAGGGCACTCTTCCCTTACTTTTCACTGCCTGACTCCCTAATGCAAGACCATTGGAACCTGTGGTAATATATGTAATTAAAAGAATCATAATTTGTAGATATTTACTTGTGGGTCTTCAAATTTCCTTGCAAGTTGAAAGTTCAAGTCATACTACAAGTCTGCACCCAGAAAGTGAGGTCTGTAACAGACAGAAATCAGGGGGATGGCAATAAATGGTCACACTGTGGTGAAAAACAGGGGCTGTCAAGTCAGGCATTGCTTGGGCAAATTTCACTCTGCCACTTATCAACTATCAGACCTTGAACAAGAAAGCTACTTTGTCTCTTATGCCTCAGTTTCTTTACGGCAAAATAGGATGTTCTGCTTGCCTAAAATGGGGATTATATAATGCTACCTTGCAAAGTTATTTAAAGGATTAAAGGAGACCATGCAATCAAAGGGTGTGATACTTGCAGAGTGTACCTTAGCTATGATTAGCTGTGGTTATGGCTATCATAGAAAGGTTACATGTCATATCATAGAAAGGTTTCTAGTTTCCTAGTTTTGTTCTCTTGCAATTAAAATCAAATTCCTCATGGGATTCCAACTCCTAGGAAGGTACAGGAAGTGCTTCTACAGTGCCTCCTCTTCTACAAACTAGAAAAAGAGGAATGCTAACAGCAGAGTATTGTCCTGAGAGCAGAGATCTTGAATGAAATGCCAAAGAATTTCCTGGACCCCCATTCGACTGAGGTTGTATTTTTAGAGCAAAAGCCACTCTGAGTTTAGAAACTCTTTTCAGAGACTTCAAAGTGTATTACTCTCAACCACATCAACAAACATTTGGCCAACAATAGTACACACATTTGGGAGGCATACTGTTTACTGGGACCACAGGCTGGACTCACTTTATGTGTACATGGATTGCCTTGTAACAACCACTGCAGGCCCCTAGGTATCTACAACCAATGGTTTCAAAGGCAACAGTCAAGCTCAACTGTCTCAAACTGCAAACGAATCATTTGAGAGTTTATTTTTAAATCTTAGGCTTCAGACCCAGAGACTGATGAAGGAGATCAGGGGTAGAGGCTAGGAATGTGAATTCTCCATAAATTCCCCATGTGATTACCCGTGATTACAGTGAATCCAGAGGAGTTACAGAGCTCTGGGAATTAGCATCCCTGACCAGGGCCCTCTTCTTTCTCTTCCTTGGAGGATCTCATTCCAACCACCTTCTTTTTGTTTCTCACAGTTCTGGGCTTCTTTGACAGCACTATTGTGCTGATATCACAAAACAATGTGCAGGGAAAATCTCTGAGAGTCAAACATAATGACTGGCTTTCTTTAAGGAGCAATAACATTCAGCAATACTTCCAATTTTTTCCAAAAGCAACAACATATCTTTGCTTTTTAAGGACATACTTTTTGATAATAAGAGTACCCTAACATCCATTTTAAACTAATTCAGAGGCAACCTGTGCTCACAAATGAAGGATACAGTGTCCTGCTTGAAAAGTAGGAGTCCTGAGCAAAGTCCTGCTTTGGCTCCATGATGTAAACACCCAACACTATTTTATCCCTGAAGAGAGGAAAAATTTTAAGTCAATAGGGAAGCCAAAATAGAAAATATTGGTAAAATTAGCAAATATCATAAAAAGGAACCACAAAGCCAGAATAAAGACTAGATCTTCACCACCAACTACTTCCTGACCCAAATATATCCTCCCCCCAACCCACCCCCAAAGCCTCTCAGGCTTCTACACAGGGGAAGGAAATGGCGGTAGGGTACTAGGGTAAGTCCTTTTTTCCCATCCCTCTTGAGCTTTTGGGGAACTTAAATGCTTAGTTTACAAGGTCAAATGACTATGTAACATTTTCCAAAAATTAAATCACCAATTAAAGAAGGAAACGTGCTGTTTTCATATTCTCTTCTTCGACTAAGTTTCTCTCAACCTCTCTCTCTCTCTCCCTCTTTCATTTCTCCCTCCTTTCATTCTCTTGCTCTTGCTCTCCCTCCCTTCTTTCCTCCCTCTCCCTCCCTCTCCCTCCTCCCCCTCCCCTCTCCACTTCACCACACACAGAAACCCCTTTTCAAAGGGGCTTTTTTCCAACTCAGTGAAGTAAAGTCTTTGCCCCTTTGTGGGGAAGGCTCATTAACATTCCCACAGCAGCATCTCTTCAAGGATTTTACTTTTGTAACTCTGTGGGGAGGTCAAGAGGCCACAGTGGAGAGGTAAAAGGAAAAAATGGTAAATGGGGGAGGGCGGAAGAATGGAGAGGAGGGGAAAGAGCCCTTCCTTTCACAATAAGGACAGCAAGAAAGAGGGTGGACCAAAGTAGGAAAAGACCAGACAGACAAGACTCAGAAAAGAGATGAATACTGGGTCCCCAGATGTGCCCTTGGAGATCTCCAGACTCCTAAGGAAAGCAGAATGCTATGTTCTTTTTCTCATTTTTTTTCGTCAAAGAGGAAGTACCTGATGGAAACAGTGGAATTACAGAGTGACAAAACCCAGTCTATTCCACTGAGAAATTAGAACTTCCCTGGCCTCTGTGTTCCCATTTCCTCCACAATAGCTTAGTGATGACTGCACCTGTCTACCACAAGGAGGTTAACAGGATGAAGAAGACGATGTTAGCAAGAGTTCTGAGGACTGCCCATGAGGGAGCCACTCAAGGTCCTGACCCCAAAGAACTGGGAAAATAATGGAGACTCCATGAACTCCAAAGCAAAGATCAGAGTAATCCCCAAATCTCTTTAGATGGGGGTAGCTTCCTCTTTTATCACCAGCAACCCTCCTACCATCTGTCTTTCTCTCTCCCTTTCTTATTACTGCTAAACTAAGTTGCACTTGTGTAAGGGAAGAAATGAAGGAAACTTCAAGTGTGCACCCAACACTTAGTGAGTTTTGCTTTGCTTTTCTCTGAAGACACAGCTATCAGATTTACATCACTCAACTCCAAAGGGCAAAATAATTTCCACTTTCCTAACAGATGGTGTTTCTGATGCTCTCTTATCTTAGCCAGTAGAGTAAAAGATAAATAAGTTTAAAAGGGAGGACCCAGGCATTATAGCTAAAAGATAGGGCATATCTGGATAGTCTATGCAAAGTAGTAACATTAGCACTTCAAATTCAGGGAGGAGCAGAAAGGTCAGAAGTTAAAGAATAATAAATCAATCACCCTTAAGTGTGCAATCTGAACAGGAGAGACTCATTGCCAGTAATTTTTGTTGTTGTTGTTTGGCCATACCACATCTTAGTTTCCTGACCAGGGATCAAACCCACATCCCCTGCATTGAAAGTGGAGAGTCTTAAACCACTGGGCAAGTACACCAAATGATAATGTTCTTAAAGATCAAATTTAATATCCGCAAAGGAATTCTTTCCACAGAATCCTTGACAACTGTTTTCAGTCTCTGTGAGAACATGTCACAAAGAGCTCACAAACTTACAGGAGAATCCATCACACTTTACAAAGTTCCTTTATACTGAGCTGAAGGTGCCTCATTGTAACTTCTGTTCCGGTGGTGCATGAATGCTCAGCCATTTCAGTCGTGCCAGCCTCTTTGTGATCCCACGGACTGTAGCCCACCAGTCTCCTCTGTCCACGGAATTATCCTGGTAAGAATATTGGAGCAGGTTGCCATTTCCTCTTTCAGGGGATCTTCCTGACACAGGGATCCTACCTGTGTCTCCTGCATTGGCAGGCGGGTTCTTTGCCACTTGAGCCTCCAGGGAAGCCAAGGTCTCCTCTGGAGTACCACAGAACTCTTCTGTATGATTTTCTCAAAGGTGGCATCCCTTCAACTCTGGGAGCTGGAAAGAAGTAGGAGACACAGAAGAGCCCCTGACCCTGTAGCTATTTTAAGTGAGATTCCTTAAGATCAGTCATTTTCATTTTACACACTAGGAGTTTGGTGGCGTATTGTACCTTTTAACAGGATAGAGAAAAAAAAAAAAAAAAGGCTAGGCTACTGTCAGATCCACCTGGCTGCTAGGGCTGTTTCTGTTACTTCACAGCTGTGCAATCTTGGACAAGTTACTTAACCTTCCTGAGCCTTTTGGTTCAGCTATAAAGAGGATCATCTATAAATAGGAGTAGTAAAACTGGCTGTGCTAACCTCAAAGATGTATGTTTCAAAATATGCCCTATACATGAAAATATCTTATAAATTTTAAAGAGATCTACATATATATAATGATCATTTTTACTTAATTTTTTTGTCAGCCTTTCTCATTTTTGACTGGTAAGTAACTGAGTTCTTGGCCTTATAATCAGGATATACCAGAAAGTTCTCATTTCAGCTTATACCCCAGAAGCAGTCATATCTTCCAACAAGGTGGCACAGAATCAGGAAATAACCAGAAAGCACTGTGAAGAGCTTAGAGGAAGAGTTAGAGAAACAACCGAGGGACATTTTCTGAACAGACAGCTGAGCGAGAGGCCCTGAACCCGGGCAGGGAGGAGAGGGTTAAATCCTTTCCTCTGCAGTACAAAAGAAAAGAGTGTGCGGAAAGATTAGGATTTTTGCTTTTACAATGGGAGCTGCAGAAGCGTAGGGAAGAAGCTGAAGAAAAAAAAGGGGGCGTCTCCCCTTTAAAGACTTGCAGAGATTGAGAGAGAGTCAGAGACTGAGAATCAGAGCGCGCGCCTGTCTGTCTGTCTGTCCCTGGGAAGCTAGAACATCTCGGCTTCACAGTGATTGGCACTGGGGAGAGGCATCAGTTGGCTTCAGACCCAGGGGGGAGACCGGGTCACCCCGATTCAGACTAAGTGAGCGTTGTCCCTCCCTGTCCCACCTCTCTCTACCCGGGAATGTCTCGGCGAAAGCAGCGGAAACCCCAACAGTTAATCTCGGACTGCGAAGGTCCCAGCGCGTCTGAGAACGGTGGGTGCCGGGGAGGGCTGGGGGTGGGGGCCGAGTCCAAGCCTGTGTGGGTCAGGCCAGGGCAAGGGGAGGGCACCCGGGCCATGGGCGAAACCAGGGGGAGGACTTGGTCACTAGGGGGTTGAAAGAGTTGAGTTGCAGGGAGTAAGGAGATGATGACCTGCGCTGGAGAGAAGCCCCGCTTGGCTTTTCTCAGGGTTGATTCTGTTTGTTTTCCGTGTTGCTTTTCTTTGGATGAAATGGAGTTTTCAAACTGGCTCTGTCTCCCCACCCAAGAGTTTTCTCCCCAGGTCCCCCTTTGCTCACTGGTCTTTGTGCCCGTTGCTAAGTAACCTTCTCAGACCTGAAGACCCGTCTCTTAGGGGTGGGATTTCCCCCCCTTTTCTTTCTGGAGAGTTGGGTTGCAAGAGAATGAATTGGATGAACATGAAGTTTCCCCTGAGGGAGAGGAGAAAAAAGTTTCTTACTGTTGGGCTGAGCAGAGAACAGATCAGAGCTCCCAGAGGGAGAGAGCTAATGTCGGTCAGATGCAGCCTGGTTTGGAGTGTGTATCTGTGTCACCTGGGGTAGAGGCTGGAGGAAAGGTCTGGATGAGGGGTTTAGGTGGGTGCTTCAAGGAAAGCAAAGCTAAAAAAACCCTGTATGCGTTACTATACATTCATGTTAATACATGCATATCATTTTATGAGGATATTATCAGTTAGGTAACAGATTTTCTTTAAGGGGGGGGGCGGATTTTCATGTATTCTTGTAACATTCCAGTAAGTAAGAGGCAGCCAACAGAGCAACTAAGTTACTGAGCAGTGACATTGCTCAAAGTCTCAGAAACAGGCATAATCAGGAAAGAAACCTTGATTTCATGATAATTAGAACTAGTAGTACACACTCCACCTAAATTAGGGTTTTCCAAGCTTGCTTGGTTGTGGGTACATGTGGGCTAGAGTCTGGGAATCTGTATCTTTGCAAATATCCAGGTACTTCTTAGGACTGAGCAAGTTTTGGATAATCTGGTATGGCTATGTATTTCACACTCTGAAAGTTTGAAAGTTCTGGCTCAGGGATAAGCTATTTATTTAGCAAACAGCTGATTTACCCAACAATGTAGTATAGGATTAAACACAAGGATTCTGAAAGCAGAATTTCAGGATTCAAATCCTGGCTCTACCTCTTGGTTAGCTGTGCAGTCTTTGTTGATTTATGTCTCAGTCTTTGGTTTTCTGTCTCAGTTTCCTCATCTGTAAAATGGGGGTGAATATACTGACTATTACCTCAATAGGTTATTGAGTTAATACATGTTAGTACACTTGGAAAAACAGCTAGCATAAAGAAGTGCTTAATACATGTGGTACAGTCCCTAGCATAAATAAGTATTCAATATGTGAGTAGTATTATTATATGTGAGTACAGTAGCACTTCCTGCAAATATTGAAATAAGACCAAAGCTCTGGGAACTCTTGGTGAACTTCAGCATTTCTTTATGAGATATGTGTCATGGAAACCTCTAGGTTAATGTATTTGTAGTGGCTAAACCTAAAACACGGGTTACCTTTTCACCTGCTGTTAAAAAAAAAAAAAGACTTAAGATCAAGTCAGTGCACCACATGCTACAGACATATTGGCTTTTGTGTAGAACACATCCCCTTCAAGTCAGTGCTTTACTGGGATCCCACTGTGCCACTATTAAGAGGTTCATGCTGGTGGCATCCTTCCCTCCTGGGACACATTAATGCGGCTGCAGGCCGGATGTTTCCTCCTGCTGCTCTACAGGAGACTTCCCCCAGAGCCTCCGAGTTGCCTTACAGTCCTGCTCCCCTGCTGGTTGGATTGCGAACGATACTGAATACCCCCAGAGGCGTCCTCCTCTCCTTCCCTCTCCCCTCTCTCCCCACTTCCTCAGCTCCCCCATTCCCTACACCATTGCTGAGGAAGAGTCTGGGAGGGAGCTACAAATTCTTTCACCACTGCCCTGAGAGGATTCTCCAGCCCCTTGAGCCCTAGCTCCCACTGGTGGCTGTGGATACCTGGGAGCACCAGAATGCTGCTGCAAAGCCGTCCCCATAGAAACAGTATGGGCCTGAACTCAATGGCTGCAAAGAATTGCAGTTGAAATTTTGCCTTTGAGCCATAAAAGTTAAAAACACAAATGTCAGGAGCAAGAAAGCAGCAGTTAACCTTAAGAAAGCCAATGGGTTTTCTGTTCAGAATTCTCCTGAGAGTGAAAGATCCTTGGGCTAGTAGCATGACCTGGCTTATAACGGGGGTCTCATATGTAAGATGAGGTGGCTAATATTTGATCAAATCTAAAATTCCTTCCTGCTTTTATAAGATATACAGATAGGGTTTCTATTCACTCACGTGATCTTCAGGCTCCTGAGTTTTCCTTCTACCCCAGGGACATATTTTTTTGTTCTGCATGCCCCCAAATGAGGTAGGGAAGGCTCTTATTTGGGGGTTCTTATGTGTGCCCTTTTACAGGTGTACCTGTGGAACTACGGGCATCATCATGACCATCAGCAGACATTTATTTAGTAGGCTAGGGTGCCACTAAGGCTTTCAGGAGTCTTTGCCTTCCTTTAAGCAATGTTTACCATATGTGACAAGCAAATGCTGAGCCTTTGTTGTACATTTTAAAAGCCATCTCTGCAGTGACCTAAGATATCACCAAGACACAGTCTGAAAAACCTGTTTTCCAGCCCTCTTTCTGTTCAGCTTCCCTGACCAGAACACCAAAAACCTAACAGAATAGTTATTGCACATAAGTGATGAGAAGGAAATAGCCTATTTACTTAAAAACTCTGGAGAGAAAGAAATTCCTCTCTTCCCTACAGAGTCTAGAAGTCTGGAATAGAGAACATAAGGGATGTGAATAGGGAAAATGTAAACTAGTACATCTGGGAAATAAAGGAAACCGTCAGAAACCCAGATATTTAGTGAGAAGGAGAAACCAGGACAACAGCCAAACAGATCTAGGGGAAGAAATGGCAGTTGGCAGATATCAAGAGCAGCAAAAGGGGAAAGAAGGCAAAAATAGAGTTGTGAGGGTTCTGTTCTCTCTACAGCATCCTCTCTTGGAGTATTGATCCTTGAGCCTTTAAGCCCTAGGAACTCCTGTGTCAAAAAGAAAACATTTCTGAGTATATAGAATGTAACTCAGGCAAGGTACAATAGAGCACTGGATAAGGAAGCAGAAAACCTGGTTTTCAGTCCAGCTTGGACTTGGAAGTTTTGTGACCTTGGACAAATCCAGCCTTATCACAGGGCTTCAGGTTTTAGTCTTTACAGAATAATTCTCATTGCTAATATTTGCAGAGCATTTACTATTTGTCAGGTACTATGCTATGCCCTTTTTTTGTTTATTTCTCTATTATTACCTCTATTAAAATGACTTTAATATATGGTGAAATATACAAAAAACAAAATTTGTCATTTTTAAGCATACAATTCAGTGGCATTAAGTATATTCACAATTCTGTGCGACCATCACTACTTTCCATCTCAGAGTTCTTTCATCTTGCAAAACTGAAACTGTATACCCATTAAATAATAACTCCCCATTTGCTTCACCCAACTCCACCAGCCCCAGGAAATCACCATTCGACTTCCCATCTCTGTGAATTTACCAATTCTAGGGATCTCACATAATGAAACCATACAATATGTGTCTGTTTGAGTGGCTTATTTCACTCAGTATAATGTTTTCAAGTCTCATCTATGTTGTAGCACTGTATAAGAATTTCATACCTTTTTGTTGCTATACCCCCATTTTAAAAAGAAATCCAAGCCTTAGGGTAATTAAGAAACTTTTCCCAAGGTCACAAAGATTAGAAAGTGCTGGCACTTTAACTGAGGTCTGATTCAGAGCTGACATTCTAAATCACTGTGCTCAGTGAGAGGTCAGATCTCTAAAGTCACTTCCAGCTTCAAAACAGTATGAATTCCATGTTAAGTGCCAAGTCCTTTGATATCAGAAAATGCCTGTTTTTTTTAAAAAAAAAAAACCCTCTTTTTGTGTGTTTGCTCTAACATATTCTTATTCTGGAAACAAATATATTTTTCTCACTTAACACCAGATGTACCTGTGCCTGTTTATCCACTGAGTTGCACAGGTCAAGGGTACACTTACTAGATGTGAGTGACAGAGAGGTATGTGGATGCATTTAGGAGAGAAGAGGAAGAGAAGCAGCAGTTACAGAATCAACTCATAATTGGGTACACTATCAATCGGTGTTGGTCTAACATTAACAGTAAGTTTAGGCAGGGCTTACATAGTATGGTCATTTCTTTAACGGCTGGATGGTGTCTGAACTCTGTGTAGAACAAAACCTTTCATTTTACAGTTAGAAGTATGGCTCGAGATGCACATACAGTCACTTAAACTCATAGTTGGGTGTATATCATGTCAATTTCTGTTCATGGCAGCAGGGTACAAGAGAGTCAAAATGTAGCTGTGGTCAGAGTAGAGAGAGAACCCTATAGGCAGATTTTAATTTGCATTGAGCAACTCGTTTTACTTATGTCCTAATTTTGGTAAAGTTGAGCATAGGTAAGATTTGTGACCTTCCTGGTGGCTCAACAGTAAAAAATTTGGCAGCAATGCAGGAAAAACTGATATGATCCCTGGGTCGGGAAGATACCCTGGAGAAGGAAATGGCAATCCACTCCAGTATTCTTGTCTGTGAAATCTCATGAACAGAGGAGCCTGGCAGGCTACAGTCTATGGGGTCACAAAAGAGTCAGACATGACAGCACTTTCTACTTTTCCACTTTGAAGATTTGTGAGAAGCAGGGTGGAAGGCATGATAGGAAAGGCACTCTAATACACACTATGGATCTCCTCCTTGGCTGTACATTGGAATCACCTGAGGAGTATTACAAACACTGATGCCTAGACCAGCCTGGCCAGGCTTCCCAGGTGGCTCTAGTGGTAAAGATTCTGCCAGCCAATGTAGGAGACCTGAGGGACGCAGGTTTGATCCCTGGGTCCGGAAGATTCCCTAGAGGAGGAAATGGCTACCCTGTATTCTTGTTTGGAGAATCACATGGACAGAGGAGCCTGGCAGGCTACATACAGTTCATATCTTCACAAAGCGTCAGAGCCTGGCCACTGGGATTTTTAAAAGCTCTTCCAGTAATTCTAATGGGCAGCAAAGTTCGAGAACCTCTGTTCAAGTCTACCTGCTACCCACCGATTTTTCTGTTTTCCAAGCCATCCTTTCCCAAGTTTGATGAGCTACCAGATTTAGAGAGTCACCTGATTTCGTTTTTCCTTGTCATTTCATCTCTTTATAAATTTAAACCAGCGTACCCAGGTCTCAGTCCTATGTCCATCCCAGACTTTGCATGTGATCCAGGATAGCTTACTTCACCTTATCTACTATCTAGGGACACCATTACCAGGTTTGTTTAGTCCTGTGTTTATGACTTCATTTGTGTCTGCCTAAAAATCCCACCCCCCTTTTCAGGATAGGCAGTGAGTGCAAAGTGCTGAGAAATAGAGGGCTCCTCTTACAGGTGGCTGTTGATCCATCACCTTTCAACAGGGACTGAATTTACCTTTAAGAAGAGTGCAGGTCAAATTACGCATCAGAAAGCAAGTTTCATTAAAGAGCAAGAAAGGGGACAGTGTTTCCCAGGAGAAGATGAAAAGAAAAGGATTTCTTTTCTTGTTGGAAGACTTGACAAAACAGCAACTTGATATCAAACGTTCAGTGCTAATTAACAAATGCTCAGTAGAAAGCGTCCATCTGATTCCTTCTCTCTCACTGAGGCCACAGAGCAAATGGCAGGTAGGAACCACACAGGGCCCTTTCTCTAGCTTAGGGAAGCTATACAATGTTGATGTGCTTGGGAAAGTATTGGACAGGAGTCAAAATTGTGAATGCTTGCTGCACTGAATTACTGTGTGAACTTGGAAAAGTCACTTAACCTCGCCCAGCTTCAACTTCCTTATCTGTAAAAATAAACAACACTGCAGTTAACCTGTGACTTACCATAATTGACATAGAATCCCCTCTCCCTCTCTGGTCAGGTCTAGAAGCCTGGAGCTCCTCTGTTTCAGAGCCATTGTCCACAGTGTCAAGACCCTTTGTGTTTATCTGAAGTTTCAAAACAATCCAGTACAATGTTTTCAATGAAAGTGGACATTATTAATATATTATACTAATATTAATATTCAACTATGTCTATATTATATACAACTCAAGTGTGTGTGTTCAGTCGTGTCTGACTCTTTGCGATCCCATGGACTGTAACTTGGCAGGCTCCTCTGTCCATGGAATTTTCCAGGCAAGAATAATGGAGTGGGTTGCCTTTTCCTACTCCAGGGACTCATCCCAACCCAAGAATCAAACCCGTGTCTCTTGCCTCTCCTGCACTGGCAGATGGATTCTTCACCACTAGCGCCACCTGGAAAGCCTAATATTAATATTACATTACACTAACATTAATATTACAGCTCCCACCCCAAAAGACTTCCTACTCTTAACATATGCCAATGATATCAGCCTCAGAAATGAATAAGATTGCTAATTCCCTGGCAGTCCAGTGGTTAGGATGCCTCACTGACGCTGCCAAGGACCCGGGTTCAGGGAACTAAGTTCCTGAGTAAGCCATACAGCTTGGCCAAAAATAAATAAATAAAAAGAAATTAATAGGCAACATGAAAACAGACCTAATTTTAACATATATGTATTTTAGATTATTTTGGGTTTTTTGCCACTGAAATATAAGTTCTTTAATTCATAATATTTGGGACTCCTCCCAAAATTTGAAGTCCTATATATACATATTATTTTATCCCCACTATATTTCTCTGATGAAGCCAACATAGCTACAATATTACCACTTTACAAAAAAGGAAATGGCAGTGTAGTCATGGTGTGACCGGCCACCAAGCCTCAATTTACCAGCCAGGAAAGAATGGAACTGGGATTAGAACAAGGTGGGTTTACTGTTGTCACCTCCTGTAAGTAAGATAAGCTCTTTTAAGGAAGTGGGAAAGCCATTAAGGCTCATTTCAAGGTAGAAAGGGAATGCAGAGTACCTGGTCCAGGAGGCATCTTACCCCCAATCCTCTCTCTGAATAGGAGGCCACCTCTGTTCGGTGAGCAGGTGTTAAGTCATTTCTAGGCATTCAACCCAGCCTGGGGCTAAAAGGGGCTTTAGGCCCGGAGAGGCTGCCTGGTAGCTCCCTCCTACTGCATTTTCCCCATTGTTTCAGGAGGAGTTCCCATCCCCCCGGGTTAGAGCTAGGTGGGCCTCTGCAGGCTACCATCTCCCCCAAACCGGACGTCCTTAATAGTGTCTGCGTTGCCAGAGAAGGACAACGGAGGAAGAAGGGTAGAGAAGAGGAAACTAAAGAGGAGACGGCTCCTTAAATAAGCATGAACTCTATAAATGAGGTGTGGGCCGGGAGATCCGTGGAGTAACTTGCATTCAGCTATTATTCTGGGGGAGGAGGGGCGGGGAGTAAAGGGGCTTAGTGTTACGCAGAGAAGAGTCTTGAATCGACTTCCTTGGAAATTCTACCTCGCAGCCTCCCACCCTGAGAAGCTTCTTTTGTGGAGGGGGTGTGGGGGTAGGGTGGGAATAGAGGTGAAAAAAACAGGACAAAACTTGGGGCATTTGAAGGGGCGGTGTGAATATGTGTAGATAAGGGGTGGATTTTCTGGGATTCCCCTCCCGCTCTGGCCCTCAGACCACCCTCTCTGGAGTCCACGTTTTCCAGGCTCAGCGGATCCTTTATCCGAAGGAAAATAAGCGAAGCCTATCGCTCTGCTCTATTGAGCAAGGCTGTTTCCTACTGTGCCCCCTTGAGCTTGCTGGGGAGGTGGGCGGGCCGGTCTGGGCAAAGACATCTGGAGATGGGGGGAGCTAGCAGAGGGCAAGGATAGGTGGACCCCCACCAGACCCCACAGCACCTGTCACTGAGCCTACCGGAAACCCTCCTGTGCTCTGGGCTCCCGCCTCGGTACACCCACCCCCGCCCTCCTCTCTCCTCCCCCAGCTCCAGCCTCGCTCCCCAGCAGCTCCTCCCCACAGACTCCCCTCCCCAGCAGCTCCTCCCTCATCTCCCCTCTCCCAGCTTTCTGGCTCCAGCTCCTCCCCTCCTCCGCGTCTCCTCGCTCCCCTCCCCCTCCTCCGCTGCGCCCGGCCCCCGCCGCCGGGCTCCATCTCTGCAGTCTGGGCCGCTGGGTGCAGAGGCTGCTGCAGCCCGGGCGGCCCCTGCCGCCTCCCCCAATCCGGATACTCATTGTCTCCCACTCCACCCGGCCCTGCACCTCCCGAACAACCATGGCGCACGAAGCCGGGAGGAGCTCTCGTCTCGGGGGGCCCTGCGGGGATTCGGCGGAGCCTGGAGGTGCGGTAGGGCCCGGTAGGGGTGGGGGTGGAGGGGGCGCGCGGGGCGAGGGGGAAAGAAAGGACTTTCGGTGGACGAGATAAAACGCACGATTCTCTGCCCAGGACCCGGTCCTCCCAGCTAGTCCTTCCGCCCTCCGGTGACCCGGGGTGCGGGGGGATGGAAGGGGGACAGTAGCTTGTGCATGCCCGCTCCTCTCCTTCCTGGCCCCCAGTGCTGGCGTGTCTCGTGTCCAGGCGGGTCAGCCCTGAGCTCTAGCCTTCTTCACGGCCTGATGGTGAGCTCATCTCCCCACCCCCACTAGCGGTTCCTGGGCTTGTTGTTAATTACAGCCTGTGTATACCCATCCCAACCGCACCACCCACGCTCTCTCCTTGTGTTCTCCCCTAGGTGATGTGAGCGAGGACGACCACCCCCAAGTCTGTGCCAAGTGCTGCGCACAATTCACTGACCCAACTGAATTCCTCGCCCACCAGAATGCATGTTCTACTGATCCCCCTGTAATGGTGATAATTGGGGGCCAGGAGACCCCCAACAACTCTTCGACCTCTTGCGAACCCCGGCCTGAGGGCCACAGCAGTCCGCAGGTCATGGAGGCCGAGCAAAGCAACCCCTCGGACTGCGCGTCCTCTGTACCCACAGATCCCACCTGGGGCCCAGAGCGGAGGGGAGAGGAGTCTTCCGGGCACTTCCTCATTGCTGCCACAGGTACAGCAGCTGGGGGAGGTGGGGGCCTGATCTTGGCCAGCCCCAAGCTGGGAGCAACTCCATTACCGCCAGAGTCCACCCCTGCACCCCCTCCTCCTCCGCCTCCTCCTCCTCCCCCAGGGGTAGGCAGTGGCCACTTGAACATCCCTCTGATCTTGGAAGAACTCCGGGTGCTGCAGCAGCGCCAGATTCATCAGATGCAGATGACTGAGCAAATCTGCCGCCAGGTGCTGCTGCTTGGCTCCTTAGGCCAGACAGTGGGCACCCCTTCCAGCCCCTCAGAGCTACCTGGGACAGGGACTGCCTCCTCCACTAAGCCCCTGCTTCCCCTGTTCAGCCCCATCAAGCCTGTCCAAACTGGCAAGACACTGGCACCTTCCTCCACCTCCTCCTCAGGGGCAGAAGCACCCAAGCAGGCTTTTTTCCATCTTTACCACCCTTTGGGGTCACAGCACCCTTTTTCTGCTGGTGCAGTCGGGAGAAGCCACAAACCCACCCCTGCTGCCTCCCCAGCCCTGTCAGGCAGCACGGATCAGCTGATCGCCTCGCCTCACCTGGCATTCCCGGGCACCACAGGACTCCTGGCAGCGCAGTGTCTTGGGGCAGCCCGGGGCCTCGAGGCTGCTGCCTCCCCGGGGCTCCTGAAGCCAAAGAATGGAAGTGGAGAGTTGGGTTATGGGGAAGTGATGGGCCCCTTGGAGAAGCCCGGTGGGAGGCACAAATGCCGCTTCTGCGCCAAAGTATTTGGTAGTGACAGTGCCCTGCAGATCCACCTGCGTTCTCACACAGGCGAGAGACCTTATAAGTGTAATGTGTGTGGCAACCGCTTTACCACGCGAGGCAACCTCAAAGTGCATTTCCACCGGCATCGGGAGAAATACCCACATGTGCAGATGAACCCTCACCCAGTGCCAGAGCATCTAGACTACGTTATCACCAGCAGCGGCCTGCCCTATGGTATGTCGGTGCCACCAGAGAAGGCCGAGGAGGAGGCAGCCGTGCCGGGCGGAGGTGTGGAACGCAAGCCTCTGGTGGCCTCCACTGCTGCCCTCAGTGCCACAGAGAGCCTCACGCTGCTCTCCACCGGTGCAGGCACCACTATGGCCCCTGCGCTTCCCGCTTTCAATAAGTTTGTGCTCATGAAAGCAGCAGAGCCAAAGAATAAAGCGGATGAAAACACCCCGCCAGGGAGTGAGGGCTCCGCCATCGCCGGGGTGGCAGAAAGTGGCGCAGCAACCCGCATGCAGCTAAGTAAGCTGGTGACATCGCTACCCAGCTGGGCCCTGCTTACCAACCACTTGAAGTCCACTGGTAGCTTCCCTTTCCCATATGTGCTGGAGCCCTTGGGGGCTTCACCCTCCGAGACCTCCAAGCTTCAGCAGCTGGTAGAAAAGATTGACCGTCAAGGAGCTGTGGCAGTGGCCTCTACTGCCTCAGGTGCCCCCACCACCTCTGCCCCTGCAGCTTCATCATCAGCCTCACCTGGACCCAACCAGTGTGTCATTTGTCTCCGGGTGCTGAGCTGTCCTCGGGCACTGCGCCTGCATTATGGCCAGCATGGAGGTGAGCGACCCTTCAAATGCAAAGTGTGTGGCAGAGCTTTTTCTACCCGGGGAAATCTGCGTGCACATTTCGTGGGCCATAAGGCTAGTCCAGCTGCCCGGGCCCAGAACTCCTGCCCCATTTGCCAGAAGAAGTTCACCAACGCTGTTAGTCTGCAGCAGCATGTTCGGATGCACCTGGGGGGCCAGATCCCCAACGGTGGCACTGCACTCCCTGAAGTGGCGGGAGCTGCCCAGGAGAACAGCTCTGAGCAATCGACAGTCTCCGGAGCGGGGGGCTTCCCCCAGCAGCCATCCCAACAGCCATCCCCAGAGGAGTTGTCTGAAGAAGAGGAAGAGGACGAAGAAGAGGAAGAAGATGTGACCGATGAAGATTCCCTGGCCGGAAGAGGCTCTGAAAGTGGAGGTGAGAAGGCAATATCCGTGCGAGGTGATTCAGAAGAGGCCTCTGGCACTGAGGAGGAAGTGGGGACTGTGGCAGCAGTGGCCACAGCCGGGAAGGAGATGGACACTAATGAGAAGACCAGTCAAGAGCCTTGTCTGCTGCCGCCGCCTGACAGCCTGGATCAGACACAGCCAATGGAGCAGGGAGGCAGTGATGCTGCAGGAGGCACGGAAGAGGGGGGAAAACTGGAGAGGAGCTCCAGCCCAGGGTCAGCGCTGGCCCTTGAAGGGGAAGGCAGCAGCACCCCCTTGGTGGAGGAGCTGAGCCTGCAGGAAGTAATGAGAAAGGAGCCAGGGGAAAGCAGTGGCCGAAAGGCCTGTGAGGTGTGCGGCCAGACCTTTCTTACCCAGGCAGCTCTGGAGGAGCATCAGAAATCCCACCCGAAGGAGGGGCTGCTCTTCACTTGTGTTTTCTGCAGGCAGGGCTTTCTCGAGCGGGCTACCCTCAAGAAGCACATGCTGCTGGCCCACCACCAGGTACAGCCCTTTGCCCCCCACGGCCCTCAGAATATTGCTGCTCTTTCCTTGGTCCCAGGCTGCTCACCCTCCATCACTTCCCCAGGGCTCTCTCCCTTTCCCCGAAAAGATGACCCCACCATCCCATGAGCCAGTTTTTCTGTACCTGCTGCCCCTTGACCCAAGGTGCAGGAAGTGAGAGCTCTGTAGAAGGACCTCCCAGATCTATGAGCCTTTATTTGTCTGTTTCTCTGAGTTCTTAGATGTCCCTAATGACTTTTCTCTAATCCCTGAGCTTCAAAATCACTGTGCTCATGGCAATTGCCCCCTAAGAAACTTTTCTTCCCTCTTCATTCATTGTACCTGAGGAAAATAGATTCGCTACAGCTTTTACATTCCCAAGAAGAACCCTTTCCAGCTTCCCTGAGAATGACCCTTCTTCCCTCTCCTCTCCCTTCCCTTTGGCAGGTGCACCTGAGCACCCACATATGGAATTACAGCCCACCCCGAAGGGGGCAGCACCTGTCCCTGGAGGGCCTAGGGCCACTCCTCTCTGGTGACCAGGTCAACCTGCATGACTTCTTGTCCCAGGGCATTCCTTCCCAGCTGGTGAGGGTGGGCCCGCTGTCTCTTTGGAACCAGAGCACAACCTTCCTATCAAGTGACCTGCCTACCAAGCCCCAGACTTCCAGTTCCATCTCCATCTCTACTACCACTTCAGGCCCTGCACCACCAGTGCTGTTTGGCCCAGGAACTGAGACTGGGAAGTTGCCTCCAGCAGTGGGATCCAGAGAAGCCAAGAAGAGAGCTCCCCTTTTCCTCTTTTGGCCTCTTGCATCCAAGACAGTGCTTGGGAAGCCCGTCATAGAAGAGAAGTAGCAGATTGTACATTCCTCTCCTTCCGTGTGCCAACAATGAAAATGCAACAATATCTGTCTCTTGTGGCCCAGCCCCAGGGGTTAGGGAGAAATGAAAGGCACAGGACACTCTTCCTGCTAGTAAGGCATTCATGTGTCTTAGTCACATTAAGGCAAAGGTGTTGGCTGGTTAATATGCCAAGATATTTTGAGCTTCTCATATCCTTTATCTTTGCCTCTCACAGTTAGGAGACAAGTGGATTTCTTGCTGAGAGGTCTCCCATGGGATGGCTATTTGGGGGAGGAAATGTGAAGTTCATATCTTTAGCAAGCATTATTGATGAGGGTAGTTGAAGGACTAATGGAGAGTTGAGTGTTGTAAAGCATAAGGCTTGTTGCAAACCTATACGATTAATAAAGGGGTGAGAAGACCTCAAATTCTTAATTGGGTGGGTCGATGGGTCTCATGAATTTCTTTTGGACTCATGGTGACTTTAGTGTGCCACAGTGCACCATGGATCAGGGGGGTTTCCTAGCACTAGTGTGCTTCTAGTTTTAGATAACTCCCTCCTTTATTCCCTAGCCCCTTGTATTTTCCTTACCTTCCTCTCTCAAGGTCCACTTCCTCCCCGTTTTGCCTGTCCATGGACCTGGGTTTGTGTCTTTGCCACTGTCTGGTTCATAGAGTCCCAGACTTTGGGAGAGGAGCCCCAGGTGCTGTCCTCCCTGCCTCTCTGTCTTGTAATGAGATGTAGTATTTACTCTTAACATAGGATCATCTGGAACAGCAGTGCTGAGAAGGAGGGAGTGAAGGTTCTGCTATTGACTGACTTGAGTGATTGCTCCTCCTCCGAAAGTGTAGGCTCCAGAGTTTCCTAACATAGTAAAATGTGAAGAGCAGACAAGGGAGATACTAGTGTCTTTCCCTTTTCATTAAAAGTGTTTTAACCAAGTATTTGTGTGTTTCTCCTTATTTCATGACTAAATAGCCAGCTGGAGTGTGATATGGGCATTCCCTAACATTGAGATTCCCTTACCACCTACATCTCCTGCCAAAGCTGTACATATGGTGGTGAAGTATTTAATTTGCTCAGCCTTGTCCTAAAACAACCTCCACTGAATGTAATTTCCTTGTTGCAATGGTGTTTGTCTTCCCAAAAGGTAGAGGATTTGCTTACTGTTTATAGCCATTGTCCAGGTTTTCTCTTTGCCTAGATGCTTCCACCACCAGGCTTCTGTATTTTATTTTGCTTTTTGTTTTGTTTGGAGTTTGAATGCTGTCTATCAGTCTTTCCTGAAACCTAAGCCAGCCTAGCTGACATCAGTTAATCTGCAGAACGAAGGTGAATTCATCTTTATGATCCTTGGTCTAATGTTATAAACAATTAAAAAAAATAATTCAACCCTAATAATTTCTACCACAAGGAGAATTTTTAGCAGAGGAAGTACATTGGGGGTGGTTGTGTATATATATATATATTTTGTTTGTTTGTTTGTTTTGTCTCCACAACATGGTAAGGTTCAGATTTGACTTTTAGACCTTGCTTTCCTAAAGAAAATATTCTCTGGAATTTTTTTTCTAATTTTTGCTTTTGTAAGATTATATCAATAAGACCATGTGCTAAAGGGATAGGACTGGTAAAATGATTTGCCTGAAGACATGTAGCCAATTAGTTGCAGAAGTGGATTAAGAACCCAGGTCAGCAGAAACTCAATTTCACTGCTACTACCTTCAGGGGTGGTACTTGCTTCCAGTTCCATCACCGGACTCCTAAAGCGAGGCTGGCTGGAAGACTGAAGGGAAGAGGTGAGTAAACCTGTTCCTGAACGGAGGTTTGATTACCATCACCTCCTGGAATGGTACCCATTCCCCTTTAAAGGTACTAGTGAATAGGACATGACAATCTTGTGAAGTAGGCTGGGGCAGAAACAGCTCCTGTCTCTTTAATTCCCTACCAAAGCTTTATAAATCTGTTTTTCCTTTCAGCCTATGGAAGGAGGTGGATCACCAATCCTTCTATTCTTTACCTCCCCACCCCCACTGGACATAGATAATGCCATTTAACTAATTAAACTAGACTTGCCCTCTCTTTAGATGCCAGTTCCCATTATGATAACAGCTGTCATTGAGGCTCCTACTAATGGATACTTCCTTGGGCAGGTCATCCTGAGCCTGACTCCCCACCCTCCTCCTTTATAGCTCTACTTTATTTTCCCTTCTATCTACTTTTCATTCTTTTCCTCCCCTACTTTTTCTTCTTTAATTGACCTCTGACAGCTTTTACTTCTTTTCTATCTTATTCTCTTAGAGCCTCCTCAAAGCCCACTCCAAACCTCATCTTCAACCCCACCCTTTCTTACTCTCAGTTACTTCTCATTTGATCATTTCTTTGGAAAGTGAATTAACTCTAACCTGTTACAGTGAATATATAAATAAATGAAGCTTGCAAAACACTTTACCTGAAATATGCATCATGGATTCAGTTCAAACTAGATGGATAAACAGATGACTATTTTAAGAAGCAAGAGACAGTGTCTTAGCTCAGCTCATTCATTCAGTTCAATTTTGAGGATTTGTTTCAGAAACCAAGTACTGGGTCAGTACAAAAGTAAAGAAGACATACTTCTGCCTTGAAGGGAGCTCAGTCAAAGAAGAGGAAAAATGTAAACATATTTTTATATGGCGGTAGTAAATACTGTGCTAAGACAGTGGCCTGTGAGATTCCAGAAAGGGAAATGACTAACTGATGATACAAAGACAGAAAGGGGAGGGGACGTACAGTTCTCTTGAATTCAGCTTTCATAATAACCATGCTGAAATAAATTAACCAAATCCATACAACAACCTAAGGACAAATGGAGTTGCCATGTAAAAACCTATATAAGGTACATCAAGTCCCCTTTTGCAGAAACAGATATGTGCCCCTTCAAGAAAGAACTGGCTACCTAGCTCCAAGAAACCTGGTTAGAGAATTCCATGGCAGTCCACTGGTTAGGACTCTGGGCTCTCACTGCCAAGGGCCAGGTTTGATATCTGGTTGAAGGAACTAAAATCCCGCAAGCTTCACGGAGTGACCAAAAAAAGAAGCCTGGACAGCCTCCAGTTGTCCTCTTTTCCAGCCCCTGGTCAAAGATTAAGCAAGGTGGTGGGTGGTATAGGGCTTAGCCATTGCCAGGGAACATAGGACTAATGAACAGTTCTTACCATGGAACTCCCCAGTGGTCTGGCAGTGACTCACAGCTGCAGCACTGATAGCTTTGGACAGATCTCCCAGCCCAATCCCACTTTCTTCACCCCTCCTCCCCACTTCTTTTTTTTAACAAGTGTTACTTCCCAATAAAACTTTTGCACTCTTGATTTTGTCTCAGCATCAGCTTCTCCCAGATTTCAACCTGTGTCACCCCTCAAAAAGGTCTCAATTTTATTGGCACATTTTCATCTCTCACAATTTCTACTCAGGATTCTGGTTTACCGTCCCTAGAACCTCTTAGTAAACAAAGGAACATCTATCTCCTGATTCCCAGAAGAGACTGCACACATAACTTTCTCTCAGACCCAACTTTCACTTCCCTTTACATTTCCTTGTCTTTGTTAATGTTTAACAACAGATTTACTAACCCCAATGGACATTATGCTATTGATTATATAATTTTAAAATCTGAGTAAGGACAAAACTGAAGAAAGAAAACATTTGACCAAAGTATTTGGTGTAGTATTTGGTCAATACTGTGGATGTTTCAGTAACCTGTTGCTATGTAACAAACCATCCAAAACTTAGGGTCTTACAAATAATTATGGATTAGCTTGTGAGTCCATGGGTTTGAACAGGCTTCAGCTAGGATGGCTTGTCTGTGTTCCAGGTGGTGAGGGCTGAGCTCACTCAGCAGCTTCAATCTGGGCTGGAATATCCAAGATGGCCTCACTCACTTCTGGCCCCCCAGCTGAATGACTGGAACGCTGGAATCTCTCTCCTTAGAGTCTTTCATACTCCAGAATCTCTTTTTGACATCTTTCAATCTCTAGAATTTCTCTCTCTCTTTTCCTTCCTCTCCTCTCCTTTTTCCTCTCCCTCACTCTCTCTTCAAGTGGTCTAGCTACTAGGATAAGTGGACTACCATAAAGGCCTAGGGCTCTAAGATGACAAAAGCAGAAGTTGCAAGACTTCTTAAGGCCTGGAATCTGAAACTTAAAGAATATCATCTCTGCCACTTTCTCTTGGCCAAAGCTAGTCAGAAGGCCAGTTCAGATTCAAGAGGAGAAGAAACAAGCTTTACCTCATTGGGAACAGTGACAGTCACACTGCATAAGGGTATGTGGGATGGGAGCCATTACTGTTGTAGCTAACTCTGAACACTACCAGAGCAGATTAGGAGATTACCAGAAAGTTAGGAGATGTAGCGCATGCAGCAATCATCTGCTCACAACTAGGCTTTCAGTCTTTGGACTAGAAGAGGTCTGGGTGAGAGTCAGTCCTCCTCTCTGCACTGCTCACAGCTGTATGCAGACTGGCTAAGAGGGGGCCCAGATAAGAAAGCAGTGGATTTCTTTTGAGCTGAAAACTGGTCCTGAGGCCTCTAGAAGAAAATCCCTCTATAAGCAGATCATGCTAAGTGGTCCTCCTAAAATTTGCCTGGTTTATTATTGTAATAGTTTAAAAAGCAAATGTTAAATCAAAGACTTCTGGGAGCTGCCCTTAATTTGGCTGACTTTCAGGAGTACCTGTACTGCCACTTTGGCTTCCTCTGTGGGTGAGAGAGGAGAGGGAAATAGATGGGAATATTTCATAGGAATATTTCATGGGAAATCGATGGGGAAACAGTGGAAACAGTGTCAGACTTTATTTTTTTGGGCTCCAAAATCACTGTTGATGGTGATTGCAGCCATGAAATCAAAAGACACTTACCCCTTGGAAGGAAAGTTATGGTCAACCTAGATAGCATATTGAAAAGCAGAGACATTACTTTGCCAACAAAGGTCCGTCAAATCAAGGCTATGGTTTTTCCAGTAGTCATGTATGGATGTGAGAGTTGGACAGTGAAAAATGCTGAGTGCCGAAGAATTGATGCTTTTTAATTGTGGTGTTGGAGAAGACTCTTGAGAGTCCCTTGGACTTCAAGGAGATCCAATCAGTCCATCCTAAAGGAGACCAGTCCTGGGTGTTCATTGGAAGGACTGATGTTGAAGCTGAAACTCCAATACTTTGGCCACCTCATGCAAAGAGTTGACTCATTTTAAAAGACCCTGATGCTGGGAAGGATTGGGGACAGGAGGAGAAGGGGACGACAGAGGATGAGATGGCTGGATGGCATCACCGACTCGATGGACATGGGTTTGGGTGGACTCCGGGAGTTGGTGATGGACAGGGAGGCCTGGCGTGCTGCAGTTCATGGGGTCGCAAAGAGTCGCACACGACTGACTGAACTGTAGGTGAGAGAAAGTAATTCAGGTCATGGGTATCCTAAATTCTACCAGAGCCTGAATCTCTTCCACTAGAAAAATTTTTCCTTTCTTAGACAAAAAAGGCTTATAAGTTTAAGGGATGACCTGTGTAAATGTGTCTTTGAGATGAATCAACCCTCTTCAACTTCTGCAAAACTATATCCAATACTGTCTTTCTCCCCCAGGACTATTTCATTTTACTGCTATACAGTTACTATATATTTCATTTCTATGTGTTAAGGACCTTGAAAAAAACAGTGATCTTACAGTAAGTGAGGGATTCAGATTTGTGAACAATTAACTCTAACAGTTCTCTAATATAGCAATAATGGGGTTATCTTACTTTAGTAATAATTCATGCATCTAAACACAGGGTCACACAGAATATAGCCTAAATGAAAGTGCAAAAGCATCCTTTGTCAACTTTCTTGAGGGTCATTGTTAAAACCAGATTTATTAAAGAAAGCAAAACCCCTTAGGTAGAGCAGTCCCTTAGAAGTAGTCTCTTGTAATCAGCCAACTTCACCAAGAGTATTTCTGCTGAGTAGGATAGCATTTTTGCTTATTTTTTTCAAGGCTGCACTCAGTCTTGGTTGCAGCATGCAGGCTCTCTAGTTGCTGCATGTGGGTTTGGTTGCCCACAATATGTGGGATCTTAGTTCACTGACCAGGGATCAAACCTGTGTCCCTTGCATTGGAAGGCCAATTCTTAACTGTGACTATCATGGAAATTCCATTTTTGCTTCTAATTAAGTATAACCCTGAAAATTAAATGTCCAGAGATGCTCATATGAGCCCATATTTATTTCCGTGTCTTTCATTTCTATGCTTATATATAAAGGAACACAAGGCAAATTAATTCAGAAAATGAGATGAAAATGAATACTTTGATCACTACTATATCTGCACAGTACCTAGCACATAGTGGTCACCGAGTAAATATCTGCTGAATAAATGAATGAAACCGCCACATTCCAATATGCGTACATCTTTCTTTTCAGTAGTCCCTCTTCATTTTCATCCTTTCCTTTCTATTACTATCCATAGATGGCTTCTAACTTAAAGATTCTATGGTGAAACTGTTACAATAGGCTATTAATCATTTCCTCTATCTCTAAACTTTTTTCCTCACCTCAATTCAACCAAAACATCAGCTCCCCTAAAATATTCCCTATACGCAGATCTTAAAATGTTCCCTGTTGTATTCTGAATAAATTGCAAGGTAACATGTACCTTTTGCAATCTAGCTTCAAATATGGAAACAAATATTCTCCCAAATTCCCAAATATAATTTTCTATGTTCTAGCAAAATTAATCTGGATCAACATGGCATACATCATGCTTTCTTACATCAAGTCTAGACCTTTGCTTTTATCATGCTCCTAGTCTGGAATTCTTTCTTATACTCCACCTACTTAAGTCCTAGCTGTCATTTCAAGCCTGAACCTTGATGTCACCTTCTTTCCAATGCTATCTTGGATCATCTGGGCTTGGAGTGTCCTCCCTTCTTTGCAGTCACGTTTGTTTTTTAAGCCTATGTTCATGCTGCCTTACTTTGCAAAGATGGTTCAATGTCAGTAAAGGGGGTGGGTTTTGGCTCCCTTACCAGACCAGAGTCTCTGAAAACAGGGGCCATGCCTTCTGAAGCTGTTCTTTCTGGCAGTGTTCACATTCCATAGAGTTGATAAATCAATGGTTCCCAAATACTTCCATTCAGAGGATCCCATTTAAAAAAAAAGTTCTAAAGTTTACTATACAGAGAAGTTCACATACCAAATTGTTTGGCTCTGATGATTTTCTTAAACAACGTGTTCATGCCCACAATAAGAAACGCAGCACAACCAGAACCTCAGAAGCCCCCTAGTACCCTCTCTGAGGAGTCGGTCTTACTTTTATTTATTAATTTACCTCCCCCACCCCCACCCTCCCCAACGTGTGGGATTTTAAGTTCCCCCACCAGAGATTAAACAGGGTACTGGGCAATGAAAGTGCGAACTCCTAACCACTAGACCGCCTGAGAGTTCCTTGAAGACTCTACTTTAACGTATTATACATATGATACTTGTAGATTTGGTATAAGAAGAGTGAGAACATGTGTTTGTAATCTCTTTACAGTATCTTTGTTCCATCAGTCCTCTTCCCTCAAAGAAGCATGCGTAATGGTATATTTTTGTAAACAAGTGCACGGAAACACGAACTTACACCTTTAGTGGCAAAGGTATGTTCGTGTCAAACTGTCCAAAGGAATTAGGGATCCTTCATTTCAAAAACCGGGATTACACACGCTGCCCTACAGCGCCGCCTTAACGTATTCGGACTCATTTCCTAATCCTCAACATGGCCGCATGCGCGGCTGTAAGCAACATGGCAGCTTTGCCAGACACCAACACGGCAACCACAGCCTCAACGCACCCGGAAGCGCGAAAGAGCTCCTGCGAAAAACATATCCGCCATTCTGCCAACACTTATGGTGGCTCTCAGTTCCGCTTCAAAGGGAGAGCGAAACCGGAAATGACTTTCCCTTCACAGCATCTTCTGGGATCTCTTTCCGGCTAGCCTAGGGGTGTCCGCGTGAGAGTTGGGCTATTTTTTGGAGCCAGAGCTGGGAAGCGCTAGTCCGCCCTGCCTAGTTGGAGACGTGGCCGGGCTACGAGGCTGAAATGTCGGACACGTGGAGCTCTATCCAGGCCCACAAAAAGCAGCTGGACTCACTGCGGGAGAGGCTGCAGCGGAGGCGGAAGCAGGACTCGGGCCACTTGGGTGAGGCGCGGGGTTGTTGAGGCCGATGCTTAGCTAGGGAGGGCTGGAGGGAACCCTCGAGAAAAAAGCTCCCGAGTTGGTGCCTTTCCTCAAAGGTCTGCCTCTTTAACGCTTCATACATTGGTTCCGGTTCTCTTCCCCCTCTGCAGCACAGATGGTTTATCTTCCTGCAGGTAGTAGCGGCTTCTCACCCTGGGCTCTGGTTCCTCCAGATCTCTTTCCGAGGTCGGAAGCTCCCTTCCCGTCTCCACGTCCCCCATCTCGTTGACTCTTCTTAAGTCTTACGAGAGTGTCCCGTTTGCTAGGCCTTTCAGCCCCTATCCCTTGAAGCAGCATGCCCCTTTGTATGGTTAACTCCCATGGCGCTTTGTTCTTCCCTTGGTTATAGCAATTGCTTTGTATTGGTCATTTCTTTGCGACTTTGGGCACCGTGAAAACAAGTACTGAGCCTTTATATCCACAGTGCCCAGGTCAGTGGCCCTCACAGAGTTGACACTCGATGTTGCTAAATGAGTAGAGGAAGTGGCATTGGTTTAGCCGTTTACACACCGAGCATCTGAAAACGTTTGTTTTGAAACTTTTTCTCCCCTCCGATTGACCCGTGTCACAGTCTTAAAACTTGAAGGAACCTCAAAAGATTGTCTACCCATACCATATCCCCTACACAAGCCCTGAATTATCTAAAGCAAATCAATTAAAGATCTGCAAGGATAATGAATACGTACCACTGTTGTGGCAGCTTGTTCCACTGTTTATCAGTATACTCGAGTCCATTTCTATATCTTGTATTGAAGTATATTAGGTCCATGCGCTTGGATTCTGGCTCTTGAAACTAAAAGATGCCTTGGCAGGACTCTTACACCATAATCAGTGGACATCTGTCGAGTCTAGTTAGACATGAGTCTAGTTAGACAAAAATTAGACAGTGTCCCTCCCCTCAAGGAGTTTAGAATTTAGTTGGGAATAAAGGAAAAGTCAGAAATACATACATACATACATACATATATATATATATATCTCTTACACGATGATATATGTAAAATGCCAAATGAATTAATTCCACAATGAGCACTGTGAAGGTAGAACTAACAAGTCCATCTAGTTAGTGGAGGCATCATGGAAGAGTTGGCACTTGGAATTTGGTCTCAGTGGCTATACAGGACTTAGATAATTAAAGAGATGGTAAGAGGGCACAGTAAGTAGAGGAAGAAGTGCGAGTCATAATATCAAGGATTTATAAACAGAAATTCCACTTCACTTTTCCATGGTATTAACCACACTTTGGTATTAACCAAACTTTGTGCCATATGCAAATCCAACCACTAGAGTCTGGATACTTCATCAGGGTCCTTGCCAAGCATGTTTAATAATTTTGAAAGCAAGATCTATTCTCCCTTGAACGTAAATCTTTTTTGGATATAAATATCTCTTGATTTGTACATCCACTTAATAAAATATGGTTAAGACTTCTAGTATAGCCATTTCATAATATAATTAAGACTCTTGTAAAATTATTTTTGAGTTTGTGATTAAACATGTATTACCTTCTAGCCCAGAGCTTTGACAGGCCTATTTGGTCTTTAGGGGATAGTTAGAGACGAAACACGTATATTAAGTCAGCCAGCCTATCACCGTTCTTCCATTCAGTTATTTTGGTTATTCCAAAGAATATGTTTTCTTAAGAGTTAGGATTCTTAGGAAAACATCGTGAAACACTCTTAACCAGTTTGTCATGTAAGATATAACCAAAGGCTAAATGAAAATTCAGATCATTTAGTTCTTTTCTCATAGGAAATAAAAATGTTCTTAGCACATCTATATTTTTATAGGGTTACTGAAATCTGATACTTAATTATTTACTGCTGAGCTCAATATTAAAGACAAGGATATTTAAATAAACTAAAATGTATCCATGTCATTAATAAATGCAAAATATTATGAACAAAGAATCACTGGGAGACTTTGGTATTTTTAAGATATAACTTAAAAAAATTGTGGCAAAAGTACACATACCATAAAATACAATCTAACCATTTAAAAATGTTTAGTTGATAGTGTGATGTATATATATTCACATAGTTGTGCAACCAATCTCCAAACTTCTTTTGTCTTGCAAAACTGAAACTCACTATTCTCCCTTCATCCCAGTCCCTGGCAACTACCATTCTACTTTGTTTCTGTGAGTTTGACTACTCTAGATACCTTGTGAAAATGGAATCGTGAAGTATTTGGCTGATTTCCTTTAGCACATCCTCAAGGTTCATCCATGTTGTAGCACCTGTCATAATTTCCTTCCTTTTTAAAGCTGAGTAATATTCCATTGTGTATGTATACCACATCTTCTTTATCCATTTATCCATTGGTGGATACTTGAGGGTTGCTTCCACATTTTGGCTGTTGTGAATAATGCTGCTGTGAATACGGGTGTACAGGTTATCTCTTCAAGATTCTGTTTTCAATTTTTTTGGACATATAACAAGTGGAATTGCTGGAGCATATGGTAATTCTGTTTTCAATTTTCTTAGGAACTACCACCCTGTTTTCCTTAGAATAAAGTAGATTTTTGAAATGAGGATTATTATTTTCAATAAATGTTTAGTTCATTAATTGAAGCAAAATAAACTTGGCACAGTTTAGCAGATAGTAAATATGTGAACTGCTCAATGTATTTCATCAATGGAATTGAAGATGTGAATATGGATATTGACATATTTTAGAGGTCATCAAGTTCATAGTCTGGCCGTATTTTTATGTCTTCAAGCTAATATTTTGTTTATCTTCAACTGAACTCTTAAACTCAAGTATTAAGTATTCCTTTGCTGAGCCCAACACATTACATTTTTCATTAGGTTAGAAGCGGAGAGTCAACATAACTACCAGCATAATGGAAGTGCTCAATAAATGTACTGAATTAATAACTGAACCAATACTTTCTGAAGGAGTTGGAACTCAGGGATTCCTAATTATTTTCTGCCCATAACCCATTTTAAGAATGATAAAGTGTTGGAGTGTTTCCCCCAGATTTGTGTATCTGTGCACAGATTTGTGTTTGACTTAAGGGAATTCAGAGTGGCTAAAGCCCATCCATAAATAAGTTACATTAATCAGCTGTTAAATTTTGTTCAAAATATTAAACATGAGCCTCCTCCTCCCAGTAACCTTAAAAGAGGTATTTTCAGCTCCATGTCCGGAATGTAACGAAAAGAATACTCCCAGGAGGTGTTACTAACATAAGGATACATAACCAGAGTCACAGAACTGTATTAAAACAAGTATTGGCCAAATTGTCAAAATGAAAAAAAAGTTTGTATCCAATTCTAGGGATTGAAAATATATGTTAAAGTGGTTCTTTATCATAGAGTTCTTGCTGTTAAGAAAAAGTCATTAAGCATAACTCAAAGAACGTATAAGTTTAGTTACCAGAGAAAGCAAAAACTAAGAAATGTTTATATTACATTCTTCATAGTAAGTGCTTCCATGATTTCTATGTGTACACCACCTCCTTGCCAAAACAAAACAAGGAACTTGTTCTAGTTTGAGATTGACCATAACATAAAAGAATCATCAGTGAACAAGGTGAAAAAAATTCTATTAATTATTTAATGTTTTCAGCTAGTATGAAATTATGGAGTCTGTTTTCCACATAGGATATAACTTATTTTCCTAAAATGTAACTGTTCCGGTAAGGTGTTTGGTATAGTTCAACTCCATTTTCCTTGGAATTCTGAGCTAAATTTTTTGAAGTGAGTTCCATTAGAGTGGAAATTTCTAAGTAACCAAAATATCTCTAAATGTAAACTAGTGGCCACTTAGATAGTATTTGACAGAATTCCAGTATAGATCCTGAATGTTTAATATTTCACTTTTATTTTAACTAAATAATCACAGATATTAGGCTTTCCCAAAGGTAATATTTTCATCCTAATTTGAGTTTCTTAAATCTTATTAAGGTTATGATGGCTACCCAGCTTGTAAAGTACTAGAGTAGGTTATAAGAATATAGTCAGGAACCATCATTGGTGACCAGGGCTTCAGCATTTCTAGAAATTTTTTGTGTTTGAGTGATAACCCCCAACACTATCATTTTTTATACTCTCTGATGTCCAATGGCCTTAATTCATTAAAACTCAAACTCAGTTTTTCAAAAAGATCTCATCACAGTTGTTGAAGATATTCTTGGCTTATAAATTCAGGTTGATTCTATCAGTTGTCATTTAGCGTGACTGAAGGAAGGTGGTATGGACATTTAAATCTACTAAGTTGCTAATTTTCCTTTGAAGCAGAGCAAGGAATGAAATTAGGAAATACCTCTCACCCAACATAGAAAAGGTAAGCAGATCCCAGAAAATTTATCTTGGCAAAACAGTGAATGCTTGGGTGTGATTTAATAAAGGGTATCTAGTGCTAAATCTTGTCAGAGAATTTTCTGCATGAAATGAAAGGACTGGGTTGTAAATGCTGGAGATCTTAATTCCTGAGGAATGTGTAGATTGACAGTGGTTGCCTTTTTTCATTTTCACGTCTCTTCACTCCTAGATCTTCGGAATCCAGAGGCAGCACTGTCTCCAACCTTCCGTAGCGACAGCCCAGTGCCTGCTGCACCCACTTCTGGTGGCCCTAAGCCCAGTACAGCTTCAGCAGTTCCTGAACTAGCTACAGACCCTGAATTAGAGAAGAAGTTGCTACACCACCTCTCTGATCTGTCACTAACGTTGCCCACTGATGCTGTGTCCATCCGTCTTGCCATCTCCACGGTAATGACCTGCTAAGACAAGGTTGGGAACTGCCACTGGTTTTCATCAGTTCGTGATCAGGATCTTAACACTTTCCCTCCTGCCCTCCTTCCTTAGCCAGATGCCCCTGCCACTCAGGATGGGGTAGAAAGCCTCCTACAGAAGTTTGCGGCTCAGGAATTGATCGAAGTAAAGCGAAGTCTCCTACAAGATGATGCACATCCCACTCTTGTGACCTATGCTGATCATTCCAAGCTCTCTGCCATGATGGGTGCTGTGGCAGAAAAGAAGGGCCCTGGGGAGGTAGCAGGGACTATTGCAGGGCAGAAGCGGCGTGCAGAGCAGGACTCCACCACAGCAGCTGCCTTTACTAGCTGTTTGGCCTCTGGTCTGGCCTCTTCTGCATCAGAAGTAGCCAAGGAGCCAACCAAGAAATCAAGAAAACATGCTGCCTCAGATGTTGATCTGGAGATAGAGAGCCTTCTTAACCAACAATCTACTAAGGAACAACAGAGCAAGAAGGTAGGGGTGGATGGAAGTGCTTTCACATTTATACTTTTAATTTTAACGTTGGTTGAGAAGAATTTACCCCTAGGGCAAAGAGCAGTTCTTAGAATTGAGGGTTTAGAGCAGTGGTTCTCAACTGAGGATGATACTACCCTCCCTCCCAACCCCTAGGGGACGTTTCGCAAAGTCTGGAGACATTTCCGGTTGTCACAACACAGGAGTGCTACAGGCACCTATTGGGCAGAGGCAAGCGATGTTGCAAAGCATCCTACAATCTTAGTAGGATAACCTGCAAAGTATATCTGGCCAAAAATGTCAACAGTGTACCAGATGCTGAGAACTCTGATTTAGAGAATCTTTTTCACTGGGTCTGTTTGGAAGTATATTTCGGGCCCACATGAGTTAGCCATTTCCTACTTCTAGTTGTATAAATTTGAACAGTTAGTCAGTCTTCTCATCTGTGAGACTAACTAGAGTACTGCCTCCCACCTGTCCCCCGCACCCACCCACCATTTAGAACTGTTGCCTAGGCTCTGAACCAAACAGTAAAGTGCTTATCAGCACTGTGTCTTGCTTCAGCACGTAATAAATGTAAGTGGTTTTGGTTGGAAAGAATGCTTTCCTGGGGAGGGGAGTTTAGCTTAATGCTTAGCAGTAGGAACCAGTCTGTATTTTTTTAATTTCATCCTAAGTGCAGATTTGTGAGAAAGAATTAAACTCATGAAAAACCTCTTCTCCTGGGTTTTCTATTAATGTAGTTTATTGACCCCTCATAGGACACTGATGTCAAGTAGAATTTGCAGAGGTGGTTTAAGGGCTCATTTTAGCTATGAACCCTTTCCAGACAGAGGTTTCTTCTATCACCCAGGTTAGTCAGGAGATCCTAGAGCTATTAAATACTACAACAGCCAAGGAACAATCCATTGTTGAAAAGTTTCGCTCACGAGGTCGGGCTCAAGTGCAAGAGTTCTGTGACTATGGAACCAAGGAGGAGTGTATGAAAGCCAGTGATGCTGACCGGCCCTGTCGAAAGCTGCACTTCAGGTCTTCTGGGGGAAGAGGGTTGGCTGGGTTTCCTAGAAGCAGTCATTTTTTTAAGCACAGTCCTTCCACTCACTGGGTTTCTGTCTTTAATACTGCTATTAAGTGCTTTTAATGTGGTTTGTCTAAGACTTCCAGATTCTGAAGGTACACTTTCAGAAGTAGTGTTCTATGGGAGGGAATACAGGCTGCATTCCCCGAAAGATGTGAGATTTAAAAAAAAAAATTGCTCCTCTTTTCTTGCAATAGCAGAGTATCTCTGTCTTTGATCCCCAGTGAAGGTTAAAGTTCTCTATAATGACAGTCTTAGGAGAACAAGAACCTGGTCTCTTAGGTCAAAGCTTTATTCCTGTCATAAGAAATCAAGTTTTTGTTCAGAGAGGAATTAAAAAACATTTCTTTGGTGTAAATTACAGATTTTAATGTCACCTGCTTTCCTTTTCTGAAAACTCTTAAGAGGAAGCTCTGATGATAGTGTGAAGACTGCAAATTTTGCAACAATTTAGAACTTGAACAGGGGGATCTAACTGAAACACCATCTTGATTCCAACTGTCCCTTACTGTTTCCCCAGACGGATCATCAATAAACACACTGATGAGTCATTAGGAGACTGCTCTTTCCTTAACACATGTTTCCACATGGATACCTGCAAATATGTTCACTATGAAATTGATGCTTGCATGGATTCTGAGGCTCCTGGAAGCAAAGATCATACACCAAGCCAGGAGCTTGCCCTTACACAGAGCGTTGGGGGTGACTCCAGTGCAGATCGACTCTTCCCACCTCAGGTACCTGTCTGCTCAGAAAACTTAACCTCAACTTAAGGACCTTTATCTCAATAGAACAGCCATACATGTAGGAAAGCAAGGCATAATCAGCAATCTCCCTTGCTGATTGGGAATGGAGCGGGACAGATAGCATATGAGGGAACAGGAAAATCCAATGGAAAAAGAGGGACTGGGGCCATGAATCGGAGAGTGAAGGAAGGGAAGATGACCAAATACCACCTCATGCAGTGGATCTGTTGTGATATCCGCTACCTGGACGTCAGTATCTTGGGCAAGTTTGCAGTTGTGATGGCTGACCCACCCTGGGATATTCACATGGAGCTGCCCTATGGGACCCTGACAGATGATGAGATGCGCAGGCTCAACATACCAG
Source organism: Antilocapra americana (assembly GCA_007570785.1). Lineage (NCBI taxonomy): Eukaryota > Metazoa > Chordata > Mammalia > Artiodactyla > Antilocapridae > Antilocapra > Antilocapra americana. The sequence goes on along the minus strand of ML661889.1, from coordinate 7,968,321 downwards.
TACTGCAGGATGATGGCTTTCTCTTCCTCTGGGTCACAGGCAGGTAATGCAGTTCAAAGATATGTAGGTATGGGCAGATATAGTACAGAGTGAGTACTGGGTGGGGATAAAATCTTGGGTTTTCCTAGCTCCATTAAACTTATGACTCAGTCAGCCTTTCTTACCTACTGAGATCTGATGCCTGTTTGTAACACACATGATACCATGAATTCTGTTTAACTCTACATTTGTTTCTTGTGAAAGGTAAGACCATTGAGAATAGATACTGTTTTGTCTTTTCATTCTTAGATCCATCCTCTTGTCCCATTAGTGTCTTGCATGTAAATGTTCAGTGAATGTCTATTGAAAACAACACATAGATCTTGAAGGGAGAAAAAATACTGGCATGGAAGTAGCTGTGTAACCCTTATTTCTTTCCAGGGCCATGGAGTTGGGCAGAGAATGTCTGAACCTCTGGGGGTAAGTAGCCATCACTGTGTTGTTTTCTTTGGAGGGAAATGTGTAGTTGATAGGGTTTCCTTCTTCCACAGTGATTCCTTGCCTCTGTAGAGTAGATGGTATCATCCTTAAACTGTGAAACCCTGTTTAAAGTTCTGATTCTTTTTCTTATATCCCACAGTTATGAACGGGTAGATGAAATTATCTGGGTGAAGACAAATCAACTGCAGCGCATCATTCGGACAGGCCGTACAGGTCACTGGTTGAACCATGGGAAGGAACACTGCTTGGTGAGCAGCAGTGGGGCCCAATACATTAGATGGAGCAAAAAATAGGAATTGTTTGATTTCTTGTTGAGAAACAGTTCAAATACTGGGGTTTCAGAAAACTTTCATAAATTTTACATCATTCTGTTCTCTGGTGAGCAGGTTGGTGTCAAAGGAAATCCCCAAGGCTTCAACCAGGGTCTGGATTGTGATGTGATCGTAGCTGAGGTAGGTGCTTCCCCAGGCATCCAAAGATCCACATTTTACCTGACTATTCTAGTCAGGTATATTCTTATCCCAGGTTTTCTCATTGGGATCATAAACATAAGTGGAAAGGGCTAGAATTATGATCTTGGATAACTTAAAAATAGCTGGAGCTTTTATTTCCTAGGTTCGTTCCACTAGTCATAAACCAGATGAAATCTATGGCATGATTGAAAGACTGTCCCCTGGCACTCGCAAGATTGAGTTGTTTGGACGGCCACACAATGTGCAGCCCAACTGGTAAGGAGACCAGAGAACATGCTGACCCCCAAGGGCACGACTGCTCATGGTCAAATCCATGAGTTAGTAGAGCGTCACCTCACATTCCACTAGTCTGTAAACGGGCCTTAGTGGAGTCTTAAGCAACCAATATTCACTGGAAAACCAACAGGTTTTTTAAGATTTAAAACACTAAGGTCTCCACTCCGAAAGCTCATTATTCTACTGGATGTACTGAATCTGCCCCCTGGTGGTTTTGAGAACCTATTTAATCCGGCAACAATTTTAGTCTTTCATCCTGTAGGTAGAGCTTTAAAAGACATGCTGCTAGCATGTCACTCATCCAGAGTAGTCACTGGCAGCAGCAACTTTGTGAAGTAGGCCCGGTTAGCTGTAAGTTATTAACTCTTAATTCGTACAGATCCAGCCTCTTTTAATATCAGAATCTGCCCAATTTCTTACCAGCCTTAGTACCATTTACTATCTTTTTTAAAGAATTGGCACAGAGATTCAGATGCCTGTTGAGATGATAGGCAGACTTAACAAAAAGAACATATCTTTTAACAGTATTAAGCCTTTAAATTCCAGGATTTTTGGCTTGCCCCATCTTTCCCCTTGCTTCAGGATCACCCTTGGAAACCAACTGGACGGGATCCACCTACTAGACCCAGATGTGGTTGCCCGGTTCAAGCAAAGATATCCAGATGGTATCATCTCTAAACCTAAGAATCTATAGAAGTACTTCTGAACCTAAGCATCCATAGCCATGGCTCTACAGGCTGCACCTGAAGAGTAATGTTTGTACAATAGCTTTTTTCCCCCTTATTTAAATAAAAGTTTGTATTGTAGTTGGGATTTTGAGGTCAAGTTCTGGCTCTGCCACTTAACAGTGTGTGATCTTGTATAACTCAACTTAGTATGATTGCTTATAAATGTAAACGGAATATTACCTGCCTCATTGGATTGCTGTAAGGCTTCAAACTAAATGAATGTGTGGGAAGCATTAAAATGTTGATTTAATCAGCAGTTAGTATTATAAACATGATAAAGAGAGGGGTGCTCTGGGACATTTCTCAAGGTGAGATCTGAGTTTCACTTAAGATTATCATTAGAGCTGTCATGTTTTAAATAGTTGCTTATTCTGTTACAACTGTGGCTTTGCTAGTTTTTTATTCATTTATTTCCAAGAGAAATCAAATAAGCACATCTTACATTAAATAAGTGCCTAGGGTATGCAGAGAATTAGCCTATGTAAGTGAAAACACTTCCAGCCTGGTTTTTTTTTTTTTTTCATCAAACATAAGTGAACACAATTTCTTCACTTTGGTGAAACCTCTTATATTAAGGATGTAGAGTTCTGCCTTTTACACTCAAACTGTGATAAGATCAGAAAGTTGAGTACAGAAATATAATTGCAGAGAAATAAGAAGCTCCTAGGTGATGTTATTTTCTCTATAGTCCAGTGTGCTTGTTATTACTGTTTTGAAAACTTTTGTTCTCAAACTTATAATGAATGTACAGATGTGATAATAATAGTTCTCTGTTTAAGAGGTAACCTTTAATGCAACCTTTTAGCCCCTTTAGAAGGGATGCACACAGTGATATTTTTTTCCTAGGCTCAAAGCTGAGTACTCTATCATTTTAATAATCTTTTAGGTAAATCCTATGACAATTATACCAACAAGTTTCCTCAAAGAGTCCCCCACCCAGCCGTCATCCCTATGTTCTACTTGCTTATATTCCCTTCACCCTTTCCTCTGTTATTATCACCAATATATCTCTGCTTGTACTTGAAAGTAAAAAGCAATTCCAGATTGCAGCAAACTCAGTGGCCCTGCTCCATAGCCCCTGTAGAAGAGCAACAGAAGGGGAGAAACATGAAAGACATAAAGGATCATCATGGGTTGAGATCAGGCACTACCAGAAGCCTCGCTTGTCTTTTTAAAATAGGCTCGGTGGACATGTTCCCAGCAGTAAGTCTTCACTGGCTTGGAGAACAGGAAGTACTATTTCACAAACACCACTGTGTTTGAGTTTCTAGAAGCTACCCAGGCCAAGAAGACATCCCTAAGAAACAAAAACATAAACACAAACTTAGAATTATAGCCTAGGTATGTTTTTTAAAACCCTGTCTTAAACAAATAGGTTGATAGATATCACCTAAGTAGGAATATAAGGGCAATAAGCCTAGAAATCAGAAGTATAGGCAATCCTAATTTAAAGGATTTGAGATAGGAAATACCAATGGCTTGTTTGATGGATGAAGGCCAATCTCAGGAAAATTGGGGAGATGGGCAGAACCTTCAGAACTTCTCCCCTTTGCCCCATACTTAGCATTTTATTGTGCTACTTACCACCTATCCATCCTCAAATTCGAATTCATTACCTAAGTGGTTTGGTTTGCATTAAGGAGATAAACTCTACTAATATTCACAGTCACCAACAGCTTGATGTGTCATAGTTTCAAAATGCACACATAGAGGTAACATGGTAAGTGAAACATGTGAATGGCTAATTATGTCATCTTTGCCTATACAGTAAAAGTTTCCCTTGGAGGGAAACTTCTAGTAGCTTCTGTAATCAGATATACATAGCAACCTACTCTACCTAAGGTAAGGTGATACTGATTATATGCTCAGATACCGTGTTATCCCAGCCGTTAATTTAGCCATACACGAATCATAAGAAGGGAACTGTAAGCTCACCTGCAGTGCTTCACCACGCACTCACTGCTGCAGTACTCATTGTCCCAGTCCTTACTCACAACAGGAGGGTTCTCACAGCCGGACCTCACACATCGAGGCTGGGGTGAAAGTGTCATGGGAGACCCACTCACCAATTCAACATCCATCTGAGAAGGAGATTCAACCTATGAGAGGAAGAGAGCATCAAAGACGGACTAGACTGCTACCTAGCCAGCCAGCCAGCCAGTCAAATTAACTGTGATCCAGTGGAGAAACACGTTACAGTCCCTCACAGGTAGGGGTGAAGTTCCAAAGGAAGATAAATTCTTGGTCTCGCTACATATCCAGCTTTAGAATTTTGCTATCCAGACTGACATGAAGATGCTTTCCATCAGGGGAATGCTGGCCATAATGCTAGTATTTAATCTTAACCTATCACTAACTTTATTCTACACTTGAATAATATTCCTCTGAAAAGATCAATTCAAAAGTAGAATGTGAGTAGAGGTTGGATCACCTCAACTAAGATCAGAGGGAGTAAGAGAAGATAAACTTTTGAGATCCCTAGTTCGATTTTGCAGGCAGGGAGTTATTTTTTTTCAAAACAGTGTTCCTCATGCTGACATACGGCAGAAACCAACATAGTACTGTGAAGCGGTTATCCTCCAATGAAAAAGAAAGGGCCCACATCAAAAAAAGGCTGTTTCATTAGTTACAAAGCTAGCATCACAAATAGACCCATATTTCAAACTGACTACTAGTCATGTACAAGTTAAAACTAGGGTAAACTGGCATCTGTCTCTTTGGAAAGACTCATCGATACGAACTAACTGAATTTTTCTACCTATATCCCCTACCCATCCCTTTACTTAAAACATAAGCCAAGCAGTCAAGGTTTGGGAGAAATGGAAGGATTTGTCTCTAAAGCTTTGGATCCTGGGGTAGACACTTTAAATGTAACTATGCTTAGGCTGTATCTTTACTTGAACTATAGTATTACTTCTGCTGAGTTAAGGAGTAATCTAGTGTTCTTAAGAACACTACAGAGTATCTTGGATGGGACAATTCAGTTGTAAGCAACTGTCCTCTATAGGATATTTTGTATTCCTCGTTGTCAGGCATTAAATGCTAGTAGCAACTCCTGCTTTTATTGTATCAACCAAAATGCTTTCACTGGTCTAGAGCAAATACTTGAAAACAGGCTCACCTCAGGAACTACATCTGTGATCATCTCACAGATTGTCTCAGGAGTGGTTTCCTCTACTGTATGGGTCTCAGGGCTGTTCACAGGCTGCTCTGGACTACTTTCTACAGGTGGTGGAACTAAGGTAGTCTGCATTTTCAGAGTGGGTGGAGGCACAATCTTGACCTGCAGTGGAGGTGGCTGTTGCTGTAGGTTGATTCGAAATTTCTGAGGCGGAGGCTGTTGCATGGCCTGCAGTGGGGGAGGCTGCTGGAGAATGGTTACTTGCTGCTGAGTGGGAGGCTGCGGCATCTGCTGCAGTGGAGGGGGCTGTAGTCGGGGTGGAGGTAGTTGCATAGAAGCTGCTGCTGCTGCTGCTGCCTGCAACACTGATCGAGTGACAATCTGGGCTTGCTGACTGGGCTGGATAGTAGCTGTACTGGTTTGGCCAAGTTGGAGACCCCGAGAGGTCACCACTGTGGCTGGGATAACGGTAACCATCCCGCCTTGGGACATAGTAATAGAAGAGGGCAACATCTGTTTGGTAATAATCAACTTGGTGATATTGGGCTGACCCCCAGCCCCAGAAGATGCCTGGTTTGCCACATAGGATGAAAGAGTGGAATTGACAACAATGGAAGGAGACAAGGCAGGGGGCTCTGTTGAGGCTGGTGCTGGAGACGCTGGGTCAGCAGCAGCCACAGGAGGTGGAGAAGGAGTCTGTGATGGTGGTGCTGGGTCCATGTCCACAGTTTCCACAGTGGCCTAAAAGAAGACAAAAAATCAGATTTATCCTCTTCCCCAGGATATGTTCACCCTAATCACCTTCCAAGAAAAAAGTACAGATGGAGGTGGGGGGTCAGGGGGCAAGGTGGTGGGTGAAGAAAGAAAAATGGGCAGCCATGTGTGCTACTTGGCTAAAGTAAACAATGACGGTATCAAACTCAAAAAGACAGACTGGAGAGTTTTATGGTGGAAACAAATGGGAAACCTGTTATACATTTTTAAGCTTTAATACTACATAGTATTAACAGATTCCACAGATTTTTGGTGGTATTTACTTCTTATAAATGCTAATAAGCAGCTCAAAAAATGTTTATTGGTTTAAATATATATCTATCCCAATCCTCTTACCTGACACTCTTGATTGTCTTTATAAGCAGCCAGAGCCTTCAGATACTCTTTCTTGGCAGCTTCAGTTTTCCTCTTATATACCTGCATGAAAGAGGCTGCTTAAAAAATCTACATACTCATAGAAAAAAGACTAATAATCCTGTGTTATTCATCAATGAAAGACAATTCATCTTAGTGTAAATATTGACAACTCTTCTTAGGTGAATAAAACCTAGTACTCAAGACAGCCTCCATAGCAGACTTGTATCTGAAAGCCAGCCAATCAACAGTAGGCTTGCAGAATAACTACACTTCTAAAGCTAATAGCAACCACTGTCCACACTTCTGTAATCAAAACAAATCCTGACGCCCTAACTACGTTATAAGATCAGTAGTCTGCTTAGTCTGGGATCATGTCTACCCAGTCAGTATACTCTCCCTCTTAAGGAATGTGGTAAACTGTAATGATGGCCACAATTCTTCCTGTGCTGTGTGCGTAGTCTTCCATTAACAAGTGAATCCTATTTCCCCTTCCTTTGAATTTGGGCTAGCTCTGTGAGTTGCTTTAACCATTAGAATGTGGCTGAATTGACAAAAGAGAATTTGGGGACACCTGTTTCTGTTCTCTGAGAACACTGCTCTAAGCCTGCCAGTGTAAAGAAGTCAGTCTAGCCTATTTGGAGGGTGAGAGACCATGCGAAAGAGAACCAAGGCGTTTAAGCCAACAGGTAGTTCCAACTGCCAGAGATGGCAGCAAGGTCATCTCGAGCAGCCACGTCAGGCTGTCGTCGTGAGTACAACCGTAGGAATAAACCCAGGTAAGAACACCAGGAAAATCACCCAACCAACTTACAGAATCATAGTGATAAATTACTTCTGTCTTAAGCTACTAAATTTGTGGTGGTTTACTGAGCAACACATAACTGATACAAATTATCTGTAATCAGTTTTTGTTTTAATGATTAAGTAGCAGACTTTGATATAACACCTGGAGTCTGGGGTAATGATAATTACACTCATCTTTAATTTCCATTGTATATTTATGTAGTACCACAATTTTCATTTTGTTTAATTCAGGTTAAATTTAGGGAGGTTAACTATAGTTCTCAAATTTATATGAGGCCAATGAAAAAATCCAAACTTGGCTGTGGATTCAGTGTTTTTTTTATAATTTTTATGTAGGTATTTTGGATTCAGTGTATGGCTGCAATTTTTAAGACAGATGATCTTGAATCCCATTAACAAAGAACTAATATTAAATAACATGTGAGAAAGTTAAAGCTTAGGTTTAATCCCCTTGCCTTTTGGTTTTTTTTTAAACCAATTAAAAAAAAAGTTATTTTGGTGCACCAGGTCTTAGTTGTGGCATGTGGGGTCTAGTTCCCTGACCAGGGATTGAACCTGGGCCCACTGCATCTGAAGTGTGGAGTCTTAACCACTGGACCAGCAGGGAGGTCCCTATCCCCTTCTTCTTAAGAACTTTTATAACATTCACTATCCACTTGTCCCTCATTATTTGCTCACCTGTTTTTGCTCTTCTCCAAGACTGTCCCACATAGAAGCCACAATTTTTGAAACCTCCCCAAAAGTGGCATTAGGATTCTGTCCCTTGATGGCAGCCTGTGTGTCACGAAAGAATAAAGCATATGCTGAAACTGGTTTTTGAGGTTCATTAGGATCTTTCTTTTTTCTCTTCTTTGGGGCCTTCTGCTTTTTCCCTGCTTCTACCACAACTGTCTTCTGGCTGGGAGGTTGCTGTGAGGAGAAAAGAGAGAGAATTACAAGGGAAGTATCACATCTGGGGAACTGAAAGAAAAGGATTTTTATATGGGGTAAACTAGTCATATGAATGGAATTTTCAGAAATGCTAAATAAAAACAGAGGCAAGAGGATTAAAGCTTTAGGAAAGTATGTGAGGACTGATAAGTACAGGGGTTGGAAAAAGCATTACAAACTGTAAATTAAGAGGCAGGACCCCATAACCAGAAAAGAGCAGAGAAGATGGCAGGGCAGTAGGAAAGAAAACTTAGTAGGATCTGTATGTCAAGGGTTTTATCCCAGTGTAACACGGCAGATTTGATTTTGGCAGAGAATGCCTCACCCTCCGGAATTCCTCAACACCATCCTCATGAAGTGAACTAGTAGGTGAAGGGGTGGTTGAAAGACGATCCTCAGGTGACTGGGCAGGTGGCAGGATGGTGCCACCCCCTAAACTCAGACCAAGTTGAGAACTCAGTTCTGACTGATCAATGGTGGTCAACTGGCTATGCCCCATCAAGCCAGATGTCATGTCTGTCATTGGTACATCAATTGTAACAGGTGGGTTGGCGCTATACTGAGTTCCTATAGAATGATCCAAGTCCTGAGAGAAGCAGAAGGACAAATTAAACACTAATACAAAAAACACCACCTTTCCCTTCCCTGCACCTGAATTCAGGACAGTTTATAAACCCTCTGCTTACCCAGAATGCATCATCATTTAAACAAACATCAAATAATTGATCTACATATAAAACACACTAAGCTTTTTAATAAGAACAGAAATTACAGGTTGAGTACTGAGTCACTTATTTGAACTCAAAGGTCTATTCCAAAATAACTAAAAACAACCAAAGAAGTCTGAATTTTGGGCAAGTTCAGAGCAAGTAAATCATTCAGTAATCTGGAGATAGTGGTGACACATAAGGGAAAGAAAAACTTTCTCCCTGTACCCTCCTAAATAATGGCTGTTAAAGTTCAACGCACAGGCAAATCAGAGTAAAGCCAATGTTAGAAGAGATGTCTGGCATCAAGTGTGGTGTGTGTCAATATGCTGATGAGATGTGCCAGAAGCCCAATACACTGATCTACAACGCATATTAATCCACTTAATCCACTCATGGTTCAGACAGGTTTTGAACGCACCCCTCAACATACTAGCAGTCACACTCATTTGAATCGCAGAATGTGAAAGCCATAACGTGATAGGGAAAAAACTTTTCTTTCAAAAATCCAATAAATCATTTTCATTTCAGGGTTAACATTGGACATTTTACAATTTTAAAACATGTTTCAAGTAAAATTGAGTCAGATGATAAATCTCACTTATTTATGGGAAATGAGGTCTTTGTTAGTGAGCCTTTAGTCAGAAGAATGAAAAATAAGTAATACCCAAGGGAATTAAGTAGTGCATACAGAGTCACTTGTATCTCCCCTAACACCATGCCCATGAGTTTGGGTAAGCCTGATAATGTCTTGTCCTTACCATGGTCAAGCCCCCACTCAGGAGCCCCCCGCCCTGCTCCATCAAGCCATGGGTCATGCCCACAGGCATGTCCAACGTCTGGACCCCATACTGGGCTGAAAAGCTGCCATCCTGAGAGGAGGAAGGGTCTGCCAGGTCATCAAAGTGGCCAACCACATCCGAGACAGCCAGTGAGGGATCAGAATCCAGGGAGATGGGTGGGATTTCAAATTCCTCATCACCCAGGCTTGGTGTGTGGAACGTCTGTAGGGAGGAAAAAAAGGAAAAAGACTTAGTGGGAAGAGGAGGAGGAACTGCATACTGCTAAGCGAAGAACATGTCTGAGCACTAGACATTCTTAGTGTACTTCTTTTCAGCCTGGATCCCATTTTTGTTTTTCTTGTTTTTTTTTTATTTGCATCTTTTTATTATTTTTTTTATTATTTTTTTAAATTTTCTTTACTTTATTGTGTTTGTTTTGCCATACACTGACATAAATCTGCCATGGGTATACATATGTTCCCCCTCCAGAACCCCCCTCCCCCATTTTTGTTATCAATATCTTAGGACTTATTTAATTTTAAAAATAAGTCTCTTCTTCCTCATATCTTTGGTCATGTGTCATGTACAAAGCTGCCAATATCTATCACAGTTTTCAACTCATTTCTCTTCTCTACCTTTACCATCTTGGTTGTCCTCAACTATTTTGCATGTTGGTCTAATGAATGATTCTTTCAGCACCATTAGTAAGGACCCAACCTTAACCTGTTTTGTCATGATGCTTAAAATCTGAAGATTCTAGGATACAGCAATTGTTTCATAATTACTACATCTGAACTGTTAGACCACGGAAATTCACTGTCAACGGGACAATTATACTTTGTTGTTTTAGGGTCCTCTGAAGCAGATCCTAAAAGGAACTGTCAGGGAGACCTTATTCACTTCTATAATATATGCACTTGAGAGTTTCCTACCTCTTTACCATTTTAGAAATCATGATTTGTACAAAATTCCCGTATGTACAGGATTTTCAGAAAACCCAACAGTGCCAACCAAAATAAGGATAACAGTGAGGAGAAAAACCTTCATAAGAGATAAAGCCAGAGGGCAAACTGGTTCTCTAACAGTTCCCGAACACATCCCTGTCTTGCTCTGAACAAGCCTTTCTGCAAGAGAGGAAGAAAAAGATTACTCCAGCTGGAAGACCCAATCACTTCCTCTGAATCCAACTACAATAATAATATACTCTTTCTACTCAGTGGCAAAGAACCTGCCTGCTAATGCAGGAGACGGAAGAGACTCAGGTTCGATTTCTGGGTTGGGAAGATCTCCCAGAGGAGGAAATGGTAACTCACTCCAGTGTTCTTGCCTGAGAAGTCCCACAGGCAGAGGAGCCTGGCAGGCTACAGTCCATGGGTCACAAGGAGCCAGACAGAACTGAGTGACTGAGCGGGCAGGCATGCACTCTGAATAAGGCCACCATTCACGGAGGTAACAGCTCAGTGTCTGACATAAAATACATTAAATGCTATGGTTTCTTTTGACACTAAAAAAACAAAAAAGGCAACATCTGCAGCAACAGAGTATTAATAACAACAGCAATAGAGCATTAAAAGCAAGAGACTTCCATGTCACAGAGATCTGGGTTCAAGTCCCTTCTCTGCCACTTACTGCTGCTGCTGCTACGTCGCTTCAGTCATGTCCAACTCTGCGCAACCCCATAGACGGCAGCCTACCAGGGTCCCCCGTCCCTGGGATTCTCCAGGCAAGAACACTGGAGTGTTGCCATTTCCTTCTCCAATGCATGAAAGTGAAAATGAAGTTGCTTCATTTTCTCTTCGCAGCCCCATGGACTGCAGCCCACCAGGCTCCTCCATCCATGGGATTCTCCAGACAAACGTACTGGAGTGGGGTGCCATTGCCTTCTCTGCTGCCACTTATTATATGACCTCAAATGAGTTTTCCTCATTTATAAAATCAGAGTTGTAATCTCCTTATATGGTTATAGGAGGACTAAGGGGATTTACTACACAAAGGTTTGTCATATGGCCCTGATATATACAATTACTTAGTGGTAACATTAATATACTAATTGTTAGCTTGTCACCTACCCCAACCAATTATCACAGATTGTTGGAATTTTAGAAACTTTACATTGTATCAACCTGTCATATGGCAAAATAAATATTAACTGATTCAGATGAAATTCAGTAGATACCCACAGGTACTTTTTTTCTTTTCCATAATTAAGTAATGTATCTCAAGCAGGATTTTAAAAAGGCAGATGAACCAGAGATCAAATTGCTAACATCCACTGGATCACAGAAAAAGCAAGAGAATTCCAGAAAAACATCTATTTCTGTTTCACTGACTATGATAAAGCCTTTGACTATGTGGATCACAACAAACTGTGGGAAATTCTGAAAAAGACAACACCAGACCACCTTACCTGCCTCCTGAGAAACCTGTATACAGGTCAAGAAGCAACAGTTAAAACTGTACATGGAACAACGGGCTGATTCCAAATTGGGAAAGGAGTATGTCAAGGCTGTATATTGTCACTCTGCTTATTTAACTTATCTATCATGCAAAATGCCAGGCTGGATGAAGCATAAGCTGGAAACAAGATTGCTGAGAGATATATCAATAACCTCAGATATGCAGAAGATACCACCCTTATGGCAGAAAGCGAAGAGGAACTAAAGAGCCTCTCAATGAACATGAAAGAGGACAGTGAAAAAGCTAGCTTAAAACTTAACATTCAAATAACAAAAATCATGGCATCTGGTCCCATCACTTCAAGGCAAATGGATGGGGAAACAATGGGAACAGTGACAGACTTTCTTTTCTTGGGCTCCTAAATCACTGCAGATGGTAACTGCAGCCATGAAATTAAAAGACGCTTGCTCCTTGCAAGAAAAGCTATGACCAACCTAGACAGCATATTACAAAGCAGAGGCATTACTTTCCCAACAAAGGTCCATCTAGTCAAAGCTATGGTTTTCCCCATAGTCATGTATGGATGTGAGAGTTGGACCATAAAGAAGGCTAAGCACCAAAGAATTGATGCTTTTTGAACTATGGTGTTGGAGAAGACTCTTGAGAGTCCCCTGGACTCCTAGGAGATCAAACCAGTCAATTCTAAAGGAAATCAGTCCTGAATACTCATTGGAAGGACTGATGCTGAAGCTTCAATACTTTGACCACCTGATGCAAAAAGCCGACTCACTGGAAAAGACCCTGATGGTGGGAAAGATTAAAGGTAGGAGGAGAAGGGGATGACAGAGGATGAGATGGTTGAATGGCATCACCCACTCAATGGACACAAGTTAGAGCAAGCTCCAGGAGACCATGAAGGACAGGGAAGCCTGGCATGCTGCAGTCCACGGGGTCACAAAAAGTGGACACAACTGAGCAACTGAACAATAAAAACAACATTCTTTAAGAATTCCTCAGTTTTTCCAGATCTATAAAGGATCTCACCAATGTCACCACTTTTTGATAGAATATTTCTAGCTATTAAAACTAGGGAGAGAGTATGTCTGTGAAATTTCTCTGAAATCACACTGGGAAACAGAAAAAAGTTTTCTAGAAGACAAAAAGATATGTATATAGCTTCATTTCTATATTTTCCTCCTCCAAGAACCTTACTATTTAGCATGGTAAACATTTGCGATATTAACATGAGGGGAGCATAAAGAGCACGGGAGCAGACAACTGAGGAAAAACTAAAACTCTCCCTAAGAACTGAATTTTCCTCAGTACACAAATCATAATTTTTCTTATTGTGTGGAAGTTCTTAACTTCAGTCCATGACTCTGAGATGTCAGTTCAAGTTCATGTGAGCATTTTTCAGGAAAAGAGTACAAAGAATTTTACCAAATTCTAATGTAAACAAACAAAAGTTACAGTGACAGGAAGGACCCAGAGAAACATTTACTGTATTAGATTAACAGCTGTAAAATAGTGGTTTACAATTTTTTAAGAAGGTTGCTTTGGTAAAGCAAAAGATGACTATCCTTTTCTGCTTACCAAATCAAATAAGGAAAGTAACTCTGCTGATATGAAAAGGATACTATTTTTTAATGAGAACTGAAAAAAGAATAAAAATTCATACAAAAGACCAGTGTTCTACAAAAGACTAGCCCTCATAAACCATCTGGAGTATTCTCATGAACTACAGTAAACACCAAAGAAGCAGAGGTTTCACTGTGTGGAATTAACAAGGCATTCTTTCTAAGTACCACCCACTGGAATGTGGAAACAGCTTTGTTATTCTGCATCTATGGCTCTAATGGTGTTTTGTTTTTTGTTACTTTGTTTCTTCCTTTAAAAAGGAAGGGTAAAATAACTGCAATGATGGAGAATACAGAAGGGGAAACCACCTGTTAGAATAGAGATCTACTCTAAAGCTTTTACTACCACAAACTATTGGTCAGATTATTAGATAAGGAACATCTAAAGTTCTTTTATTTCAGTGGATTCAGTATATAACTAAATCATAAATTCTAGCTTGTCCAATATAAAACAGATAAAACTGTAGCAAACATTAAAGTAAAACTAAATGACATGGACATAAAAAGAGGAAACAGAAACATGATTCCTCTACCTTCTCAATTCAGCTTTCATTTCCTTCTGTTAAATTCCTGGGGCTTTATGAAGAAGAAAGCAGTTTGGGAACTACAGTTTATAAGCAAGGATTATAAAGGTTTAGCTATCTAGAGAACTAAAAAAATTAAAAATACCATTTTTCCTACCTTTTCACATTTCTCCATACCAAAACACACAATCCAGTACTTAAGTAATTTCTTGTGTAGATTATTCATCTTAAGGAAAAGTTCTTTTAATCAAACACTGATTTATTCAACAATACACTGGTCCTATGGATTATTAAAATAGTTTAATTGTTTTTAAAAATAGATATAGTAAAGAAAATTTTAACTATACAGCCTGAAATCATTAACTGGTTCTAATGATTACTTAGAAAATTAGGAAAATTAAGGACAGGTATCTTTATGACTGGGGCTTCCCAAATGAACCTGTCTGCCAATGCAGGAGATGCAAGACATGCCAGTTTGATCCCTGGATCAGGAAGATCTCCTGGAGAAGGGAATGGCAACTCACTCCAGTATTCTTGCCTGGAGAATTCCATGGACAGAGGAGCCCGGCAGGCTACAGTCTATAGGGTCACAATGAATCAGACAGGACTGAATCAACTTAACATGCAACCATGAATCTTTATGACTAATTTCCCCAGAGTGCTCAAAGTACAATATCATTAAAGTGCCAACCTAAACAAGATAAACAGGAAGATTAAACTCCCTTCACACTATAGAGCTCCCCTAGCTCAAGCAATACTATTATAAATGCTAAGCCTGCCTCTCTGGACTTAATCTTTAAAAATTATTATTTTTTATTTTATTGAGGTATAACTTATGTAAAGCACACAAATTTTAAGTGTATGGCTCAATGAATTTTTACGTATGTTAACACCCAATTATCTACTATCCAGATAAAGATACAGAACATTTACACCACTCTAAAAGATTTTCTCATGCTACTTTCTAGTCAGTACTCCCTCCCTTCCACAATGGGTATCACCATTCTGATTTCTATCAGCATAGTTTAGTGCTGTCTATTCTTGATCTTAATTTAAAAATGAACCCATATAGTGTCTACTCTTCTTTATTTGGCTTCTTTTATTCAATATATTTTTGAGATCACTCAAGTTGCATTTATCACTAGTTTATTACTTTTTTTTGCTGTGTAGTATTCCTTTTAACAAAACTATCAGTTTATAGACATTTGTTTGCACTGTTTAGCTATAGAAATCAAGTTGCTGTGGACATACATGTTTTTGGTTACCATATGCACTCATTTCTCTTATGTGTATATCACGGAGAGGAATTACCAGGTCACAGGATAACTATATTTTATGTGTAGTAGATACTGCTGGTTTTCCAAAGAGGCTGAATCAACTTATACTCTCAACAGCAATGATTGAGAGTTATCTACATCTTTGCCAAGTCCTGGAATGATCAGTCTTTTAAATTTTCACCATTATGATGGGTATAAAATGTTACCTCATTGTTAACCGGCATTTCCCTGATAAGTAATGATGATACTTTTTCATATGCCTAATGACAATTTGGATACCCTCTCTTCTGATGTGCAAGTTTAAATCTTATGTCCACTTAAAAACTAGATTTTTTATTTCACTCTGCACAAGTACCTAATATACTCTGAATCTGAGCCAGGTATATGTAATAAAACATCTTCTCCCAGTCTGTTAAGTGTCTATTAAATTTCTTAATGTGTCTACAGATGAAAAGTTCTTAAATTTTGGAAATTCCCTGTTGGTCTAGTGGTGAGGACTTGGCACTCTCAACTGTTTGGGCCTGGGTTCAGTCCCTGGTTGGGGAACTACAACCTGGCAAGCTGCACAGCATGGCCAAAGAAAAACCCAAAACACTTTATTTCAAATAAGTCAAGTTTTTTTCAACTTTTTTATAATAAGTATTTTTGTGGATATTTCTTTTCCTTGCAAGAAACTCTAAAAATTACTCTTCTTCTAAAGAAAAAAATTTAAATTACCTTCATCTTGTTTTAAGGTATATTTGGGGTAGTAAGACCAGAAACAACACAAACCAATGGAAATAAACCAAAAAAAAACACAGAAGAGGGGAAGCAAAGGTGAAGAAGTTGTAATAGATAAGGAGAAACCGGTAACACTGACAGGGCCCTAGGCTACAGGAATCCACTGAAATTTAGTTATGAACTTCTTGGAAAAAGAGTTTATAAAAATTTTTTCCTTAAAGTAATAAAAGCAAACACAAAGGATAGACTCAAACGTGGAAAATTTCTTGATGAGGCCAATGTGAAATTTACGACACTCAAGGAAATTTAAATTGTGGAGACTCGATTCAGAAGGAATTGGTAATGATGTGCTTTCCTGTGGGTGAGACCAATGTGAAATCTACAACACTCCAAATAATGAAATTAAACCACGAAGATATCACTCAGAAGAAACTAACAATGAGACTGCAAAGTATCAAACAGATTTTAGTTTTATATTATTTCTAAATTTGCTGCTCATTTGATTCACACTTTACTTAGCAGTGTAAAAATACATAGTAATCACAATAAAGTTAAAAAAAACTAGCAATCCCCCCCCTCCACCTTGCTCATCTAATTCTCATACATGAAAGCATTAAGGTTTATTACAGGATAAGTTCATGTCTGCATGCCAAGTCGCTTCAGTCGTGTCCAACTCTTTGCGACCCTATGGATAAGTTCATTCAACAGCAACTGAGAATTCTTGATACAAAAAAAGTGATCAAATGGTTTATGCCAGGTTTGAAAACAATTTAAAACTCTCCAAAGACAGTAGAAAGTTCAAAATTTCAGTTTCTCAAAGACTGAATTTATTTTTGTTCCAGCCTTTTCTTTTGCCTTGTCTAAACAAATCATACATATTTATGACATTTCAATTAAACCTTTTCCACGAACACTAAAGGACTTCACCATGATCATTACTTCTATTTCACAATATCGTAAGAAACTATTATTACAGCCATTTGACAGCTAGGGAAACTGACACACAGGGTGAAGTAACCTACCCAAACTCTGAGGCACTGGCAAACAGAAACGCATATTCTACTCAACTCCGTGTTTTCTCGCAAATATTTCCTTTCATTCTCTCACTAGCACAACAAGCTAACACTCTCTAAGTAAACCTAACCATTAACTTCTCTAAAAATCGCTAGGAAGGAAGTTTTAATGAAACACAGACCCCTTCAACAGAGAACGGTTTAAGAATGAACACATTCCACAGTTAACATGTTAGGTAGCAGCCCTTTCCCGAATTTCTTTGGCTGAAACATTCTCTCCCTACTGCGATCTCCCATTATTGTACTGTTTCTCCTCCCCGAAAGGAGACAATTTCTCTCTGTACTCCAAGACAGAATCGCTCTCAAATAGGTTCGCTTTTTCCAGCGTCCTGCTTTTCTGATGACAGCAGCTTTCCCGGCCTTCCGCGTAGTCCTCACAGGCTCTGAAGGCAGCTGCCACTCTTCTCCAAACATCAATCGCAGCCTCCCGTTCCCAACCCCCGGGCCCTGGCGTCCGCGCTCTCCACCGCCTCGCCCTACCCCACCGCGGCCTCCCGCCCTCTCCGCACAGCGTCGGCAACTCTTGCTCACCTCGGCCCCTGAGAGGAAGGGGTGCGAGGGTCCTGTGATCGTCAGGTAATTGTCATTTCCTCCGGGAAACTGGAAACCAAAAGAAAGCCGCGGGGATAAGTTAGGGGAAGCAGGGAGTTAGCTCGAGGGACGGGTTCTGACCCAGACATTATGACAACACCCCCCAAACCCTGCCCTCCCTCCCCTCCCGTCTGCCGCCGCTCCGCCCGGCCTCCCGCTTGTGCTTCAGCCCCGTCAGCCGCGCTCTCTCGCCAGCCTTCTTAACGCTCAGGAGCCTACCTCCATCTTCACACAAGGGCTACCGCGGTCTCAGTGAACGCATCGCTCCCACCGCCCCCACTCGGGACGCGGAACTGACGTCACTTCCGCAGCGTCGAGCGTCGCTCTCCGCCGATTGGAAGGCGCGCCTGGGGGCTGCGAGTCGGGCCCGGGAAGGCCGAGCGGACTGAAAGGCGAGCTATCGCCGCCTGGAGCTTGGTGGGATAATGGCATGTAGGAGTGTTAGAGGCGTCCCCGGAGGTGGTGTCTGGGTACTGCCGTCGCTCCGACCGAAACGGGATTTCCAGGGAGAGGAATAGAGACGTTAACTGGGCTAGAGGGGCCGGAGGGCGAGAGGTTGAGCGGCTAGAGAGGCCGGAGGTAAGTGGCTGTAGAAGTCGGGCGGACCCGGAATCCAGAGGAAAGGGGACCATGACTTATGCTTATCTCTTCAAGTACATCATCATCGGAGACACAGGTAACCCGCGGGCGACAATCCTCCCGCTGGGGCGGGGATCCCAAACGCCCAAACCGGGGCTTGGGGGCGGGGCTCACGGAGTGGGCTGGGCGAGTCGGTGAGGCGGGGGCGGGGCGGGCCGCCGGGGGCGGGGCTCGGGGCTCCCCTTCCCCAGCCCCTGGCGCCCCGACGACACTGGCCTGCTCTCGCTGCCCATCTCCGAGCACACCAACTTCTTTCAGGTGTGGGGAAGTCATGTCTCCTCCTGCAGTTTACAGACAAGCGGTTCCAACCTGTCCACGACCTCACAATAGGTGAGTGCATATACCTCTCGTAGAATAATAGATAATGAAATCTGACTAAAGTAGAAAGCAGCTTTAGTGTTCGAAGTAAAGAAGTTACGTCTCCCTATTTGGGGGTTCGTTCAACGTTATGCTACGTTAAGAGTGACTAAATGCTGAGAAATGAGCAGTCGTGTAATGGGGAGTAAGTAATTGAAAGGTGACTAGATTTCGAGATGACCATGAAGTATGGATTAGTTGCCTTAGGATTTTTTTTTTTTTTAAACAAATGTGGTTTGTAGGTTTATGTAAAATCCTACGAAAACGTACTGTTAATTCAAAAACTCGCCGTACTCTGCGGTAAGTTAGTATGAACCTCATTACTTTTTCAAAGTAATCACTACCATATAGATTTTGTGTGGGTGTTGGAGAGGAGGAAGCAAATGAAAGAGCCATCCCAGACCTAGAATAAAAGGTACATGAAACTGTTAACTTTTGTTTTAAAGAAAAAATATGATAATCATGAGTTTCAAAAACACTCTGATAATCGTGGGAAATGTGAACATCTCCCACACATTTGTGATATGGGACGACTTGCTGAGTTTTAACAACCTATTCCCCATAATCTCCGTAACTGCAACCCAAATAAAGATTATATACATAAAACTAGCCTTCTTGCCATGCAGATGCAGTTTCAGAATAAAATCCCTAGCTCCCATTCTTACTGTATCGCCACTTCTAAGTTCCACATTATGGAAATCTGAAGCTACTACTGATCTCAGAGTACTTATTCAGAGCCAAATAACTAAAGTGGTTAGAAAAGGATTTAGTATCAACCGGAAAATATTTTTGTAAATGACTATTGTGAACAACCACAATGTGCTAGGTGCCAAGTGATACAGTGCTTACCAAGGCAAACGTGCCTACATTGAAAGCTTCAGTGTAGGAGGTGAGGTGAGGCTGGGGGCAGATACCAATGAATTAATTACTAAATTACCAATTGCAAAAGGGGGTAAGAGGCTGCCACATCTATCAGGAAAAGCTGAAAATGGAAGCATGAGCAGGAACTAGCCAGGCAAAGGGCTTGTAGAGATGAAAGAAAAGGGATCATGGCAAGAGGGAAAAACAGGTACAAAGGCTCAGGAATAACAGAGATCAGGCTAATTTGGAAAACTGAAAGTAATTTAATATGGATTGACCATGGAATTTCAAGTGAAGAGTTTCAAGAAGTAAGGGTAGAGAACATCTGGGGTAGGGAAGGGGAGAGATGAAGTTTTGACACACCTAAGGGTAATGGGAGCAAGTGACAGGTTTCAAAGTATCGGAATGAAGTGATCAGTCAGGTTTCCCCAGAGTTCAATATATGCTCTGTTTCTTTCTGAATTCAGTCTTCTATACCAAGATAAACAAGGCAGTTGGATATAAAATGTGCACAAAATATGAAGGTTTCTTCATAATTAGAGGAAGTTGCATAAAAGGAGACAGAAGTTGCATTTTTTAATTCTTCACCATTGAAACTCCATTCCTCTTGTCCAGAAAGAAAACAAAATTAGTGACTTTTTTTTAGTAACTATCATTATTCTTGATGATGTAGTCTAGAGTAGTAAGAAACAATTTTTTTAATCTGCTTATTGACTGTAAAACTTTAGAATTGAGAGAGATTCTGGATATATTGTGCCTGAGCCCCCTGAATAGCAGAAGCTAGATTAGTGCTGTTTCTTACATGCAGACCAGAATTCCTGGAGTAAAATACTGTGTAAAGATAGAAAATAAGACAAATTGTTTGACTTACAATAATGTAAGTGATCTTCGATTTTTAGTTTTGTCCTGACATTACCTTGATAGAAGTTGAATCCCAGGTAAACCAAAACCTTTATTCAGACCATCTGTTTCCAAACTTCTGTGAGGAATGATGTTTTCTGATGAACTCTTGAAATTCTTAGAGATCTGAAATGTTTCATTCTTGAGAACCGATTCTTAGATAGGTGCTTTTCTAAAAAAAATTCTAAAATGGCAAAAAGCAAGTATTTATTGTTTCATATAGAGGACTAGAGAGTGGCTTTGGGAAAATATTAAGAAATATTTTCAAAAAATTTAGAAGTCTTTTAAAAAGTTACAAAAGTAAACATTTCTTAATCAAATTTAAGCATTAAACAATAATTCTAAAAATTCATTCACCTTTTCTATTTGATTTCTTAATTAATTTTTATCCCCATATATGCTTTTCAGTTATATTCCTGAGGTGGTTGTTACCTGGAACACAGTTTTTAATTCTAGAAGATAAAACTTTAAAGAGCACAAAGTTAATTGGAGCAAATAGGGAACTGTAATGGGCTTAGTGGCACTAAGTGTAGAAGATGAGTCATTAGCACAGTGAGGACAAGCATGAACCTCTTGTCACCATGGTTGTTGTTCATGAGAATCACATTCTTTCTCTCGGTTTTCACTGACAGGCGTGGAATTTGGGGCCCGTATGGTCAACATTGATGGAAAACAAATCAAACTGCAAATCTGGGATACGGTAAGAGAAAACAAACATACTTTAGTTCCAAATGTCACAGTAAAGGCTGATGCAGGAATAAAGGGCTATGACGAAGGAGCTAAAGATGGAGGTCAGAATTCAGTTCAGTTCAGTTGCTCAGTCATGTCCAACTCTTTGTGACCCCATGGCCTGCAGCACACCAGGCTTCCCTGTCCATCACCAACAGCTGGAACCTGCTCAAACTCATGTCCATTGAGTCAATGATGCCATCCAACCATCTCATCCTCTGTCGTCCCCTTCTCCTCCTGCCTTCAATCTTGCCCAGCATCAGGGTCTTTTCCAGTGAGTCAGTTCTTCCCATCAGGTGACAAAAGTACTGGAGCTTCAGCATCAGTCCTTCCAGTGAATATTGAGGACTGATTTCCTTTAGGATGGACTGGTTGGATCTCCTTGCAGTCCAAGGGACTCTCAAGAGTCTTCTCCAACACCACAGTTCAAAAGTATCAATTCTTTGGTACTCAGCGTTTTTTATAGTCCAAGTCTCACATCCATACAGGACTACTGGAAAACCATAGCTTTGACTAGATGGACCTTTATTGGCAAAGTAATATGTCTGATTTTTAACATGCTTTTTAGGTTGGTCATAGCTTTTCTTGCAAGGAGCAGGCATCTTTTAATTTCATGGCTGCAGCCACCGTCTACAGTGATTTTGGAGCCCAAGAAAATAAAGCCTGTCACTGTTTCCATTGTCTTCCCATCTACTTGCCATGAAGTGATGGGACCAGATGCCATGATCTTAGTTTTTTGAATGTTGAGTTTTAAGCCAGCTTTTTCACTCTCCTCTTTCATCAAGAGACTCTAGTTCTTCTTCACTTTCTGCCATAGGGGTGGTGTCATCTGCATATCTGAGGTCATTGATATTTCTCCCGGCAATCTTGATTCCAGCTTATGCTTTATCCAGCCTGGCATTTTGCATGATATACTCTGCATATAAGTTAAATAAACAGGGTGACAATATACAGCCTTGACATACTCCTCGCCCAACTTGGAACCAGTCCGTTGATCCATGTCTGGTTTTAACTGTTCCTTCTTGACCTGCATACAGAGGTCAGAGGAGGTTGAGTGAAATCAAAGAGACAGAGAAGCTTTCACTACCATCTGTTACAGTTACAAATTCTGAATTCCATGTCTTTTTGTTTCAAATAACCCAACTATATATGCGTTTGCTTTGGTAAATATATTGATTAAATAATCCCAAATTCAGGAATTTCCTAATAGTCCAGTGGTTAGGACTTGGCGCTTTCACTGCAAGGGCAGCATAAGGGTTTGATCCCTGGTCAGGGAACTACTATCTCACAAGTCATGCAGCATGGCCAAAAAAAAAAAAAAGAAAAAAAATCCCAGATTCATTTGCATCTTACTTTGGAATGCATTTTGATTCTTAAGAAATGAGCCTATCTGATTTTGTAGGAATGGATACTTTATGTATCTTGAAATTATATATAATGTGATGCTTCCATTTGGGGGAAATGAGAAAACTTAATTCTCTTTATCTCCATCTTAATTCTTTGCTGCTTTGGATTTTTTTGTTTAAACTGGAGATGGACAAAGATACCTCAGACTGATGCAGATCAACCCAAATTGAACGGCTCACTCTTTCTAGCTTTTTTTTTTCTTTTAATATTTATTTTTATTCATTTATTTGACTGCACCGGCTCTTAGTTGCAGCAGCAGAATCTGCTGCTTTAGTTGCAGTATGTGGGATTTAGTTCCCTGGCCAGGGATCAAATTCTGGCCCCCTGCATTGGGAGCTCAGAGTCTAAGCCACTGGACTACCAGGGAAGTCTCTTTCTAACTTACTGCCTCGAAAACTTTGGTTCAGGAAATTGATTGAGATTAAGAAGTAAAGTGATTTGATTTCAGAAATCATTTGTGATAGCGCACTGGAAGTATTTTCATTTGCAAAAGTTAAATGCTTCTATTGATTCAACCATCACACAGGCCTCTCTCAGACTTTTCCCTTTTAACTCTTGGAAGGACTTGAGAAAGGAGAGGGCTTTCAATAATAGCAGAAGAGGAAAAAAAGTAAGTTAGAAGCCAACCAGGAGTCAAATGATTTAAGTCATAAAACTATTAGGGAAAAAAATAAAATTTAAGTGAGCTCTTGGAGGGAAAAAATATGTTTTAGATCTTAAAGTGTGGTTAATATTACCAACAAAGTTCTTTAGAATTACTTTTGGATTTTGATGTTCTAACAGGTATGCAATAAGACACTTACATGATTGTTGTAGTAAGAGATTCTTGTACTGTTGGAAATGTAACCTAGATTTAGTGCACTAGAACAGTCTTCTTACCTTAAACCTGGCTTTAGATTATGTGACAAGTTTAAGAAAACAGACTTTTTTGCTATGGGGTATTATACTAAGCTCCTACATTTAAATTATGGATTTGGCGTTTATAGAATTTTAAACTTTTTGCCAGTTACTGAACTGACCTTTGAGCCTAATTTTTCGCATTTGTGTTAATTATTAGTATAATGAATGTTATTGTTGGTATATTGTGTAAAAGCTATTTATTTTCCAATGTCCAGATCTTAGTTTCCCTATCTTTAAGAACAATAGTCTCCTTTCCTAATCTTTATGTAAGGACAGAAGGATAAACAATCTCAAGAATATGAAAACTTTTCTGATAGAATAGAGTCAATGCCCAGGGAATTCACATTTTAGATAATTTTGCTTCTTTTTATGAAACCTGTCCTCCCCCAGAGCAAGAGCATCCTGTAGATGGGTGCATTAGTAAATTGCTCAGTTATAAATAAATCTTAATATCTAGGCCCCCATTGGAAATGAAAGTAAGGAATAAACTTGAATTTTTTTAGGACAACTCTGTCCTGGGCCCTGGACTTCTTTCCCTATTTGTTATTCCTATTTGCTATGACAAGATCCCAGTAAGGGACATCTTAGTAGTCCTACCTTTGCATATGTGTGTGCTAAGTCACTTCAGTCATGTCCAAGGCTTTGTGACCCTGTGGACTGTAGCCCACTACGCGCCTCTGTCCATCGGATTCTCTAGGCAAGAATACTGGAGTGGGTTTCCATGCTCTGCTCCAGGGGATCTTCCCAATTCAGGGATCAAACCCACGTCACTTAAGTCTCCTGCAGTGGCAGAAGGGTTCTTTACCATTAGCACCATCTAGGAAGCCCTGTCCTGCCTTTATCACTAAAGGTCAGTTAGTATATGCCTAATTTAAGTGCTTTGTATCTAATTTTCTACATTGATTCATTGGAATGAAACTTCTATTATATAGAGCATTGGCTTTCTAAGACAAAGGAGTGGAAACAAAAATAGAAACAAAAAACAAAGGTAATACGTTCAACATCATATGGGACTGAAATATACTCTGAGTTTCTGGTTCTATTTCCATTTCTCTCCTAGGGGATATTGTGTGGAAATGTCTTTGATTGTCACACTGACTGTAGGGTAAATACATTCAGTGACAGGGAGCCAGGGATGCTAAACATTCAGCAATTAAATGGACAGTCTCACAGGAAGAGCTGACCCACCCAAAATATCAATTGTACTCCCACTGAAAGATATTGATTTCCCACCTGGACTTCTCCTTGGGCATTCAGGTTTTCTTTTCACCGATTCTCTTTTCTTAATAGAAGTTCTTTTGTAAAATTAACTCCTTTATGTTAGAGTGGCATCTGATCAAGTAACTTCTCTGCAAATAACCTGGTTTTGTTGGGATTTTTTTTGTTGCCATGTTGATGGAAAAGGCTGGACAAGAATCCTTCCGTTCTATCACCCGTTCCTACTACAGGGGAGCAGCCGGTGCACTGCTAGTGTACGACATTACAAGGTGAGTCAGATCTGCTGGGTGAGAGGGAGACTCTTTCCTCTGTTCTCAAAATCTTTTTAAGAAGATTCTGACTGAATCTAGTAAGAATGCTAAAGAGGAATTGCCTCTTTTATATTTTTCTTTACACACGTAAGTTTCCCTCTTTTCCTATGCATTTGGAATTGCTTTGGCATTTTGAAATGGGCCCTCTGACCCACTTTTGAAATTTTTCTACTGTAGGCGTGAAACCTTCAACCACCTGACCTCATGGTTAGAGGATGCCCGGCAGCACTCTAGTTCCAACATGGTTATCATGCTGATTGGGAATAAGAGGTAAAATTTTATTTGTATAAATAATAAGTACTAGAAGGCATCTAGGTACTCTTTGGATATTGAATCATTTGGGACCTAAACTATTTTAGTTTAGGTTCCTTAGAGTCTCAGTTAAAAAGAGGTTTTTTTATTGTAGTAAAATATATGTAACATAAAACTTACCATTTTAACCATTTTTAAGGGTACAGTTCTGTGGCATTAAGTACATTCACATTGTTATACAACCATCACCACCATTTATCTCCAGAACTTTTTTATCTTCCCCAACTGAAACTTTCTTCCCATAAACACTAGTTTCACATTCCCCAGCCCACTATTGTTGTTTAGTTGCTAAATTGTGTCCAACTCTTTTGTGACTCTGTGGACTGTGGCCTGCCAGACTCCTCTGTCTGTGGGATTTCCCAGACAAGAATAATGAAGTGGGTTGCCATTTCCTTCTCCAGGGGATCTTCCCAACCCAAGGATTGAAACCGTGTCTCCTGCATTGCCAGTGGATTCTTTACCGCTGAGCCATCAGGGAAGATCCCCATCCCACTAGCCCCTAGCAATCAATCACCATTCTACTTTCTGTCTCTTCTGACTGCTTTAGGAATCTTAGAATATTTGTCCTCTTGTTTTTGGCTTTTATTTGGCATAACATCCTCAATGTTTATCTATATTGTAGTGTGTGTCAGAATTTTCTTCTGTTTTAAGTCTAGATAGTAAACCATTGGATGTATTTACCACATTATCCATTGATGTACACTTTGGTTGCTTCTAACCTTTGGCTGTTGTGAATAATGCTGCTGGTCAGCATGGGTGTACAAAGATCTGCTTGGGTCCCTGCTTTCAGTTCTTTAGGATATATGCCCAGAAGTGGAACTGCTGGTTCTTATGGAAATTCTGTTTAATTTTTGAGGTACTGCACTGTTTTCCATAGTGGCTGCACTACTTAACATTACTACTCTTCAGTGCACAAGCATTCCAGTTTTTCCACATCCTTAGCAACATTTGTTATTCTTAATGAATTTTCTAAGGTACCAATAGGCCAAAAGACATACTTGATAGTTTTGTCATTAAATAGTTAGGTCTAAACAAAATAGCAGGTATTTTTGTCATAGCAACTGAGTAACTGTTTGAAAAACGAAAAACATGAATTAAAAGGAAAAGAATTTCTTATTTCATTCTTAAGTAACTGTAATTACTTGCTAATTACTTGTGTATGCCTATCAGGCACAGCACAGCTTGTCAAACCTTGGAGTTAATATTGGACACTACCACTCTCTTTTCTGTTGCAAATTGATTTTTGTGCACCGTTTGCTTTTTGTCACAGCAGCCGCCAAGAATACAGCCTCACAAAGAAGTGTAAATGTTGAATCTATCATGATCTGATTTTGACACTGCCAGTTATATTAAGCTTGTATTTATGTGGGGGCTTCTCTGGTGGCTCAGTGGCAAAGAATCCGCCTGCCAGTGCAGGAGACACAGGTTCTATCCCTGGGTCGGGAAGATCCCCTGGAGAAGGAAATGGCAGCTCCCTCTATTGTTCTTGCCTGGGAAATCCCATGAACAGAGGAGCCTGGCGGGCTACAGTCCATGGGGTCGCAAAGAGTCGGATATGACTTAGCGACTGAACAACAATTTATGTGGTGGTCTGATGTTGAGTGTTGCTGTGTTTCCCTTGAGTATTTAAAATAACCTGTGGCGCCTAGAACTGTGGCCACAGACTGATTATACTCATAATTTTATGTGGGCTTCCCTGGTGACTCAGATAGTAAAGAATCAGCCTGAGATGCAGGAGGCCAGGGTTCGATCCTGGGGTTGGGAAGATCCCCTGAAGGGAATGGCTACCCACTCCTGTATTCTTGCTTAGATAACCCCATGAACAAAGGAGTCTGGGGGCTTGGTTGCTGCTTGGGGGCTTTCTCTGGTTTTGGAGAGCGGGAGCTACTCGCTAGTTGCAGTGTGCAGGCTTCTCGATTTTGTGGCTTCTCTTGTGGCAGAGGACGGGCTCGAAGGCATGCAGGCTTCAGTAGTTGTGGCAAATGGACTTGGTAGTGTGGCACACCGGCTTAGCTGCTCTGCTCTGGGGAATGTGGGATCTTCCCAGACCAAGGATCAAACCGGTGTCCCCTGCGTTGGACCACCGGACTACCAGGGAAGCCCCAGGGTACTTACTTTTGAGTTGTAATTTTAACTGGAATCTGAAGGATGGGCAAGAGTTCACTGGGCAAAGAGTTTTTTAAAAGGTGTCAAATAGGGGTAAGAAACTGAAAGCTTTAAACTGGGAAGAAGCTTGATAAGTTTATAATGTTGAAAGAAACCTGGTGTAGTTAGACTAAATCAAAGGGGGATGGTACAAGATGAGGTTGGAAAGGAAAGCAGGGGCCAGATCCCGTGGCACTTAGGGCCCTGAGTGAAGAGTCGGGATTTTATTCTAAACACAGTAGGAAGCATTTAAGAGTTTTAAGCAGAGAAGTAGCTTGATCAGATTTTAAAAGATCTGGAGGGGAGCAAGGGTTAATGTGGTCTCAGCTGCAGCAGTCCAAGTGAGAAAGTAGTGGATTGGGCTAGGTCAGTGACACAGGAGAGACAGAGAAAGGATGATTGTAAGGTACATTTTGGAAGTACTTCGCTTTGCGGTGAATTGGGTATTTGGTGTGAAGAAGGAAAAAATGTTAATAATAACCTTGGTTTTGGGCTTGTGCCATTTATGGAGATGTGGAAGTGTGGGACAGAGTCGGGTTGAGGGGAAAAGATGATGTTTCATCTTGATGTACATCTGAGGTGCCTTTTACACCTAAGTAGAAATGGATAGGCAAATGGACAAACAGATCTGGAGCTTACTGGTATGTCTGGGCTTAGATGTTCAAATTTAGGACTGTTGCCATTTCGGGTTAGTTCTTCCTTGGTCTTCACATAGCTCATGAAAAATTAAGTATACGTTTTGCAGATTTGTTGTTCTCTAGTGGACTTACTCCTGGATTTTTTCTTTTCATGGTGAAAAACCGGAATCCTCCCAAATGAAAATTTCCAGTTTGAAAAATGAAAATCGGACAGTTCACCATAATCTTATTCTGCATCCTTTTATCCTGTGTTTCATAAAGTCTTCCCATGCCACTTTATTCTTCCTCAGTCCTTGGCTCTGTCCTCAGTATCACCTAGTTTTATCCATATCATTTTCTCTGAATCCTTCATGTCCCTGGTGGCAGGCTGCTGTTTATTATACATGTTAATAATGATACTAGTGAGTTAAGGCAACTGTATTCTCCTTATTCCTTCCTGTCTCTCTTCTTGTGGCTTGATTCCAGTAGTGAGGAAGATACTTATCACTATGTGGTGTGACATCCATAACTTTTCTACTTCCCAGTAACTGAAATTTCCCTTTCCTCTTCGTTCACTTGGTTTAACTGCTGCTGCTGCTGCTAAGTCACCTCCGTCACGTCCGACTCTGTGCGACCCCACGGACAGCAGCCACGAGGCTGCTCTGTCCTCGGGACTCTCCAGGCAAGAATGCTGGAGTGGGCTGCCATTTCCTTCTCCACTAGGTTTAACTGGACCTCCTTCAAAAGAGAAGAATGTAGCATAGACCTTGAGAAACCATGGGGCTAGCCTAACCTTTTATAAACCCTTTTCTCTGTAATAAGAGATAAGGCATTATCCTCAACTGTGCAGCAGCTGTCAAGAATCTGATCTGAAGAATATTTTCCCAGAGGCTATAGAAATCAGTAACCCTGTACAAGAGGACACCATTCAGGATCTGCATTCTTTATGGATTAACTGGCAGTTGAAACAGCTATGGGATTCTTTTAGAATAAATTTCTTCTTTCACTTGGATCTTTTTTTAGTTTTCTCCCCAATTAATGATTAATCTCTTGCAGTGACTTAGAGTCCCGTAGGGATGTGAAGAGAGAAGAAGGAGAGGCCTTTGCTCGGGAACATGGACTTATATTCATGGAAACTTCAGCCAAAACAGCCTGCAATGTTGAGGAGGTACTGTTTGGGAAAAGTAGGGAAAGTTTTTCAGAGATTACACTGTATCTTTGTCTCTTTATTTTTTTTTTCAGAATTCTCCTCCCCTGTTAAAACATTGGTAAGAAAAGGATGTCTTGTGGTCATAGTGACCATCTGTCTCCTTTTAAGGGAATTGTTCCATTTGTTTTTCCTTGATTCCTAAGACCTTATTTTTATATTAAGTAACATTAACTGGTAAATGTGGATTGACACAACTGTTATTTGTAAATCATCTTAGTTGAAGGAACTAATGAATTCCATCTTAGTCATTCCTAAGTCTGGTGTTGAATCTGTCTTAAGTGATTGACTGAGAAGAGAGCATGTTTGTTTTATTTGCAGAGTGTGCCAATCTGGGAACCCTAGGTACATCTAGTGTCAGCACCAAAATACCATAGAATTCTTTTTTTCTATTTGAAATTGTTTGGAATGGCTTTTACAGGGCCTTTGGAGGACCTTGTGTGTTTTTACTCAGTTCTCCTAATGGTTCCCAATTCACCTTTGAAATGCAAATAGGAATAATATTTGTATTCTCTTTTCCTAATTTCTCTACCTAAACTTGAGCCTAATACTATGATTTATGTCTTCTTCAGGCCTTCATTAACACAGCCAAAGAAATATATAGGAAGATCCAGCAGGGTTTATTTGATGTCCACAATGAGGTAAGGTAGGATGAGGGGCTGACAATTAATTTTGCTTTGTTTTATAGGACAGGATGCTTCCTAGAATACAAGCACTTACTGTCTAACATGATACTATATGAAGCTATATGAACTGGCATAGCTTATCTATTTTTTTCTCAAGTCTGAGACCCAGACTGCTTAAAGAGATTATTAATTGCTGATCTAAAAGGTTTATACATTATGGGAGGTTTTCTTCTCAACCTCAGTTTTCTACTATTCCAAAGCATGGGGGAGGTGTGATTGTTAAGTGCTTAGCTTGTCATTTCTATAAAGCACATTTGGGGGGTCGAAATAAATTATATGTTAATATGCTCCCACTTCTGTTTTACCTACTCTTACTAATCACATCCTGATTTTGCACATAGCCATGAAACTTAACTATAACAGTCGCTTTAAAAATGGGCACAGAAGCCACTTCCAGTGATCTATAATACCACAGGTGGTCACCTTATCTTCGCCATCACCGATTATTGTTCCACAGCAGTCTGGCTGAGGCACATGGTTACCTGCCAAGGCCATACTTGCTTCTAGAAATTGAAATTAATGATTTCTCCTTTTATCCCTCTCCTTTCTCCCACTTACTTTCACACGGAGGTGGGAACTATTGCCTCTTTTCTCTTACAGGCAAATGGCATCAAGATTGGACCCCAGCAGTGTATTTCAACCTCAGTGGGACCCAGTGCCTCCCAGCAGGGCTCTCGTGACGTGGGGGCTGACTCTGGCTGCTGCTGAACAACTGGCCTGGACTCTATTTTTTCCTTCCTGGAACAGCTTCAGATCAATAGGCTTAAAGAAAGAGGTCTTACATGCTTTGGCTGACAAAAGCCTCTTTTCAAAGTGTGATGTTTTGCCTTTCCACTTAAAGACCAGGGGAGAATTTGGGCCCTTATTGACCTGTCCTTCTTCAGGGACGTGAGCATTCCCTATAGATTAGGGCTCTTCTCATCCTCCTGTTTTAATTTGTAAAATGTTAGGATCAAAGCTGATTGTCATGGTAGTTCAAAAATAAATTCTTTTATAAGCAGACACAATCTACTCCCCACCAAGAATTAGTAACAAAGGTCTAGGACGTTCTGCTTGAGCCCTTGAGGTGACTGGGATCTTTCTGCGCTTTGGGTTTTAGGTCCTCAGTCTAGGGATTTCATTGAGGTTTTTCACTTGCCACTACATAAGAATTGTTGCAGAAGGCAGTTCCTTCTACTTGAACTGCTCAAGGATGATGAACACTTCCCCACCATCCCATTTCTAGTTTCTCTGTTTCAGAGTAACTACAAAACTTGAGAGTAGTAGAGTTGCTCCTGGACCTCTAGCTACTTACTACCATTACCTAGAGAAAACATCTTTCCCTGTTTGTTTTGCTTTAGGGACCAGACCTAACATTGGTAAGTCAGTGTCTTTCACCAAATAGACTCCTACTGTTTTATCCCACTCACTTCTTAAGGAGACCTATTTAGACTTTCTACAAGCTAATCTGCCTACTGTACATGACGTATTTGCTTCCACTCCTATGCCTTTGCACATGCCCTACTATACACTACTGTTAGACTCAAAGTCCACATTGTTTTCCTTCGGAAAGCCTTCTTTGACTGACCTAGGGACTTCAGAACAATTATTGATACAGTACCTTTTAGCTTTCATATATTGTTTATTCATATGTATATTTATTTGTATTTATGTTACTTTGTAAGTATGTTTTATGGTAGCTTTGTGTGTGGAACCTGTCTCCCCATACAGGTTGTAAGCTCCCTGAGGGCAGGAAGCCCTGGTATCCTTTTACTTTGTAAACTACTTCCTCCACCATTCCTTCACAGCGCCTAGTGCTACTTGTGTGATCACTGAATTTGACTGACAAAGACTTGGAACAGGCTTATTTTAGGCTGCAGAGGAAACAAAAAGCCTTACAGTCATCTCTTTGTAATTCTATCTCAGTCTCTTCCATCTGCTTACCCTGAATTCTTTATTACTCTTCTCCTTCTCCTCTCTCTCCTTTCCCTGGCTCTTTGCCTCCATTCCATGCAGCATACAATGAAGCTGCCTTCTTCCAAGCAGTCAAATAAGTGGATACTTCTCCATTTGAAGAGCATACAATACTATCCTAGTCAAGTCTGTCTTTGCTGTACTTACGCAGCCTTCTGGCTCAGTTGCTATACTGATGTCTCATTTTCTTCCACAGCACTGCTGTCTTGTGAATTTTTCTTTTTTTTTTTTTTTTGGTTGTCGATAAATTGTTTCATTATTAAATATATGCATGTATCTAAGCTGCTCACATTTCATGTGTCATTTCTGATTGTACCCCAAACATAAATAGATACTCTTCTTCTAGGGAAATGTATCAAAGGTATTGGAAGAAGTCTTCTTGAGACATTCATTTTATACTGGATTCTGCCCCCAGTAGCAGTAGTATTAGTTCACACTGTACCACAGGAAGTTGGAAGGCATATGGAGTACTGCTTTGATTAAGGCTTGCTTTGGTTCTGTTTTTAAAAACTCCTACCTCATTCCGAAAAGGATTAAGGCTGTTGAATTTGGCTGGTCCACTCACACCAGAGACAGAATTAAAGTAAATAAAACTTTATGATTTCTGTACAGGAGTTTTCCTCTATCAGTCAAAGAAACCTTTAGTGATCCGGATGAATCAGAACATTGATCAGACATAGCATTCTGTCTAGAGCTACTGCTTTTTGCTTTTAGAGTGTATCTTTTTTTTTTTTTAACTTGGTAAACAACTCAATGGGAGTATCTTTTGAATTGATAATCCCATATTATCCAAAAACCACTCATAACCTTCTATACTCAGGTATTTCACCAGTTTTAAGCATAAGAAAGGAGAGTATCTGGGCAAATTCATGACCTTTGTTGATCACTGCTGATGTTCTGAATGAAATGGTCATGAAGAATTGCAGAAAATGCATCTCCCACCCCCATGTGAAGAATACTGGTTATAAGATAGTATGAGTGTTGGTTGATTTGGGAAGCCCAGGACTCTTGGAAATCATACTACTTACAGCAGTCTAAGTCATTATTATTTATAGGTCATTGCAGATGGCAGGGATACCCATTCCCCTTTCTGTCTGTGCCTAATAACTGGTTCCTTTGATAGTGGATTTATTTTGTACCAAATAAGCAGGAGGATAATAGGTTCTCATTCTAGAAACTATAATTAAGGTCATATCGGTATATGCATTTACACATTGTTCTGGTAAGTCCTAACACAAACATCAAATTTGATATAAGGACAGTGGTAGCCAAGGAAGAATTTGGCCAACAGATTTTTGTTCAATATACAGAGAAATGTACTTGGCCAAGTCTTCTGTGATAAAATGTTCACTCATGTGACTCCTTAAGGTCTCTGAGCTCCTACTATGTGTGACCATGCAAATGTTACTTCTTGAGAAATTCCTTTAATGATAAGGAAAGACACACTTAGGATTTCAAAAAAAAACTTGCTGTAGCAAGTTTTAACAGCAGTAGAGTTAAAACTAGAAAATGGGTAAATCTTTCTCATTGAGGGCAAGAGAATTTCAACTACTGTAAAATTATTTCCATAATTTAAACTCAATCATTATCATTAGGAAATTACTCTGCAGCCAACATTTCTAAGGCAGTCTCTTAACGCCCTCCTTGCGTATCATTTCACCTCCAAGACTTACATCGTTTGCTCTATCCGTATTCACAAGTAGTTTGGGTCTATTGATGAATTTAGGCCTTTTTTTTTTAAAGTTGAAATTCCTTCCTGAATCCTGTTCATTTCCAACTGACTAGCAGTACTCTGTACAGACAAAGTCAGAACACTGGAAAACTTGCAAGCGAAACAAGGATTGGAAGCATCTAGAATAGATGCATAACCTATGCTGATCTTATGCTGATATCTTGAGGACTGAGGAATCTCTAAAGGATTATCCCAGGAACTCAGAAAATCGACTCACTTCAAGAGTTAATTTTTTGCTTTGGTTAAGATCGCTTCACTTGTATGAGAGAGGGTGGGGGTTGCCTGCAGGCACACTCAGCATTAGTCTAGGTTTCCTCCCCATCGTGACTGAGGGGTACTCTGATTACGTAAAGGAGAGTATGTTGGGGCTGACCTAAGCAGTCGGACAGGACTCCGGAAAGGGCTTTAGATTCCTTAAGCACTCCTTCCTCCTCCCGGCCCTAAGGCACCAGCCCTACCCAAGATGGCTTCCCAGAAACCGGTAACTAAATGTTTTAGTTTAGAGCGCCCCCAACGGCGGGGGTCAAGAAAAGAAAGATGCGGAGAGATCTTAAAGCCGGTGAACGGAGAGCGGTCAGAGACAAGGTACCGCCAGATTTTATTTTCAATCAGGCATATGTGTGGTTGCCTCAGCCTTTTAGGACCTCCCATCCTCAAGAGACTTCCTGGATGGAGCTCATATTACCCTGCTGGAAGAGGCGGGGCGTCGGCCCTGCCATTGGCGGGTGGGAGCGTAGGTGGGCGGAGTCAGGGAGCATGGACTACTAGCAAGCTAGATTGAGGCGAGGGCTGGCCATGCTCCGCCGGAAGGCGCCTTGTTCTCCGAAAGGGTGAGTTGAAACGCTGGCTGGAAAGGAAGCGCCGGGACTTGTTCAGGTAGGCTTTCAGCACACGCCCGCCGCTCAGTGCTGGTCCAAGAGTCTTTGCAAAAGCCGAGGCTGTTAGATTGGTTTTCACAACTCATCCTCCTCCTCGCTCCCCCGCCCTCTGTCCTTCCCCCGGTTGTGCGGGATCAGGTGCTGGGTGATGCTCCGGACTGAACCATTCTCCTTTGTGAGAGGCCGGGGGAGAGGGCGGCTGCCGGCCCGCGGGGCCCGAGCCGGGCTGAGCTGCGAACGCGGCTGCCCCGGCCCCTGTGAAGTTTTTAGGCCTTGTCATTGCATTACTGGGCATCGTGTAGATTTGAGGCAGATCCGTTTTCTCTTTGCCCCTTCAGAGGAGGGAAAACTCCCCGGCTCCGTTTGGTTACTCCATACTTTGGGCTCAGAAGTGGGAGTTTAGGGTTTGGGGTTTTGTTTTTTTATTTTTTGTTTTAGCAATAAAGGTGGTTAGGAGAGCATGAGGTGAGCATGTGCGATTGTTTTACGTAATTAGATGTAATTTCTGTGGATCTTTGGGAGAACGGAGCAGGCTTTTGGACAGTGTTTAGAGGTGGTGGGACGAGAGGAGCTCAAGCCTTGCATCTCCATTGACAGGTCCGCAGAGCTCACTGGTTTTCTGTTGCATTATGTAAACTCTTCAGTGGCAGAAGACCCCTCCCCCTTCCTCGGAGGGAAAGCAGTTTCTTTATTTACCTGTCTCCAGTGTCGCAGGAAATTTCCCTGCCTTTGCGGCAGCTGTGCAAATGCAGCAGCTCCTATCTTTTAAGGGGCAGCCCTAAATGATTAAGGTCTTCAAGGAAGAGGTGAATCGTGGTATATAGATGTTTGGTGGACCAATCTCTTTTCAATGACAGAGAACCGTGAGCCAGAAGTGGAAGACTTAGAACTTGATGTGTTTTTCTTTTAAAGAATAGACATAGTGGAATGCCCCAAACACCAGAGGAGCTGCGTTTTCTGTCTACTGCATCCTACCATCGCCCTAGCATCCACAGCTTGTTTGCTCTTCATGTTGTTCTGAACCTATCAGTTCAGCCGGAGATTCTCTGCCTGTTATGTTTAGCATCAGGTGAGGTCCTATCCACTGTGGGGCACTTTAGGAACTAGAAGGTGAGTTTGTGATTTGAATAATATTCTCTTGTTAGTCCATTAGATATGTCTTCTGCTTAGGAATTTCATTTGTATTGATCAACAAATAGGTTTCAGAACAAACTGTGGTCCACCTCTTAGGGAGAGAACATGGGAAGTTTCTCATTCCAAATAATTTGGATTACCCTACCCCTTAAAGAAAAAGAAGAGTTATGATAAGGAAAACAACGTTTTTCATTTAAAGAGATAGGTGGTAAGAGTGGTATGCCAGTGGCTCTGCCAGGCAAAATGAAGGACGTTGGCCAAAGAGAAGGTACGGGTGTGTAAAGACAGGCTTCGGGGAAGGTTTAAAACTGCAGTGGCAAAGGAGTAATGGATTAGGATAAGAGATTTGATGAAACAGGGCATGGTTAGTGACACTTAGTTCTGCTTTCCTGTTTGATGTATCCTATGCCTCTGGCCTTTTGAGTATGTCAGCTCCCAAATTGACAAAATCCATTTAGACATGGATAGAAATGATAGATATAGAAATCTGCTGAGCTGGTTGTGAATCACCAGGAAACACAGATCTTGTATTTCCCAGGACAGTCTTCTCTGCAGCACCCTCTGGGTGATGGGGTAAAAGAATCTTGACATTGTGGTCACCACCACTGCAGAGTTTTGGTTGTAATAGGAAAAATTTGCCACTTATTATTAAAAGGGTCAAGTTTCTGGTATGTAAGGTAGGATGGTGAATGGAATTGATCTTTAAAAGAAACCATTGTACATGTCTCCTTTGAAAAGGGTGAGGTTTTTCTGGGCAGAACTAACACTTCATTAATTTGTGGGTTTCAGGCTCTGCACTTGCTTTCTGAAAGAATGAGATTTGATATTCATTCAGATGAATGCTAAATGCTTTGAAGATACTGTGTCTACAGTCCTGCAAGGGTTAAGCTATTTCTGAGCTAACCTTAAGGGTTAAGCTGTTTCTGAGTTTAGCCTTACAATACTGTTCTGGACCCTCCACCCTCAGCCTTAGAAGTGACTCCACTTCTGGAGTTGTATTTGAACCAGTCCCTGATCCGCAAGTCTTTGCTTGACCTACCCTTGTACCTACTATACCAACTTTTACTTTTAGCATTCGATTCATTGGTAAACTATCATTTCAGATCCTACTCATCTCATCTTTAATTAATTATTTGTTCTTTTTCTCACAGAGCGAGTGGTCTTTCTTTCATCCTTCTGTTATAATTTTGTTCACTTTGCCTTTTATTTTGACTCACTGACATTTTCCCTTTTCGCATCTGTCTTGAGATCATTTAAGAATGCAAAGAGACCCTAATTTTCAAGAGGGGTTCCTTTGGTGCCTAGTACCCAAATAACTTGGCTTTCCTGGTAGCTCAGCTGGTAAAGAATCCACCTGCAATGCAGGAGACACTGGTTCGATCCCTGGGTTGGGAAGACCCCCCTGGGGAAGGGCTAGACTACCCATTCCAGTATCCATGGGCTTCCCTGGTGGCTCAGATGGTGAAGAATCCACCTGCAATGCGGGAGACCTGGGTTCGATCCCTGGATTGGGAAGATCCCCTGGAGGAAGGCATGGCAACCCACTCGGTATTCTTGTCTGGAGAACCCCCATGGACAGAGGAGCCTGGTGGGGTATAGTCCATAGGGTCGCAAAGAGTTGGACAAGACTGAGCAACTGAGCACAGCATGGCACCCAAGTAACAGTTGTATTTCTACGTAGCATAGCTGTTGTGTGAACTGTTTACTATTGCTTAAAGCTTTGTTTAACCATTTATTAAATTTTGAATTATCCTGGATCCCCTTCTCCCAACCTTAACCTCTGTTTTGTTTTGTGTTGATTCTTATATGAAGTTGTAGTTTAGCTCTTTTTCTTTGTTTTGCTTTTTCTGACTAATTCATATTGCCTTTAAAATCTTCATTGTTTCTCTATATTGCAAAATAAGTCCACCTCTTTGTAGTTATTGGATATTTTAAATTCAAACTACAGAGTATGTTACTCTCTGAGATTTCTCATTAATCTGTTCAGTGGGTAACAATTTCTTTTGCCGTTCTATTACCCATCACTTTCTATCCTTCACTGAACTCTTGGTTATTGAATGTCACATGAAACAAAATAGTTAACTTTGCTCTACTTTGCATGTGTGCTCAGTCGTGTCCAACTCTTTGCGACCCTATAGACTGTTCCCCGCCAGGCTCCTCTGTCCATGGTATTCTCCAGGCAAGAATACTGGAATGGGTTGCCATTTCCTCCTCCAGGGGATCTTCCCAACCCAGGGATCCAACCTACATCTCTTGCATTGCAGACTGATTCTTTACCAGTGCATCGCCTGGGAAGCCCTGTAAGTTAACTTTAAAGTATCTAATTGTTGCCTTCAGATCCTGCAGGAGAAGTTTTTTTAAAAAAATAAGGCACTTAATTTCTACCCCTCTATATGTTACATGATAATGAAAAACCTAGCAGAAAGACTGGCACAGATAGTTACTTTCCATGCACCTTTAGCAGGGATGAATCCAGGAATGTATTCTAAGCAATGGGACAGTGTAGGGAGCCTGGATGACATTCAAGCCCCTTCCTATTCAGACTTTTCAAGTATATTCTCACTAGTTTGTTTGAAAAGAGTTTTCAGAACATAGTCAAATAAAAATACAAAAATTGTGAAACCAAACCGAGGATTTTAAATGTTACACACCTCTGTGTGTGTGTGCATGTGTGTGTGTGCGTGTGCTAAGTCACTTCAGTTGTGTCTGACTGCAACCCTGTGGACTGTAGCCTGCCAGGCTCCTCTGCCCATGGGATTTTCCAGGCAAGAATACTGGAGTGGGTTGCCATTTTTGTCTCTAGTGGAATCTTCTCAACCCAGGGATTGAACCTGGTTCTCCTGCATTGCAGGCAGATTCTTTATTGTCTGAGCCACTAGGGAAGACCACTTTTATGCGTAAGTTTTAAAAGATTGGCTTTGTCATTGAAAGAATGAAGCATTCCTGATTTTATTCCCTCAGTACATTTCCAGAGAAAGTTACGTGTATGGCTTACTTTTATTTGGTATTTCCAGGCTTTTTTTTTGTTTTTTAAATTTTCAAAAGGTAATTCAATGACAGACTTCTAAAATTACTAGATAATAACCACAAGATAGTAATAGGACTGTGCTTTTTTTTCCCCCCTGTATGTCAGCACCCTAAATCTGGTAGTTCTGATTTGTTTGGTAATCCCAGTATTCCATTACTAACACCTTTGTGTTTCATTTTGTAATTCTCCTTAAACTATGTCAGTAACTTTCTGTAAAAGAATATGTATTAATTGAATTCTTAATTTCATCTGAGAGGAAGGATATTCAAAAGCTGTAAAGTCTTTCAGATTTCTCAAATTGTCTCTCATGGTCTTTATAAAAACCTTTGATTTTTATACTCCACCTCCATTTTCTCTTCCACTACATAATTTGGGGATACAGCATATCTTTGGGAGTTATTCTTAAGTGACATGGGTATTCAGAGGTACATGGTCCCTAAATTAGTGATACAGGAATTTATTTTTGATTGGTTCTAGAAAAAAACAGTGATTTTGGTAATTTGGTAGCCTACTTAGAACCAAGTCATAATAGTGTTTTGTAATGGAACATGAAATCATATTTCACTTATTCTGTGTTTTTTCATGTCCTATTACAAATATCAGATGTGTATCAGATACTCATCCATCTAAGTAAACTTAATAACAGGCGTGATAGTTCCGAATTTTTGAATAAGGGCTGCCAAGTTGCGTAAACACTGAACTTTCAGTGTTTTATTCTTCATAGCTTCCATTCAGCCCCAAGTCATTGTTTATTTACACATTAAATCGAAATATGTAGTGCTTTTGCCTGTTTTTCAGGTGTACCTCTTGGTGGGGGCACCTTTTCCATGAGGTCTAAAATATATATGTGGGTAATGGTCACTTCATTCACTGCTATCCTGAAAGTCATGGGAGTTCAAATTTGAGGCACCTGGGTCTGGGGCCTATGAGCTCCTGAGGAACAGCCTAGTCAGTTGCAGAACTGGTAAGTTCCCACAGGCAGCATTGTGAAGTAAGCAAAGTACTCAGATAAGATACCAGCATCATTCCTATAAACACACAAAATGATTAACTGAATTACCTACATGTTGCTCTAGCCACCCATGCTGGTTGAAGTCTGTTCCGAGGTTTTGAGGTTAAAGTGTTATCCTGCTTTCTCAGCACAGTAGTGCGGGTTTTTTTATCCTGCCCAGCAGTCCGGCTATTCTGATTATGAAACTTTTGCATTTACTTTAGTATCCCACCGTTCTGCTTAGCAGATCAGCTCAGCCAAGTCTCTAAGGAGTAATTTTGCTTTGAGAGAAACCTTGAGTGGTACTCTTTTAAATTATTGGACAGGGAATAATAAACTCCTTTTTATTTGCCTACTGTGTGCCAAACATTGTACATAATCTTTTAATCTTCAGAATAACCCTGAAAATGTATGTGATGTTAGTTTCATTTTACAGAAGAGGAAAGAATTAGACTTAGTGAGGTTTGATAACTTAACCAGGAATAGGACTTTGGTCTGTGGGACTTCAAAGCCTCAATTTGTTATCATCTCCCCCCATTTAGAAATTCATTGCAGGCCTCTGGAGAACTGCCTTTGACCACAGTGTTAGACAAGTAGGCATTCCATAGCTTATTAAAGCTGTACCCTTAGCAGTTGTAGGGCTTTGAGAATGTAAAATTTCTTTGTGTCTTTGTATTTCTGTCAAAAGGAAAGAAAAAAAGAATAATAGTTTCTTTTATTTAACTTAGTTATTTTGAATATAAGATTATGTGAAATACTTTAAGCTCTACAGAGGGAAATCACTTGGTCAGTCACAGACAACTTCATTTTTTAACTAGTGCAAGTGAAACTAACTCACTGACTTCATCCCGTGTCACTGGGTCATTTTTTGTGCCTAGAGGCATAAGTGAGATAATAACAGTGTTTCTCCTCCCCTGCCACACATACTTTTTTAGCATAAATGCTGCAATGAAAACAGTCCCTTGTAAATAATTGATTAGGAGTTCCCTGTTGGCCTACACAGCCTGGGTTCAATCCCTGGTTGAGGAACATCACACAAGCCGTGCAGTACAACCAAAAGATAAATAAATAAATTAAGTAAATATTTATATTTCTCTGTTAGGCTGAAAAGGTATATATATACTTGGGCCAGTTAAAGTAGGGCATGCAGGGGTGGTATGGGAGGGCATAAAGAGGACCATGACTCTGTTACCTAAATTATATATATTATGAGAGGGAAGGTGAAGTGAGCGAAGGGGATCAGCTGTATGGTAATAAATGCAAAGTAACTTTTTGGTGGTGAGCATGCTGTAGTGTATACAGAGGTAAGAAAAAAACTGTACACCTGAAACTTATAAATGTTATAAATCAGTATTGCCTAAGTAAAAAGAAATTGCATATATTATTACTTAAGCTGGATGTCCAAAAGTGGTGTCATTCAAGGTGAATATATTGATCCAGTTAGATATTCCTTAATTTAGAACCTAGAATATTACTTTCATCTTGATGAACATGCACCAGTGAAGAGGAATTTCTCCAGGTCCATCTAACTTGACCTCAGGGTGCTGATCCTTAAAGGTTAGGCTCTTATTTTCTTACTTCAGACTTAGACCAAAACTAGGGTTTCACTGGAATAAAATCTACAATGAGACTGTATCCATGCCCCATTTTTGAGGCATGGAGTATGGTTTCATCCATTCACTTTTTGCCACAGCTTTAAATTACTCACCACTGAGGCTTTTAGGGTCCCAAGCCTAAAGGAGATAACTAAAATTTCACGGCTTTCAATAGTGATTGCCACACTACAGAAAAGAGTGTGGATGCAGCCTCTTTTGCTCCATGTGAAAGCTGTGTCTGCTACAGGTCATAAAGAGTAAAGATGCTTAGGATCTTCTACTGCCTCTTCTGAATGTCTCTGGTAGGAAATGTGCTGCTGCCTGTGTACTGTCTCAGCAGTCTGAGAGAAGTGTGTGGTTTTGGTTAGATACCTTTGCATTACACCGCCCCCCGCCCCCAACCCCACTCCCACACACCTTTGACTAGAAGTTGAAAATGCATTCCTTCAACAAAAGTACACAGGGTGCCCATTACCACCTGACAAGCAAAGGAAATCTTGTAATAAGCCGTACACAGACCTTGCCCTTGTGTAACTTGCATTCTAATATGGGGGTCAGGGAGGCTGGATAGCAAACAATTATATAGCTACTTCATCAGTCTACTACAAAAGAGAAATTATGGCTGTTACAGAGAATTTATAATAAGGGCATATAACCTACACCATAATATAGTTGGGTTGTTAAGAATGTGACCTTGGAAGCTACCTTACCTAAGTGTGAATCCAGCCCCACTCTCCACTGTGGAATGTTGAGTCAATTGCTTATGATTTGTGCCTCAGTTTCCTCATCTGTAAAAATACAGTTATTTCAAGTTCAGTCTGCTAATACATTTTCATTGTTTAAAACAGGGCCGAGTGTGTAATGTACATTCAAAAGTTTGGTGATTTTTTTGTCTGGGAGATCAGGGAAAGCTTTTCTTTGAAATGATGGTGTTGAAAAGAAATTTGAAGGATAAATAAGAATTAAATGGGCTTCCCTGTTGGTTCAGTAGTAGAGAATCAGCCTGCCAATGCGGGAGACACAAGTTTGATCCCTGGGTTGGAAAGATCCCCCTGGAAAAGGAAGTGGCAACTCACTCTAGTA
Organism: Antilocapra americana; assembly: GCA_007570785.1. Classification (NCBI taxonomy): domain Eukaryota; kingdom Metazoa; phylum Chordata; class Mammalia; order Artiodactyla; family Antilocapridae; genus Antilocapra; species Antilocapra americana. The sequence continues at coordinate 7,925,987 of ML661889.1, read as the reverse complement.
TTCTTGCCTGGGAAATCCCATGGACAGAGGAGCTATCCATAGGATCACAAAAGAGTCAGGCATGACTCAGAGACTGAACAACAGCAAACAACAAAGAATTAAATAGGCTAAAGTGATAGGGAACAAGGTGGAAGGCAGTCGTAGTAGTCAAGGGGAGTGGGGGTGGTCAGTTGACCCAGAATCGTAGTAGAGGCAGAAGTGGGTGGATTTGAGGGATGTTTAGGGGGTGAAGGTAGGACTCTGAAATATTGGATAGGAGTGGTAAGGAAAAGTTTCTGGTCTCTTCAGCCACAGCTTAATAGGAGATGCTAGAGGGTGATTCCCTTCTGTGAGTGCACAGGTAGTGGGTATGGAGGAGACCACCAAGAAATCAAGTCTCCTTGAGGTAATAAGCCTCTTCTAGGGAGAGCTGGACAAGTAGATCAGCTAGGGAGGTTGTAGAGACTACCAGGAAGAGCTGTTGAGTAAGCAAGTGAATAAACAGGCCTGGAGTTCAGACGTCTTGCCCAGAGATATAAATGAGAGACAAGTATATAGGTAGTTTGTTGAGGAAAGTAATGAACTGAGACCCTGTAAAATAATGAATTGAGACCTGTGTATGAACTGGACATCCTTGAAGGTACAGAATGAGAAAAAAGGAAGGCCTAGGACCAAAGCTTGGTGAACTAAATGCTGGTAGAGGAGAAGAGTAGCAAAGGAGAATTGGCCAGAGAAGGAAAATCAAGGAGTGTGATGTTCTGGAAAAGAGTGCTTGGAGGGATGGGATGAGGGGGTGTTTCTGAAATCTTTATCATCCTTCCTTGGATCCCTGAGAGTTTTAGTTTCGGTCTCTAAATACCCAAAAATCAGATGCTAGTGACTTAGAACATCTATAGCAGGTTTAGGCTGACTGAAGCCAGGTAGTTAAACATGATCTTCAGACTCTAGAATCTAAACTGTAGTTATTCCTGTTTGCTGTTAATTACATCTAATATAGAGGAAGCAATGACTGCAGTGCATATTCATACTCATAGATATTAACCTGCTGAAATGAATGAATTATTTTGAAGGCCATTAATTTGGCTGATGATCCCCTCTAAGGCTGACTGGCATCTCCCAAATTAGGTAAAAAACAATTTTTTTTTCCAACTATTATCCAGGAACATTTGTTGAGTATGTCCTAGAAATTGTGGTTGTATATCAATATTTATTAGAAGTGTGCAAGATGTTTCATTAATCCTCATTAATGACCCTGTGTTTTGATCCTCCTCTGTACTCCAGGAGATAGTGAAGATGGAGGAGATAGAGGAACTGCAGGAGATAGTGAAGGACAGGAAAGCCTGGGCGCTCCAGTCCAGGGGGCGCAAAGAATCGGACATGGCTTAGCCACTGGACAGCACCACCACCTTGATCTCCCTTTGTACAGAGGAGTGAACTCCACTCAGAAAGGTTTATTTACTTCGTGAACAGGAATTTGAACCCACATCCCTCTGACTTTAAGCCCATGAGGCTTCCGCATACAAATATAACTAAAATAGGAATTAGAAGAAAATTATCCCCAAAAAGTACTTAACAAAAATGCTATGAAAACTCATGTGGAACTGACTACTCTTAGCTTCATAGTGAAAAGTAGAGATGTGTTAAATCCGATGGACAAGTTTTAAAGTTCTTATACTATGGGACATTTGTGCTTTGGTGAATGCAGTTTCCCCCTGCAGCTCTCTATTCTCTTTGCCTCGGTTGCATTGCACTTTCTGCTTCTCTAGCTTTGCCTTGTCTACCTGCTTAATAGGTGTGGCTTATTCTGATTCTTAAACCCTGATGTTCTCCTGGGTTCCCAAAATCTCAAATCTGGGGGTTTCCAGCTAAGTGTTTTGTTTAGCCTGCAAAGTGTTTAAAACAGTTAAAAAAATTAGTTATCTTTGTTTAAAACCTGGAAGACTTTTATAAAGTTCTGTATTTCTGGCTTTTGGAAAACCTAAAGTTCTCTCTCAACTTTGGATTTGTGTTTCCATATGGCAATACTTAACTAGAGCTGAACAGCAGCTGCTCTCTTTGGAGTGGACATTCAGTTCTTCCCAGACCCCCAGCATTCTCTATTGTCTTCCCAACAGTATTGGTGCAGTGTTGTATATACTTGCTCTGCTCTTCACACTCCCTGAGTAGTTCTCACTCTTAAAACTACTATTTTGATACTGATAATTTCAAATCTGTCACCAAGCCAACTTTTAGATTTATACATCCAACCTCCCATTGACTATCACTACTTGACACGCTATAGGCAACTCAGACTACAGTGGCTGAACTCTTTCCCTGTAAACTCCAGGTTCTCCGAGTTTTTATCCCCTAAGTTTTACTAAACTCTCTCCCTTCCTTCCCTTCATTACCTTTGGAACCACATTACTATGATTCAGGTTCTCATCATCTTGTTAGAATTCCTGGTTGCAAACCACAGAGATCATCTTTTGACTAACTTAAGCTGAAAGGGAACATATTTGAAGGATGTTGTGTGGCTCACATGGGAATGCTAGAGAATCTGATTTAGAAAATGATCTGGAACCAAGGGAAGTTGGAGACATGGAGAATGTGGGCAGGATCAAAGCACTGATAGTCTGTTTATGATGCTGCAGAATTCCAGTGTCTGCCATTGCTGAATACTGTCTAGCTGGTTGGTTCTGGGTCTTTGTATTGCCACTGCAAAATCAAGGTTTTCCATAAGAGTGTCCACTTAAACTGGGCAAAGTTACGTGTGTACTTCTTCCCCAACTGGAAGGGGAAGTAGAACCTCACACCTCATTTCAGTACCCCCACCCACCCTCTCTAGCTCTGTAATGGGACTTAAGATCCAGTCTTCCATTGAAGACTTTTACCTTGAGTTAGTCTCTAATATAGGAAGGCAGGGGTGCAAGAAAAAAGAAAATCAACGAACATCCACATTATAGCTCTCTTCTGGACTACCCTAGCAGCCTCCTAGCTACTTCTGTGTCCTGTGTCCCCTCATCCCCCAAATCTGTTCTCTATCCAACTGCCAGAGTTAGCTAACTAAAATGCGTATTTGATCGTGTCATTCCATTTTTCAGTGGCTCCTTGGACACCTGTAAGAAGATGCTTCAATGTGGCATTTTCCTTGAAATGCTTTTTCCTTAAAAGGTCTGCCCCTTACCTCCTGCTTCAATTTTTATCTCCCTCTGATTTCTTCTTTGTGATTTACACTTAGGCAAGACTGAACTTTTGAACTACTTAGACCTTCCTCTATCTATCTCATACTGTTTTTCACTGCCCTGCTTTGTTTTGCTTTTCCTCTTACTGTCCCTGTTGCCTGAAGACCTCTTTCTTGTAGCTCACCTTCCCTTCCCTAGTTAACTCCTCCTCATCCTTTAAGAAACTACTTCCTTAATACCTTTTCTCCTAATTTATTAAGTCCCTTTCACCTGAAATAAAGCCCAGCGTTTATTTCATTGGACATTTGTCACTATTGTTATAGTCCCTACTCTTCCTGTCTCCCCACATGTATACACAAATGTACTCCTTCCTGTTTTAGGTTCTTTGAGAGTGAAGTGAGTGACAGTCGCATCCAACTACTGGAGTGGGTAGCCTTTCCCCTCTCCAAGGGATCTTCCCAACCTAGGGATCAAACCTAGGTCTCCCGCTCTGCAGGCGGATTCTTTACCATCTGAGCCACAAGTGAAGCCCAAGAATACTGGAGTGGGTAGCCTATGCCTTCTCCAGCAGATATTCCCAACCTAGGAATCAAACCAGGGTCTCCTGCACTGCAGATGGATTCTTTACCAACTGAGCTATCAGGGAAGCCTCTTTGAGGGTAGAGATTGTCTGATTCATCTTTGGTTCTCTAATGCTACCATATTACTCTGTATATTGTATGCTCAATAAATGTTGAGATAATGAAGAGGTATTTGTGGATCCTAAAGGATAAGTAAGATTTTGAGAAAACAAAGAAATGGAATAAGAATAACATAATTTGAAGGCAAGTATACTAGCTAGGCCCAGATGAGAAAAAATATATGACAGTATTGTCTATTTTGACCAGCATATAAGTGTATATGTAGAAGACTAGTAGGAAATAAGACCAGAAAGGCAGGGAGTTTCCTGGTAGTCCAGTGGTTAGGATTCAGCTCTGCCACTGCCTTGGCTCTGGGTTCAATCCATGATTGGGGAACTAAGAGCCTGCAGTCCACAGGGTGCGGCCAAAAAAAAAAAAGACTGGAAAGGCAAAGTGTGGTCTTAAGGATTATGTCTTAAGTAACAGGGAATCTTTAAAAGTTTTTAAGCAGGAAACTAATCTGATAACAGAATTAGTAGGGGGAGAGATCAGTTATGAGGCTTCTTTCTGTTATAAGAGCTGCATAAATGGCAGAAGTAAAGCGAGAAAGATGAATCCTAACTTTGCCACTTAGTTTCATGGGTGTATCACTCAACTGTAAGCCTCTGTTTTCTCATCTGTGCAACAAGAGGACTAACTTGATGTGATTGGGAACCCAGCCAGCTACACTACCTGTGATACATTTTCAGGAGAGCCAATGGGACTGGGCAGATGGTTGAAAAGTGGATACAAGAGGAGGTTTCAGATGCAACTTTGAAGTTTTGAGCTTGAGTGAATGGGAGAACAGTATTGCTGTTTACTGGAGTGGGGATTGGGTGTCCCTAGCATTAGTGGTAAGGAGAAGATCTTTAAAAATAGGAGATCTAAGGCCAAGGTGATCTTCCTAGTTTGGATTATAGAGCACAGAAAGTAGGATTTCAATGTTGAGAGTGGTTACATTTCAGGAGAAATTAGTGGTCAGGAGGTAAGCAGCTGTTTTTATTAACAGTTTACTTTGAGGGATTTAAGCTTGTACCATCATTCTGGGGTTGCCAACCCTCCGGAATTAGAGTGGTCTCAAGTGGCACTGCAAACTGGACACTGGCCCATGTATCAGATGGGCTGAGTTTCAAGAGTAGTGAGGTGAGGGCCAGGGCCCAGGTTTGGGGGTTAGGAGTAGGTGTGTATTTTGGAGGGGAAGGCTTGGGAATTGTTCGTGGGTACCTGCGATTACTTTCTAGAAAGTGATACTGCTGCTCAAGGGTTAGACTATCAAGAGTGCAATTTGGGTTGCGGCAGAGAGAGCGCTTCATCTTTGAAGAGTAAAGGGCTCCGTGTTCCAGCAGTTGGGGTGACTCACTCCTCTGATGGACGGAAGATGTGGCCCCTTTTAATGGGTCGTGGGATAAGGGATAGTCACTACAGCAGAGGAGCTGACAGGACTAAGAGGCAGGGGATTCAGAAGGAGGCGGAGTTGGCCTAGTGTGGAACCCCCTCTCCCGAGTTTACGCTCTTTGGTGTGCAGAAAAGAGTGTTGGTGGTGGGGGACTTGAATCTCCAGGACTAGTTTCCCGCAGCTTGAGACCATTCCTCTGGCCAGGCTCCTTTTTTTTTCAAGCAAGCTGCAGGCTTCGCCTCGGCCCTGGAAACCGGATAGGCCTCTCCGTGCGCTCTCAACCTAACCCCGCGGTGGCGGGGGAGGGGGAAGCTCTGTTTAGTCCCTCCCTTTGCGCTGTTTTGCGTCTTTGCGCCTGTGGTGAGTGGCAGCAGAGTGTAGCCAATAAGGACGTGGGGCGGGCAGGAGCATTAAGTTAGGTTGCGCAGGAGGAGGGGGAACTGGTGCTGGAGAGACAGCGAGAGGGGCGAACCGGCCCCCCACGGCCGCTGCAGGTAAAGGCACCTCTGTTACCCTGCTGGGGTGAGACACAGCTCCTTTTCTCTTTCAGGGCTTGTCGGACCTTTCCGCCTGTAGCTTCCGCTCTAACATTGCTCCCACCCGGGCATCCACACCCCCCCACCCCTCATCTTCCCGTCTTGGCCATCCCCACCCTGGAGGGTACCCGACTAGCTCACTCCCTCAAGTGCATGTACTTCATCTCCATTTTGGGGGCTCCAGTTGCCAGAAATCTCCTGCCTCTGCTGTGTGGGCCTTACTGGCACCAACACTGGCAGTGTGAGCAGGTAATGTACCCGGGTCCCCGCCACCCCCGCCTCCAGTCGCGTTTCCCTCTCCATCAACCCCGTACTTCCTTACCTTGTCCCTTCCCTTCTTCCACAGGAGTAGGAAATTTCTGTACTTTCTCCTTTACACCTTGAACGTACGTACATGGGTTTAGCGTTCATAGTTGCCTGTGAACGCTTTCCCTGTTTATTCAGAAGGACTCACTTTACCAGCCATGTTTGCCCCTAATGTCCATACTCCTGATTGAGGTGTGAGTGTTTTTTCCTTCAGTAACTGGGAAAACAAACAAAAAGAGCAGCCACACATTCGGCAGTGAGAATAGTGAAGATAGAGAAAATGGCCTAGGATCTCGATATTCTTGAGGATATCTCCCGAGTGGCTTCAAGTTAATAGCTCCATTTCTTATGGTCTATGTCCTTCCATCCTGATCCTTTGCTGATCCTAAGTTGTGATTCCATTCACATAGGATGTTAATTTCCCGTTTCTTTATAAGACTTGAGACCTTTTGGGTCTCACAGATGTCTCCATAGTGCAGTTTTTAAATCCTTCTCTTTTAAAATTATATTGACTATCTTCATTTTAAGCCTTCTGATTTATTTTATTTTCAAGAGATCTCTTCATATTGCTTCTATCTTTTGTTTCCATGGCATGTTTATGTCTGCCTGCCTGCCACTGATCCTCTTGAAAGGATACAGTTTCCAATAACAAGATTAATACTTTGAAGTAAAATAGTTTCTTCTTTGAGCAGTTAGAGGTTAAGTGGTCATGGCTGGTACTTTGCAAAGATGCAGCCCTCCCCTCCCCCAAAAGGTCATTTGTTGTCATTATGCCGTTCATCTGTTGTCTTCTATGAGGATGGGCAGTATAGAGAAATCTGTAAATGGAGAATGGATATCTGTAGGTCAGTTTATGTAATTTTATGTATTAGACAACTTGGCTATTTGCAGTGTTTCTCATCAATCATAAACAAAATGATGAACTTCCTTTTGAGAGGCCATAAGAAATCTTATCCCACCACAGAAATGTTGATAATCTTTCCAAACCAGGCATGCTTTTTTCTCTGTCCACACTCTCACCCCCCCACCACCCGCGCCCCCCGCTGTGTTGTCTTTTATATATCCTCACAGGCCAAGAGGTCCTGTTTTATTGAATATAAATAATGTGAACAGTGAGATCGTTTCCATTTGACAAATGTAAAATTATAACATTAAATGTACATTTTCAAACTTCACATACCTTCCATCTCCCAGTTGAGAATCACTGCTTTGTTGAAAGGTATGGGGAGATTGAGATTGAGAAGTATAGAGTAGAATTAAAACTAAGTCCTTTATGATTGGACAGACAAGTTGTTTTTGAAATGGGCAAGGGTACCAGGAGGCACATAAAATAAAAACAGGAGAGTTGGGACTCTAGATCTCTAAGAAAACCCAGAAGAGCTATATTAAAGGTGGTAAAGCTGCAGAAAAACATCAGTATTTATTTATTTCGAGGGGAAGTAGTTTCTCCTTAAAAAAGAAGGTGAGATGAAGGACTATTATATAAAGAATCTCTGGGTTGTTATCTGAAAGTTTTAGATGAGTAGCTTTGAATTTTAACCTTAACTGACTTGTTAGTTCTACTTCCCCCATATCCCACACCCGCCCCCCACCACCCCACAAATTTTCTGTCGTTAGTCTACTTGTTAGTTTGGAATTATGGAAAATGTTTTAAGTACAGCCATCGAACTGTCTTTTGAGCGTATGCATATGTTTCTCTTTGGGTCAATGGAAGGTGAAGGCTGACTTTTCATTCTCAACATGATAAAAGTCTGCTATGATTTCTTTTTATCTAGGGAATTTCTTTACTTAAGGGTTTCATATATTTGACTGCTTAACATTTATTTATTTTTGTTACCAGGATTTGAATCACAGAAAGAGAATTCATGAGGTAGATGAACTTGGTAGAATAGGCCAGATATGGGTATAGCCAGGATGACCCATAAGTAAGAATAGAAGGAGGGAGTAAGAAAGTTGGAGGTACATTTGGAGAAGGTTTATTCTTTCGAGAGTCAAGAACAGATTTAAAGATATGAGTTAAAGAAGCCGTAGACTAGGATTAAAAAATTCATATACGATTAATTAGGTCAGGTAGGGGTGAGTTGATGGAATGGAACTGAGAATTAGTGAGACTTGGTGTGGCGTTGTTGGTGGTGAGATTTTTTTAATTATTGGGCCTTGACTGAACTAGGAGAAGCAGGAATATGGCCCTAAAATTGGAAAGGGAGATAAATAAGTACATTGACTTTTAAGAACTTAATGCTTGAATCATATGGAAGTAAGGAAATATTTCAGAAGCTGTTAACCTGGTTTTTCCCATTGAAAAATGAGATCTCTTTCTCTCTCTCTCTTTGAGACTGGGCTGTTACGGAGGGAAGAAAGAGCATTTGGGTGAATAAATAGCAGAGTCCTGGAAAGGAGAGAATACTCCATGGAAGAAAGGCAGGTTATAAACTGTTATCAGTGTAAACTTCTAGTTAGTGGGAACTTTCACTGTATTTTTTGTGTGATACCTAACCGTTAGATATTTAGTGTAGCTTCTCTGATCGTGAATAGGAGGTGAAAAGATAATAGGTAGCAAAGTAGGGCATAACTAGAAAAAAGATGATGGAAGTAAAAACAATTATAAAATTATTGAGTAGATTTTCATTAAATTAAGAAATATTTATAACTCTACTGATCACCATTTTGAGTAACTTTGGGGCAGGCATTAGATAGGTGAGGCTGGAATGAGCTTGTGGAATACTTTAGCCAGGAATGGTGATGTGGACCTTGGTTGAGATGTGAAGGGATACAATTACTGAAGCTAGAAAGATCTTGTTTAACATTGGTGGAGATCCGTGTATGGTTTGTAATTTTGAAAAACTGATTTTCCAACTACTGATGAGTCTGTTCTCTTATCTATGTCTCAGTTTCTGGGCTACTTACCCACATTATATTAATTTTACAGGGATAACTGGAATGGGTTGTGGAAGAGGGAAGAAAGCTTGGGGTTTGTGTGGAAAAGTCTTCAGTCTAGTCTGTTCTGTGTCACTGACTAATTTCTTCTCTAGTGTCTTCTAAAAGTAGAAGAAATGGTATTACCGAAGCTTTCCTGTATTGACAAATATTAATATCATATACAGAAAGCAAATACTACATTTTCATATAGTTACATGGTGACATACTTAAAATTCCTTGTCTTAGTTTTTCCTTTTTCCAACCTTTTATGTACTTAAAAGCCCCATGTGTGGATTTTGTAAACATAGTTTCAGTTATTTGTAGGACAGTTTTTCAAGATAGGAAGTTTTCTAGTGTCTCATCTTAGAATCAGGGAATACCAGTTAATTTCTCTAAGAACAGACTGGTTCATTTAAGACACCACAAGCAGTGTGGTGTTTGAAAATATATGAATGAATGTATAAAATGAATTATTTTAATTCATTCAAATTTTTTTGAGTAGGTGCTGTGTAAGTGATATTCATCTGGCACTTTAGAGATCCACAGATGAATAAGATGTGGTCCCCACCATTCAGGAGTTCTTCTGTCTTGGAGAAAGAGGAGCTGGGCCACCATGCAGGGTTGTGCAGGGTGTGCATTGCACATGTTCATTATCATCACAGATAATATGTTTAGTGTGACAATTTTCCAGCAGATGGCAGACAAGCATCTTGAGCAGGCAGCTTTTTATAATTTGCACAAAGGAACCTTTTGGGCCTTCAGAGGAAATGGACAAGAGACTTATCATTTTAATAAAATGTTAAATATAAGTGCTCTAAATAAGGTGCAGGCAATGTTGTGGGTATTTAAAGAAGGTGAGAGTTTCCTTGGTAGCTCATCAGTAAAGAATCTGCCCATCAATGCAGGAGACGTGGGTTCAATCCCTGGGTGGGGAACCCACTTCAGTATTCTTGCCTGGGAAATCCCATGGACAGAGAAGCCTGGTGGGCTATAGTCCATGGGGTTGCAAAAGGGTCAGACACAACTTAGCGATTAAACAACAACAACAAAGATGCAAGGACTGAGTCATCACAAATTGCTCACCTTATGGAAGTGCAGGGCTCCTTCCTGAGTAGAAGACCTGTGAGGATGTTAAAGATTTTAGCTGAAAGAGATGTTTGTGGGGAGGGTGATAATGTTGTTCCAGGCAGAAAATACAGCAAAATTAGCAAAGTCATGCAGATAGGAATGTCATTAAGGGAACTGGATTATCTGTTTGGACTGATATCTAGGGTATATATAGGAAGTGGTGAGCATACAGGAAATGATGAGAGTGAAAGTTGGAAACATAAACTGGAAAAAAATTGTGGAATTCTTTGAATCTTTTACCAGAGAAGGTTTTGATCTTAAATGTGAGAAAGCAGGGAAGGTACTTCATAACAGAAGCACAATGTATAGATTCACTGATAGGTGACTAAAGTTTATAAATCTTCCTGGGTAAAAGTACACTATAAACTTAGCGAGATTATCCAATAAGCTTGGTTAAAGGTGTTTATTTTTGCCAGTAGTAAGTAGAAGTATCGAAATTATAAGAAAAAGTTACAAAATCCAGTATATCCAGAAGCCTCTGTCTGTTCCCACTGAAGTATTGCTGATATATTGTTAAGTTCTGTCACCTTAGGAATCTGAAATAGAAAGTGAATGAACATTCCATTTCCTCTTCTGTACCTAAGAATGATAATTGTGAAAAGAAATGGACAGAGACAGCTGAATGATCTTGACAGACAGAAGCTTCAAAGCGTGTAGGTGTAAGAGCCCCAAAAAGGGGTTGGCTTATTTCTTTTTTTCTCTTTTGGTTTCAAAGCAGAAATATGGATGTTCTTTCTGCTGTGTCTCTGTCCTCAGCTTACCTCACATTTCCCTCTTCTCTTACTATTTTGATGCTATTTGATGTTACGGGTAGAAATTTTCCCTGAGGTCACCTCCTTTGCTTACTTGTCATTTGTCTTTCTACAACAGGAGTTCCATCATCTTCCTCTGAAGACCTAGCCATCTTGCTCCATGAAGGTCAGGACAGTCTGACATGCACTTGTTTCTTGCCTCTTTACCTGAAGAGTAGTCCTCTTCCATTGTGTACATTTTTTTCTTAATAGGGGAGGGGAGGGGAGAGCCAGCACCCCCCCTCCCCTTCCCTCCTTAAACCTTGGGGAAGTAACCCCCATTGCTTTCCCAAGATGGCAGACCCCATCATGGATCTGTTTGATGACCCAAATTTATTTGGCCTGGACTCTCTGACTGATGACAGCTTCAATCAGGTCACACAAGACCCTATTGAAGAAGCCCTTGGACTGCCAAGCTCTCTGGACTCCTTGGATCAGATGAACCAGGATGGTGGAGGTGGTGATGTGGCGAATTCATCAGCAAATGACTTGGTCCCCCCACCAGAGGAAACAGCCCCCACAGAACTTCCCAAAGAATCAACAGCTCCAGCTCCAGAATCTTTAACCTTGCATGATTATACCACTCAGCCCGTCAGCCAAGAGCAGCCAGCCCAACCTGTCTTACAGACACCAACGCCAACATCAGGACTTTTGCAGGTCTCCAAGAGCCAGGAGATCCTGAGCCAAGGGAATCCTTTCATGGGTGTCTCTGCCACAGCTGTCTCCTCCAGTAGTGCTGGAGGACAACCACCTCAGTCCGCCCCTAAGATTGTTATCCTTAAGGCCCCACCAAGCTCCTCGGTCACTGGTGCCCATGTGGCACAAATTCAGGCCCAAGGTATCACCAGCACAGCTCAGCCCCTCGTGGCTGGTACAGCCAATGGTGGAAAAGTCACTTTTACCAAAGTGCTAACCGGCACTCCCCTTCGACCTGGTGTTTCCATTGTCTCTGGTAATACAGTGTTGGCCGCCAAGGTCCCTGGGAACCAGGCTACTGTTCAGCGCATTGTCCAGCCCAGCCGACCAGTAAAGCAGCTGGTCCTACAGCCAGTTAAGGGTTCAGCTCCTGCTGGAAACCCTGGGGCCACAGGGCCCCCACTGAAGCCTGCAGTTACACTGACCTCTACACCCACCCAGGTGACTTGAGTGAAAGGGGGAGGTGAATTTTGGTTTAGTAGAGGGCCCAGCAACTGTATGAGAGCAAGCACATGAGAGCGGTCGCTAGGAAATCTGCTTAAATTCCATCTTTACTTCTTGCCAGTTAGCGCTGATAGCCATGTTATTTGTTACCAGGTGAAAGCAGTTAGCGTTAATGCGTTTTTTGAGCTCTTACTCCATATTTACACTGTGCCTAGCTGGTGCTGAACAATAGACACTCTGTCCTTACAGAGCTCACCATCTGCCAGGAAATACAGACCTTAAGCAAGAACTCACAGTGATGGATGGTATACAGTTAAACTATAGGATGCAATTGCAACAAAGAATCATTTTTGAAAACTGTGTATTTATATTTGCAAGACTTAACAGAAACTATGTGTATCTTTCCTGTTCTTATTAAGATTGTCCTCCTCCAGCTTTGCTCAGTGGAAAGACTTGTTTCTTTTATAAGAAAGTAAAGACTCTAGCCTCTGAATCAAGGGCTAGAAGAATTTGGAGGAGGGGAAGACAGTGTTCAGATAAGTAGGGCTGGTGAAGAGAAGCTCTGAGGAGGTGGATTTTAGTTCAATATAAAGACTTTTATTCTAACAGGTTTCCAAAAAATGGAATGACTGCCTTAGAAAATAGCAAGCCTTCCAGCACTTTTTCAAGAATAGACTTGGTACCCACTGGGCAGAGGTTATAGAAAAGATTTATCAGGACAGATAGGAAGGTGAACAAAGGGGATTGTACTGTCTTTTCTGACCCTCAGTTTTTATAATTCTAGGATGAGGAAAACTGGTGTAAATATTAAGGGGTCCACCCTTCTTTAATGTCCTACCTCTCTTGCAATTTCCTCTCTTCACTCTAGGGTGAATCGAAACGCATCACGCTGGTCCTCCAGCAGCCACAGTCCGGAGGTCCCCAAGGACACCGGCACGTTGTGCTAGGGAGTCTACCAGGCAAGATAGTGTTACAGGGCAACCAGCTAGCAGCCCTGACTCAAGCCAAGAATGCCCAGGGGCAGCCTGCCAAAGTAGTGACCATACAGCTGCAGGTGCAGCAGCCGCAGCAGAAAATCCAGATTGTACCACAGCCTCCACCATCGCAGCCTCAGCCCCAGCAGCCGCCCTCCACCCAGCCGGTGACTCTCTCCTCTGTGCAGCAGGCTCAGATCATGGGACCAGGACAGGCCCCAGGACAGAGACTTTCAGTACCCCTCAAGGTGGTGCTGCAGCCACAGGTGAGACTTGATGTGTTGAGTTAAGGGAAACACGCTCTTACTCCCCTGACGGTATCCTCAGCAACCACTCACTGTTGAATGTGGGGCCAGTCTAGATTCATATCTCTGAAGTGAGATGCAGGCTTTTCTTTCTTTCACCCATGGGAACCGTATTTTAATTATATCATGAAAAGATTTGAGGGTTGTTGTTGGATTTGGGGTAAGAGATGATTTATCTGGTTTTTGTCTTTAAATTGTTTTATTTACAATCTTTTCCTGATATCCTTGTGAAATGAAAATGACTGGAAATATCCCCTCATCTGAAAGATAAATAGTCTTGAAGAGGTCAAGTGCTTATCTATCATTCACCCCCCTACCCCCCCCACCACCCCCAGGAAGATAAAGGTAGGACAAGAATGGAATTTGAATTTTTTTAGGAGCCTAGACACCAGTGTTGTCTGTATTGTTTGGAAATTTTACAGAATTGCGGAGATGAGTATTGACATTAGAAGCATGGCTAAAGAATATTGAAGATTAATTTGACACAATTGCCTTTTCTCATCCCCATCCCACCAAAAAATACTTTTTAAAAAAAAGTGTGCCCCTAGGTTCATTAAGACTTGATATGAGTCTCACTCGTAAGGAATTAGAGAGCTAACGTTTCTAACCTCTGTGCTTCAGAGCGGTTCTATTCAGGTCATTTAGCTATAAGCATGTTGAAATTGTAGTGTCTTTGTTTCTGTAGGCCGGCGCTTCCCAAGGGGCCTCTTCTGGGCTCTCCGTAGTTAAAGTTCTCAGTGCCAGTGAAGTGGCAGCTCTGTCCTCACCAGCAAGTTCTGCTCCCCATACCGGGGGCAAGACAGGAATCGAGGAAAACCGTAGGCTGGAACACCAGAAGAAGCAAGAGAAGGCGAATCGGATTGTAGCAGAGGCCATTGCTAGGGCCCGTGCTCGGGGCGAACAGAACATACCTCGAGTCCTGAACGAGGATGAGCTGCCTAGCGTCAGGCCTGAGGAGGAAGGTGAAAAGAAACGCAGGAAGAAGAGCAGTGGGGAGAGGCTCAAGGAAGAAAAGCCAAAGAAGAGCAAGACATCTGGTACCTCCAAAACCAAGGGCAAGAGCAAGCTAAAGTGAGTGCCACCCTTTGCTTTTGATGGGACGTTTGGGGAGAGCGCGTCCATGTTTAATGCCTGTTTTTAAATTCCTGCTGTATATAGCAGCTGCGGAGTTCAAGGAGATCTATCATAGAAAATAATAAGTCCTTTCTCTTCTCTGTCCCAAGTGAACATCAAGGCCTGGGAAAGACAGCCAGTCTTGAGTTAGGGGTTATGTGTAAAAGCTGTATTTGTCCTGATTTTGTATTACTGTCCTGTGAAAGGCTTCTCCTTAGCCCCCTACGACCCACACCCGTAAAAGAGAGCAGCTGCAGACATAGCTGCCCTGTTCTCGCATTTCATATGTGAACTGGAGACGATTTCAGCAGCCACTGTCAGCCTTAAGCAGTCTCGACAGCACCATGGCTTGCCACATAACTCTTGCCACAATTGAGTGTGCTCTCTTCCTTCCATGTCTTGTAGCTTCACTCCTTTCTCTCTAGCTTCTACTCCCTGAGATGCTTCAGGCTTTGTGGTGCAATAATAATAATGCTTTAAATTTGTACAGGGTTTTTTAGCTGAAAAAAGCAAGTTTCGTATCTGTTATTTTACTTGATTTTCAACAGCTGTCAAGCTAGGTTTTATCGTCAGTGTTTGCTAGTTAGAAAAGTAACGCTGAGCTAGTGACAGAACTGGGACTAAAACGAAGCCTTGTAATTCTTAGTCAGGAGTTGGTTCTGCTGTGTTATGCTACCTTCATTCAGGAATTTTGAATACAGTGGTAGCAAAAATTTGTCACATCTGATGTAAAAGCCAGCTGGTAGTTTAGAAACCCCAGTATCTTCTTTTTTTTCAAACACCCTACTCAATAGTTAGGTGTCCCCAGACTGAATATCTAGACACTCATGCCTGGAGGCTTCATGTGTGATAGGTTAGATTAATTGTATTTTCTACTCTTAAATTTTCCTTGCCTTCACTGTAACTGAATTTGGTTTTTCCTTTTTAGCACCATCACTCCTGTGGTGGGTAAGAAGAGAAAACGTAATACCTCATCTGATAATTCAGATGTAGAAGTCATGCCTGCACAATCACCCCGGGAAGATGAAGAAAGCAGCATTCAGGTAAAAGAAGCCCTAAAACACTTCATGAAAAGAGCCTGTTTACTTCTAACAGGCAGACCAGGAATAGATAGTGAGAAACCTTAAGCCTGTGCATATTTCAACAGGTTTTCTAAACGAGAGGTAGGCCTAAAAAGCAAAAAAGGCAAAACCTGGTCATAGTCATGTCTTAAATTTTATTTTATCTTTTTTTTAGGCAAAATGATTATTACTCTAAAAATGCATATTACTCTACAATAGTCATTTTCTCAAATTCCAGTGTTTCAGAGACTAAACAGATATGCAGTTATGCTGCAGTTGTTGTTTTGGTTATGTTAGTACTTTGGTCTTTCTTGGAACAGTCCAGCTGTCCCTTGTTCATTACTTGTACACTTTAGGGTTTTGACTCTGTGAACTGGGGTGCCTAAGGCACAGTGTTTCTGCTACCTTTTAAAGATGAGAAACATTGGGAAGAGAATTTAAAAAGCTGGATCAAAAGAACTTTAGTCCTCTGTCCCTGTTGCCTTGTGGTACCATCTTTGACTCTAGTTTCCAACCATGTAAAGAAGAAGCTATTAATGATTCAGGATACCCATAGTACTTCTGAGTCGGTCTAATAGGTCTGGCTAGTTTACTTAGCTATATCTAAATTCCTTATTTGAAAGTGGAGGTTTGGACTAAACAAACCTCAGGTGCCTCAGTTCAGTTCAGTTCAGTTCAGTCGCTCAATCATGTCAGACTCTGCGACCCCATGAACAGCAGCACGCCAGGCCTCCCTGTCCATCACCAACTCCTGGAATCCACCCAAACCCATGGCCATCAAGTCGAAGATGCCATCCAGCCATCTCATCCTCTGTTGTCCCCTTCTCCTCCTGCCCCCAATCCTTCCCAGCATTAGGATCTTTTCCAATGAGTCAACTCTTCGCATGAGGTGGCCAGTGTATTGGAGTTTCAGCTTCAACATCAGTACTTCCAATGAACACCCACCCAGGACTGATCTCCTTTAGGATGGACTAGTTGGATCTCCTTGCAGTCCAGGGGACTCTCAAGAGTCTTCTCCAACACCACAGTTCAAAAGCATCAATTCTTTGGTGCTCAGCTTTCTTCACCGTCCAACTCTCACATCCATACATGACTACTGGAAAAACCATAGCCTTGACTAGATGGGCCTAGATAGTCAATAAAGCAGAAATAGATGTTTTTCTGGAACTCTCTTGCTTGTTCGATGATCCAGAAGATGTTGGCAATTTTATCTCTGGTGCCTCTGCCTTTTCTAAAACCAGCTTGAACATCTGGAAGTTCACAGTTCACATATTGCTGAAGCCTGGCTTGGAGAATTTTGAGCATTACTTTACTAGCATGTGAGATGAGTGTAATTGTGCGGTAGTTTGAGCATTCTTTGGCATTGCCTTTCTTTGGGATTGGAATGAAAACTGACCTTTTCCAGTCCTATGGCCACTGCTGAGTTTTCCAGATTTACTGGCATATTGAGTGTAGCACTTTTCACAGCACCATCTTTCAGGATTTGAAATAGCTCAACTGGAATTCCATCACCTCCACTAGCTTTGTTTGTAGTGATGCTTCCTAAAGCCTACTTGACTTCACATTTTAGGATGTCTGGCTCTAGGTGAGTGATCACACTGTCATGATTATCTGAGTCGTGAAGATGTTTTTTGTACAGTTCTTCTGTGTATTCTTTCCACCTCTTCTTAATATCTTCTGCTTCTGTTAGGTCCCTACCATTTCTGTCCTTTTTTGAGCCCATCTTGGCATGAAATGTTCCCTTAGTATCTCTAATTTTCTTGAAGAGATCTCTAAGTCTTTCCCATTCTATTGTTTTCCTCTATTTCTTTGCATTGATCGCTAAGGAAGGCTTTCTTATCTCTCCTTGCTCTTCTTCGGAACTCTGCATTCAGATGGGAATATCTTTCCTTTTCTCCTTTGCTTTTTGCTTCTCTTCTTTTCACAGCTGTTTGTAAGGCCTCCTCAGACAGCCATTTTGCTTTTTTGCATTTCTTATTCTTGGGGATGGTCTTGATTCCTCCTGTACAGTGTCACAAACCTCCATCCATAGTTCATCAGGCATTCTCTCTGTCAGATCTAGTCCTTTAAATCTATTTCTCACTTCCACTGTATAGTCATAAGGGATTTGATTTAGGTCATACCTGAATGGTCTAGTGGTTTTCTCCACTTTGTTCAATTTCAGTCTGAATTTGGCTGTAAGGAGTTCATGATTTGAGCCACAGTCAGCTCCTGGTCTTGTTTTTGCTGACTATATAGAAGTTCTCCATCTTTGGCTGCAAAGAATATAATCAGTCTGATTTCAGTGTCGACCATCTGCTGATGTCAATGTGTAGAGTCTTCTCTTATGTTGTTGGAAGAGGGTGTTTGCTATGACCAGTGCGTTCTCTTGGCAGAACTCTACTAGCCTTTGCCCTGCTTCAGTCTTCACTCCAAGGCCAAATTTGCCTGTTACTCTAGGTGTTTCTTTTTATTTATTTATTTTACATTATCGTGTTGGTTTTGCCATACATTGACATGAATCTGCCGTGGGTATACATTACTCTAGGTGTTTCTTGATGTCCTACTTTTGCATTCCAGTCCTCTGTGATGAAAAGGACATCTTTTTTGGGTTTTCGTTCTAGAAGGTCTTGTAGGTCTTCATAAAACTGTTCAGCTTCTTTGGCGTTACTGGTCAGGGCATAGACCTGAATTACTGTAATATTGAATGGTTTGCCTTGGGAAACAAACAGAGATCATTCTGTCGTTTTTCAGATTGCATCCAAGTACTGCATTTAGGACTGTTTTGTAGACCATGATGGCTACTCCATTTCTTCTAAGGGATTCCTGCCCACATTAGTAGATATAATGGTCATCTGAGTTATTCACCCATTCCAGTCCATCTCAGTTCATGATTCCTAGAATGTCGATGTTCACTCTTGCCATCTCCTGTTTGACCACTTCCAGTTTGCCTTGATTCATGGACCTAACATTCTAGGTTCCTATGCAATATTGCTCTTTACAGCATCAACTCTTGCTTCTGTCACCAGTCCCATTCACAACTGGGTGTTGTTTTTGCTTTGGCTCCATCCCTTCATTCTTTCTGGAGTTATTTCTCCACTGATCTCCAGTAGCATATCGGGCACCTACTGACCTGGGGAGTTCACCTTTCAGTATCCTATCTTTTGCCTTTTCATATGGTTCATGGTGCCTCACTAGCTATCAGTACTTTATAAATGTCTTCCCTCTTCCTTAATATATATTCACTGCATTGACAAACTGAAACTTGGATTCTTCTGGGGGATATTAACATGTGAGAATAGCCAAGACATTTTTGAAAAGGAGAATGAAGCAAAAGCTAGATTTAACAGACATTAAGGTATATTATGAAATTATAATTACCAAGAGTTTAAAGAAGAAATACCAGAGTGAAAAATAACAGAGTCTAGAAACAGATCCAGATAGTTTTGAGACGTTAGTATGTGAGTTAAAAGGACATTTAAAATCAGTGGAGAGATGCCTGGTGGTCCAGTGGTTAGGACTCTGCACTTTCATTGCTGAGGGCCCAGGGCTCAATTCCTGGTCAGGGAACTAGGATATTGCAAGCCACATGGTGCAACCAAAAAGAAAAAAAGATAATAAAATCAATAAAGATCAATGGAAAGAAAGATTATTTAGCACATTATGTTCAGATGACTACTCATTTATGAAGGCATAAAACTGGATTTCTTGCATTATTCTTTAAGAAAAACAAGTTCTAGTTTAATCAAAGGTCAAAATGTAAAAATTGAAATCATGGACCTTTATAAAACTTGAATGAGTTTTTTTAAGATAATTAAAAAATCAGGTAGATCTTTCTAAGGAGGGTATTAAAATTTCCAAGTCATAAAGGGAGAAATTGATATATTTACTACATGAAAACTATATATATGTAGCAACAACAAAAAATGCTCTAAATAGCATAGTGTTTAAAGACCAAGATCATTTCTTGGGTTCTCATGTTAACTCTATTATTTACTAATATTGTCACTTCAGGCAAGTTTACATAACCTTGTGGTGTCTCAATTTCTTCATCTCTAAAATATAGATAATAATATCTACTAAGTAGGCTTGTTAGGATTAAATGTAAATGTTTACAAAGCACATAGAACAGTGTTAGAGATACATAATCAAAACACAAAGTGAGTATGGCAGAAACTATCACAGTATTGTAAAGTAATTATCCTCCAATTAAAAATAAAATTAAAACACAAACTGAAGGCAAATCTTTGTAATACAAGAAATATAAGAATTAACAATGTTTAAAAAGTGGTATATTAATTTACTAGGGTTACCATAACAAAATACCACAGACTAGATAGTTTAAACAGCAGATATTTATTTTCTTACAGTTCTGAAGGCTAGAAGTCCCAGATCAGGGGGTCTGGTTTCCTCTGAGACCTCTCTCCTTGGCTCCAGAGGGCCACCTCCTCCCCCACATGGTCGTTCCTCAGTGCATATATCCATGTTGTCCTCAGTGCATATATCCATGTTGTCCTCAGTGCATATATCCATGTGGCCAGATTCCTTCCTCTTTTAAGGGCACTGATCCAGTAGTGCCCACCCTAACTTAATCACCTCTTTAAGGCCCTGTCACCAGACAGTCACACTCTGAGGTACTAGAGGGTTAGGATTTTAACATAAGAATTTGAGGAAACACAATTAATTGACCTAATTAGATTTCCTCAAATAACAGTCTTGGCAGTGGAGACCTCACAGTCCCCCAGTTCTCCTCTCCAGTTATAATTTCTGTTATTATTTTTGTGTATCCTTCCGGAAATATTCTTTACTTTCATGAGCATTCTAATTCCACTTCCACTCATTGTAAGTATTCCATACCTATTCTTCTGTACTGTATTTCTTTCTCTAACAGTATATCTTAAATATAGTTCTTTATTAAAAAAGATAGATCTAGCCCATTCTTCCTCATGCTCTTTTTTATTATGAAAAATTTGAAATGTATACCAAAGTAGAGAAATTATTTAATGAAGCCCCACGTTCCATCATCCCAGAAGGTTCCCTTGTACCTTCTTTTCAGTCAGTTCACCATCCTCTCCCCCCATCTCCCCCCATCTCTCAAATGAGCAATTGTGCTCATTTCTGTTAACCATAGATTAAACTTAGCCTGTTCTTAAACTTCCTGTAAATGGAGTCACATAGTATGTACTCTTGGGTCTCACTTTTTTCAGCCTAGTGGTGTTCAGAATTATTCATGTTGATGTATCAGAAGTTCATTCCTTTTTTTTTTTTCTCTTGAGAAACTTTTTAGGGATATACCACAGTGTTTATTCATTCTATTAGACATTTGGTTTGTTCCAGTGTGGAGCTGTTTTAAGTAAGGATGCAGTGAACCGTCTTAGTACACATGCTTTGTGGACATAGGTTTTCATTTCTCATAGCTAAATAGCCAGGAGTTGATAGACTATGGGGTAGTTAAACATTTGACTTTTTAACTTTATAAGGTCTACTGCCTTCTGAAGTGATTGTCATTGTACACATTGACCAGCAGTGAGAGTTCCAGCTCCACATCTTCACTGTTCATTCTTGTCAGTCTACCCCATTCTTTTTATATAGTTCTATAGTATTCCATTTTTTGGCTATAGCATAATTTGTTCAATCCAACCCCTCTTGGTGGGCGTTTAGGTTTTCTCTGGTCTTTTACTACCACAGATAATGCTGGCAGAGATGTGTTGTTCTTTGTTGTTGTTGTTTAGTTGGTAAGTTGTGTCTGACTCTTTTGCAGCCCCATGGACCGCCAGGCTCCTCTGTCCCTGGAATTTCCCAGGCAAGAATACTGGAGTGGGTTGCCATTTCCCTCTCCAGGGAACCTTCCTAACCCTCAGGGATTCAACCCACGTCTCCTGCATTGGCAGACAGGTTCTTTAACGACTGAGCCACCAGAGAAGCCCACAGAAATTTGTATACATGTACAAATTTATCTGTAGGATAATATCTTTGAAGTGGAATTGTTGGATCAATGGATATGGTCAAATTTTGTTCTATAGAAATTTTCTTCATGCCAGTGTATACTCTCACCAGCAGGGTATGAGTTCCTATTTCAAATATTTGATCAAACTCTCAGATTTTTGCCTCTCGGTTAGATGCCCCAAAAAAAGGTATCTCAGTTTAGTTTTCAGTTGTAACAATTTTACTGTGAGTGTGAGCATCATTTTACGTTGAAAGCCATTCGTGTTTTTTTCCTACAAGAATTGTCTATTCATGTTATTTGCTCATATTTCTGTTGTACTGAATTTTTTTCTTAGTTATGAGATCACATTGATCAGTCAGTTTATCAGAAACACCTTTCCTACTCCAGGATTATTTAAAGAAAAAACTTCTTCCACATCTTTTGGAAATTTTGTCTTTTTTTAAACTTTGAAATCATTTGATCTTTTTTTTTTTTCATTTGATCTTTTTATAAATTTGTTTCTTATATCCTCTAGATATATCTTATATACTCTAGATATAAGAAACAAATTTGTTTTGTTTGGCCAGTGCTTTGTTTTCAATCCCATTTATAGAATAATCCACTTTTTCCTCACTGATTAAAAGTACTATTTTTATCATGTTCTAAATCCACCTAAGTATTTTAATCTATATTTGGACACTATTTCATTGACCTGTTTATCTCCTCTTGGAGAGGTACCAAGCTGTGTTAATCAGTATAGCTTTATATTGGCTTTAACATCTAATAAGGCCAAGTATACCATTTGATATTTTTATGGTTATTCTTAAATGTTTAGTTCTCTGTTGAATTTTAGAATCAGCTTATTGAACTTAAAAGTTTTATTAAAATTGTTTTTCAAATTTATGTGATTGGGGAGGTTATATATATATTTCATTATTTATTCAATTCTTTTAATGTCCTGTAGTGTTTTAAAGTTTCCTTCACATAGATTTTATGTATTTCTTACTAAATTTAATACTTTAGATGATCTTTTTTCATAAAAAGACTTTTCTTTTATTGTATTTTCTGGCTTAGTCTATGTAAGAATGCTGTTGATTTTTAAAACTTAACTTTATGCCAAGCAAATTTATCAAATCAATTTTAGTACAATTGATTGTACTAAATTGTACTACTAACTACTAAAATTGAAGTTCTGCTTCTAATGACTCATTTGATTTTGAATTTTCCAGGAGTTATAATCATTACTGAAAAATAATTTTTTCTCTCCATCCTTTCTAATTTTTATCTTGAGCTGCACCTATTAGATTATTTGATTAACTTTTGCTCAAGCGCTTGAAAGAATGAGGTAGATCTGAAATTCATTGATATGGAAAACATCTCCAAGAAAAATGTTAACAAAAAGTAAGCAGCAGAACAGTATCTGCTGTATGACCCTATTTATTAAACAAACAAAACTTTAGAACTGAAACAATTAGAAACAATGTTTTTGTACCCATGGACTCCAGGACTGCTCCTGGTGTGAAGTTCATTGCACCCTGCAGGTAGAGAGTTTAGAGACTTCTATTTCGGTTTTTCAGAGCCTCTTGCCAATAGTACCCAGGTTACTTTCAGATGGATTCTGACACTATAATGAAAGAATTTAGGAGATTAATTTATACTCAGTACATAGAATAAGTTACATGGTTTACCATCACAACAATTTAATAAATAAGCTCTTTATCATCATTTGGTTTGATTTTTCCTAAGGAATTTGGAGTCAAATCTAAGTACATGACTATAGGCAAATAGTTTTAAAGGTTTTCTCTATGAGAGACATAAGCAATTATTTTGACTGTTTTTGCCCCTGTAGAAGAGACGCTCGAACCGCCAAGTTAAGCGGAAAAAATATACAGAGGATCTGGATATAAAGATCACAGATGATGAAGAAGAAGAAGAAGTGGATGTAACTGGTCCAATCAAAACTGAGCCTATCCTTCCTGAGCCAGTGCAGGAACCAGATGGCGAGACTTTGCCTTCCATGCAGTTCTTTGTGGTAAGCTGAGAACTTAAGCAATTTGAGATGTGTGTCTTGCTGCTCACAATCTCTTTTGTTTGACAGACTGCATCTTTTCCTTAGGAGAATCCCAGTGAAGAAGATGCTGCCATTGTAGACAAAGTGCTTTCTATGCGTATTGTGAAGAAGGAGGTGAGGCCTAGTTTCAATGTTAGCCCATAATGCTACAGTTACAGGCTTTATATAATGAGCACCTTTGGATGTCAGTCTGTATCGCTACAATGTAGTTACAAGAGATAGTGGAGAAAAGTTAGGTGGAAAGTAAGAACTGTCTTATTGCCCCTTCTTTCACTTACCTGTTTAAATCCAGAAAGGGCTTATTTTCTCCAGCTATCAACCTTCTAGCATTGAAACACCAGATTAACTTCTTTAATCCTTTAGTCAGTGATATATCCTGGATGATATATATTTTATTCTTGGTATAAAGAATCTACCACGTGTTAAAATTAAGGATTATCTTTGACAAATGAGTTATTAATAACTGTAATTTCTTTCTTCCCAGCTTCCTTCTGGACAGTATACTGAAGCAGAAGAATTCTTTGTCAAGTACAAGAACTAGTACGTGATCTGTGCAAAAAGCTTTTCACCCCAAATTCCTCAGGGTTGTAATAAGTTCTCCTGTTTAGTCTATCTTGATTGGGGATGTGTCACTTTTTTTTTAAATAGTTTTCCTCACCCAAATTGTTTTCAGTGAGGGAAATGTCTGTTCAGAGAAAAGCTCAGAAACTGACTGATTAATATTTGCCTACAGAAAAGTGGGACAAGGGTGGTTCCAAATAAAATCTCTTGTAATCCTGACATTAAGACCTTGCTACTCAGTGTGATCCATGGACCAGCAGAATTAGCATCATTTGGGTCTCTGTTTGAAATGTGAACTTTCAGGCCAACCCTAGACAAGTGGTTTGTGTGCAAAATCAAGTTTAAGAGGCACTGGTCTAAGAGACTATCTCCCCATTGATGCAACATACTCTTAGGTCTGCTTTTGGCTAATCCCCTCATCTCAGACAATAGCTTACCAGTTCTGATTTCTCATACTGGCTGACTATTTCGATCTCCTTTAGCTCCTATCTGCACTGTGAATGGGCTACCATCTCCCAACTGGAGAAGGATAAGAGGATCCATCAAAAACTAAAGCGCTTCAAAACCAAAATGGCTCAGATGAGACACTTCTTCCATGAGGTAATTAGGGATAGGTATTGCTTATCATTTATTTCATAGAAGCATAAATTTCTGGGGTTATCCCTGACTGATTGTTCAGAAGACTTATAGTTGCTTCATATATATATGGGTATATAAGTTTCATTTTGATCATTGGACTCTCCTTATTTAATTGCCCTATGCTTTGTTTTACCAAGTCTAAATATGGTCTTTTTATAAGTTATAGAATGTTTTGAAATTGAGTTGTTTGATATTCATGAAGTATTTTCACAAGAGATGATACAGGAACTATCTGGTCCACTTCAGGTATTCTTCTCCCTCTATTGTCAGTCTTTAGCAACTGATGGTATCTGTAGACATAAACAACCATATCATTAAGAGGAAACATTTATTTTCTCAAATTTCTAATCCAGTATAACTAGAAATAGTGATAAAGGAACTTTAATATCGTACATCCAGTGTTACTACTAGTTAAGTACTGGAGCATCTGTGAGAATCTCTTGAGCTGTATTTTAACACTCCATTTTTCTTTGAAAACTTTTTTGTACCCCAAAATGGGGGTTTTTAAAATCTGTATTTAATATATAATACTAAGTGCCTTGAGAAAAAGAATTCTTTTTCAAAGTTTCTTGAGACCTAAAGAGGAAGAGGTCTAATAAGAAGACTGAAAGAAGGAATAATGTATAGATAGCTTCAACAAAAAAAGGCCGGTTGTGGCCAAACACATCTGATGAAGCTAACTTTATATACCAGATTTGTCAATAAGTGAGTTATTTTTCACATCACCTGGAGAGAGCAACTAGGACCATATAGGTTTTATAATTTCTTTTTATATGAAAATAAAATAATGATTGGGTTGTGGAGGTTTTTTTTTTTTGGCCTATGTTCTTTTAAAGCCTAATTTGTGAAATATACAATGAAACTGTAATCCCATTTCAGCTGATACTAGATACATAATTTGTGACCATTGAGCCAAGCTCTGCTAACTGACTTGTGTGCCAGTCAGATTTGCCTTTATAGGTAGGTCATTTAGCCGAATCAGTCACTCATTTATTTATTGTTTATGTGCTAGTCACTGCAGTTAACAGATCACACATAGTCTGTGTTGTCATATAGCTCACTGTCTAATAGGGAGAGAGAGAGATTTTAAAATAATTCAAATTGTGATAAGTACCAGCAAAGAAGGAGCATAGGAGGACATTAAAAAATGCCTGCTTTGGATAATCAGGGAAGGCTTCACTGAGAATTAAATTGTGAATAGAAGTTAGCAAGGCCATAAGCACCTGTAAATAGTACCCTTGGCATAGGAAGTAGCAATATATGAAGGCCCCAAGACAGGATGAGGAACTGAAAGCACAGTGGTTTTTATATACAATAGATAGTGAATTCCCCAAAATGAGATCAGAAATTTAGACAAGCAGGTGCTTATAGACCTTTTAGTTTTGTTTTTATTCTAAGTGCAAAAGGGGAAACCATTGGACTGTTTAAAACAGGCCAAAGACATAAACCAGTTTTCACCTTTAAAAGATCATCTAGACTTTGGAGAATGGATGGGAAGAGTAAGCAGGAAAGTAGGATGAGGCGTAAGGAGGCCGTTGAAGTTTTCTAGATGAGAAATTATCACGGCTTTATAGCAGAGTGCTTTCAGTTGTTGGAGAGATGGGATAGATTTGAGTTTAGTTTAAAGTAGGATTGACGGCAATTGGTATGATGGCTTACATAGGCAGGAATTAAAGAATAGAAGATCTTAGAAGCAACTGATTTGGGGAAAATCAAGGTTTTAGTTTAGACCATGTTAAGTTTAAAATTTCATAATATGTCTAGCAAGGAGCTAGATATACAAAACTGGATCTTTTAGGCTACAGTTAAAATTTGGACTGTATCAGCATATACATTGTTATTAAAGCCTTAATAACTATGTCAGAGTGATAGGAGAAATATTAGGGAAAAGATAGGCCACAAAAATCTGTGGGAAAGTGCCATAAGAAGGAAGAGTTTTTTTCGATAAGGTTTCTTTGAAATCTCTCTTTGGATCCTTGGGTTATTTATCTTGGGATATCACCCAAAGTTAGATACCAGTGACTTAGGAAAAAAAGAGCCAGTGAAGGTGACTGAGAATTGACCAAAACAAAAAGTGAAACCAAAATAAGGCTACAAAAGTGAATGTGGTGTCTCAGAAAACCCTAGAGAGTGCTTTTGGGAGAAAGATGAATTGTTGAATGCTTTGTAGCTGTAAATTAAGGTGAATAGAGAAATGTTTCCATTATATTTGGCAATTTGGAGATCACGAATGACCCTGATGAGTAGTTTCATCATATGATGGAAGTAGAAAGAAGTGTGAAATGGATGGACAAATGAAGTGATGAAATGGAGGTACTGTGTATTTAAAACTCTTGGGAAAGTTTACGTATGAAGCAGAACAGAAGAATAGTTGCAGGGGGATGTAGAGTCAGAGAGGTCTTTTTAAGATGTGAACTAGTAGGACATGTGTGTATATTATGGGAATGTTGCACTAGAGAGGGATTCCTAAGAAGGCAGGAAGGAATGAAATCCAAAGCATATATGGAGAGAATAGCCTCTGTTAGGAGTAGTGACACTTGATCTGGTAACATGAGAAAAGACAGGTGCAAACACAGGTAAGTGTGTAGGATTTAATAGGATGAAAATGGGGAACTCCCTTCTTTTTTCTTAATAAATTTTGA
Organism: Antilocapra americana; assembly: GCA_007570785.1. Taxonomy (NCBI): domain Eukaryota; kingdom Metazoa; phylum Chordata; class Mammalia; order Artiodactyla; family Antilocapridae; genus Antilocapra; species Antilocapra americana. Next base: position 7,898,701 of record ML661889.1, on the reverse strand, counting down.
AGTAAGGATATCCACTAAAGGTTGGGTGGAAGGGTGAATTTCCTAGACAGTGATCTTTTTGGTTTTATTGTTTGGTTTCATAATTCCTCTAGGATGAAGAGCCCTTCAACCCAGACTATGTAGAGGTGGATAGGATATTGGATGAGTCTCACAGTATTGACAAGGACAATGGGGAGGTGAGTTGGGACATGGAAGAGCATGAAAGGCCTTAACTATTTCTGCCTGTCTGCTTGCCCATCCTTTATTTTTCAGATTTGGCTGAAAAATCTCTTGGATTGAAAAGGTACTTTTGAATTTTTTCTGAGAGATCCTCAGAATGATATCGGGAAGGTAGACGAGTACAGAGAGAGGCTAAAGAGAAAGATTCTCTGGAAGTCAGATATCTGGAAGCTGTATTTGCAAGACTCATTCACCTTGGTCTCATTTTTCTCTCAGATTTTATATGAGAGACCCTTGACATTCAGTTGAGGGTGAGAGGTGGGGATGGAGAAAGGAGTACTTGATCAATTTCCAAATATATGAAAATAAACATACTTGCATGGACTCATAGGTTTCTCTGTGTTGTTGAGAATTATTTATTTCCTGAACTGCGACTTCCCCAATGGCTCAGTGGTAAAGAATCTGCCTGCAGTGCAGAAGCCACAGGAGACACGGGTTCTATCCCTGGGTCTGAAAGATCCCCTGGAGGAGGAAATGCCAATCCACTCCAGTATTCTTAACCTGGGAAATCCAATGGACAGAGGATCCTGGCAGGCCACAGTCTATAAGGTCGCAAAGAGTCAGACATGAGTGAACCGACTGAGCACACGTGCACAGCATCAGTTAAATGCATTTTCGTTTGTCACTAAAACATATACTACGTTTGAATCAGTACTTTTAAACAGACTGTGGGGTCTTGCTCCCACAAGTGCAGATTTAGTACATCTAGGGTAGAACCCAGAGATCTGTATTTTTAAGTTGGTTCTTCAAGGGGTTCTCATGCATAGCTTGGTTTAGGAACCCTAGAACTAAAGCTTTCAAACATTTGGTGACATGTTTTCTGTCATTAATCACTTTTTTTCATTTTCCAACCAAGAGTTATGTAGATCTAAGCCACCAGTGAATTCAACATTGCTCTCTTTTATTCAGATTTACTTGGACCATGAACCAGCACTTTGTTAGAACTCTTCTCACTTCTGGTCTAAGTTGTTGGTTTAACATCACAGGGTCACATTTCATCAGAATTTTATCCTGCTTACACGGTGACTAGGAGGGAATAGCAGAGCCTTGTTAAGACATCAGTGCTAGATGGCAGACTGGGTTCACTCACAAACTAAGTGACTTGCTTCCATATGTCATCCTTGTAGACCCTAAGAGTCAAAGTCTTCCATCTGTTAAAGCCCAAGTTAGTTTTATAAGCTCTCAAAGTTACTCAGATAGAACCTTAGCTATCCAAAGTCATTATAATGCAGTGTCTTTAAATCCTAACAAGCATGCCTCAGAAACCGCATATTTCTGCTTTGGCAATTAGGGGTGGGAATTACTGCTTATTGTTCATTTGTGGGAGGTGAGAGTGGAATGGACCAGTTATTAGTCAGGACAGGTTAGCCATTGTTACATTATTCTCATTACTTTCAGGTTCTCAGCCTTCCTAGCCTTAAAAATGTTATGCTCTCTATACTTGTACTTTCATCTTCCAAAAGTAATTAGATTTTGATTAGGCCCCTCTGGAATGTTATTAGACCTGACATGACAGATGAAAGTGTCTAATTTACAAAAGCCCTAATTTACACTTCTAATATTGGATAAAAACTTTGCCCATTTCCCCCGTCCCAAAATGATCTTAATTTGTCATCCTTATTACATTACACTGTGGTGGAAATAAGTGTTATAATAAATATTAAAGTCCTTGGAAAATAAGTTATGATGCTGGAAATGTGTGATCTGGATAATGTCTTTATGTAGAAAGTGACTGAGTCACTACAATAAAGAAAAAGGTAAAAGAGAAATTACATAGATTCCAGTTTTTCCGTGATGTGTCTCTCTCAAACACTCGCATCTTCACACTTCTTCCTGGCTATTTTAAGGAGTATTCTGTGAGTTTGATTATTAGAGATTTCTTGGTGATTACACTAGGTCTAGTCTAATTCTTCTTGCTTCATGTAAGCCCAAAATGAAAATGCAGTCAAGTCAGGAGTCATCTTAGCTACCGAGAATAGGAGCCATATTACCACTGGAATGCCCGCATAGAGCATAGCAGTGTGGTTGGAGCGTCAGCTTTTCCCCTTTTCACTCTTACCTCTCTTGAGTGATACCTCTTGTAGTTATCTCCTAGTTTCCTGGGACTCACAAGGAAATCTCTTTACCACCATAATGACTGCTCTTTTTTTCATGTGACTGTTCTTTGAAATAGCACCTGCATTCAGAGCTCCAGGAACTCAGAAGCCCGGTAGTTTTAGCCCTGCTTTGTTCCTATGGATTTAACCTGTTTCTCACTTCTAAAAGCAGCCTTGCTTCCACTGTTATATTTGGTGCCAGGGGGATAGTATGGAATGGGGCTACCATATCTTCTAATTTCAACCTAATTCAACAGAATATAGAATTTTTTTTTTTAATATGCTTGGTTGGTGAGCCTAATGTTCAGTGATTAGTGTTCTAGATAGTGCTGGGTAGAAATTTCACTTTTCAATTCTGATAAGTTGTCTGGAAGCATGATCAAAGGCACAAATAGTACAGTGCATTGGCAGGTGAGCCTGTGGCTGGTGTTTTCAGCCTGACTTTTTTGGCACCTTTTAAGGTACTGACACTCAGTCAAATTCTTAATCTTCAAATCACAGCAGAGAACACGGCATCATTTTACTAAAGCTCTGACTTCTTCTCCCCTAGCCTGTAATTTACTACTTGGTGAAATGGTGCTCTCTACCCTACGAGGATAGTACGTGGGAGCTCAAAGAGGATGTTGATGAGGGCAAGATTCGAGAATTTAAACGCATCCAGTCAAGGCACCCAGAACTCAAAAGGGTGGTGAGTACATCTGCATTTAAAGTGTAAATTCCATATAGGGAATGATTTCATTTTCCTCATATAGAGTTTGGGCTTTCCTGATAGCTCAGTTGGTAAAGAATCCGCCTGCAATTCAGGAGACCCCAGTTTGATTCCTGGGTTGGGAAGATCCGCTGGAGAAGGGACAGGCTACCCACTCCAGTATTCTTGGACTTCCTTGGTGGCTCAGCAGATTCTCTCTCTCTTTCTCTCTCTTTTTTGGTTATTAAAGTGTCATTGTGAAGTCATGAATTTGAATATGTTTAACATGTTTAATCCAAGCAGTAATGTCTTTGAATTGACTTCACCTATTAGAACTACCTAGTAAGTTTACCTAATTTTGCTAATGCCTCCACCCCATTTATTCAAATTTTTTACTTTTTAGAATCGTCCACAGGCAAGTGCCTGGAAGAAGTTGGAGTTGTCACATGAGTATAAAAACAGAAACCAGTTACGGGAATATCAGTTGGAAGGGGTCAACTGGCTGCTCTTTAATTGGTATAACAGGTAAATAAAAGAGTGGGACCACAAGATATAGACTTAGTCTGGGATTATTTTTATTTATTTATTTTCTGTAGAAACAGGTTCATTTTATGTACTTTTTAAAAGATGATCTCTTTTGACATGCTTTTCTTTTTCTGTGATGAATCGGCAGGCAGAACTGCATCCTGGCTGATGAGATGGGATTGGGCAAAACCATTCAGTCCATTGCCTTCTTGCAGGAAGTATATAATGTGGGCATCCATGGCCCCTTCCTGGTAATTGCCCCACTGTCCACAATTACTAACTGGGAGCGGGAATTCAACACATGGACTGAGATGAACACCATCGTGTACCATGGCAGTCTGGCCAGCCGGCAGATGATTCAGCAGTATGAGATGTACTGCAAAGATTCACGGGTGAGTTTGTATAACACAAATGTCATGGCTTAGTGAGTAGACCAAAGTTCCTGGTATTTTAGAAGTTTTTATATGAGTCAAAGACTTTCAGTGAGACTCTCTGTGATATAAGGTGTCGTTGTCTACTTTATGCAGAACACTTTTTCGACTTTGCTATTTTGATCCAGTGGAAATTCTGACTTTATTTATAAATACATACGTTTTAAATAGAGTTTTACCAGCATTTAGTTTTTATCAAGAAATAATTTTCTAGAATGAAATTCATTTAGCTACTTTTAATTCCTGGATCCATAAAATGGTGAACATAAGACACTTCTTCCTGTCTTTTTTTAAGTCTGCTAAAGTTTTCATCAAGATTAGTTCTTTTTTTCTATAGAAGTTTGGAAAAAGTTTCTTAACATTGAATTTTGAGTTTTTTTCCTACCATTAGTTTCCCATTTTTATTTCTACAAAACCTAAGTTTATTTAAGTCATATTTTGTTGCTCTTAATTTTGATAAGTAATTGGATTCTTTTGTCCATTTTTAGATAGTAACCAATATTACCACATACTACATTAGCTGTTTTCACTCTTAGTTTTATCTTGTGTGTTTCAGCAGTGCTCAACATTTGTGGATTTTAGTGTTTACCAACAGAAGATGTAGGGCTGAAATTCATGAGGTAGGCATGCAGCAAAGTCAAGAATGTCCAGCTTCTTTGAGTAAGGTCTGTGATTTTCCCAAGAAGCTGAGTGTGTTGAGGAGGCAGTGATTCAGTAATCTGACACTGTTTATCAGGAGTATGAACACTGTGGGTGGTGGTGCAGTTTGTGTTCTCTATTAAGCCTGCCTAAATATAAAATGCAGAATATGTAGTCCAGAAGAGCTTCTCATTTAGGTACATTTTAGGCCTTTTCTGACTATTGCCTTCATGCTTAGGGGCGCCTCATCCCAGGTGCGTACAAGTTTGATGCCTTGATCACCACTTTTGAGATGATTTTGTCAGACTGTCCTGAGCTTCGTGAGATTGAATGGCGGTGTGTCATCATTGATGAGGCCCATCGACTAAAGAACCGTAATTGCAAGCTGCTTGATAGTCTCAAGCACATGGACCTGGTGAGTTCCTCTCACTGGCTTGTGGCCAGAAACACCTAGAATTAAGTAATCCTAATTCCATGTGAAATGAATGTGACCTTAATTTCACAGAGAAGAATCAGAATCTTGGTATTGGGTGGTGGGTATGGCCTATGGGGATGGTAGCCTGAAAGTCATAAAATTCATGTAAATTTTAGGGTTAGAAGATGATTGTGAGTTAGTGGGTCTCAACTGGGTGAAGAGGTGGGATGTTAAATTAGTTACCTATTTCTGCATAACAAAATATCAGAAAACCTAGTGACTTAAAACAACTGTGTTTTTCATGACTCTCTAGATCAGCAACTTGGGCTGGGCTTCGTGATCTCATTCTTTCAGTGGTCTTGCCTGGAGTCAGTAATATAGCTGCAGCTGACAGTTGGTACTGTTGTTCGCTAGGCCATCTTTCACATGGTTTGTCACCCCTCTGTGGGCCAGACTTTGCTTCTGTACCTGGTAGAGTCAGAGCAGTGTTCCAAGAGGGTAAAGATGGGAGGCAAGGCTTTTGAGGCTCTGAAACTCACATGGTACCCACTTCTGCTACATTCTCGTTGTCAGAGCAAGTTATAAGGCACGATAATGTTCAAGGGGTGAATCTTGATAGGAACTACCAAAAATCAATGGCCATATTTAATCCAGCACAGGTATATTTCTTAGAGGGAGACATATTAGGATATCTGTGGAGAGGCATATTTAATTGGAAAAAACATGTTCTAAATATTTTTTATTGCCTTATAATATTTAAGAAATTAATATGTTAAATAATATCAAGAATATTCTTGAGTATTTTGTGTTTATCAAAAGAGGCAGCAAGTAAGAGAGTAATCTGGTCCATTTCCATAATTTTATGGTTAAAGAAATGGAAACTGAAGTTATGTGCTTGATGGAAAACTCCAGAAGTCTTTTTGAGTTTTATCATTCTTCTGCATTCTCCATTTCTAGGAGCACAAAGTGCTGCTCACAGGAACGCCATTGCAAAATACTGTGGAGGAACTGTTTAGCCTGCTTCATTTCTTGGAACCATCACAGTTTCCATCAGAATCAGAATTCCTCAAAGACTTTGGGGATCTCAAAACAGAAGAACAGGTAGGAAGTTGTCTGATGCAATACTAATGCAGAATAAAAAAATCTGTACCAGGCAGATGTCTACTGTCATTGATATCCATGTTTCCATCTAATGTGAGCATGTTTGTCCTCATGTTATTTTTTTTTCCCTCTGTGTTGGTTACAGGTTCAAAAGCTACAGGCCATTCTCAAACCAATGATGCTGAGAAGACTCAAAGAAGATGTTGAAAAGAACCTGGCACCCAAACAGGAGACCATTATTGAAGTAGAGCTAACCAACATTCAGAAGAAATACTACCGGGCCATTTTGGAGAAGAATTTCTCCTTTCTTTCCAAAGGCGCAGGTCACACTAACATGCCAAATCTACTCAACACAATGATGGAGTTGCGCAAATGCTGCAACCACCCATATCTCATCAATGGTGAGAGAGCTCCTGAAAAACACCTGCGTTTCTGTGTTACCTTGATTACTTTCTAGGTAGTGTTCCTCAGAAACAACAGATGCGTTGGCTTATCCATCCCAGTTTGGAAGTAGAGGGGATTTCTCTTTTTAAAACCAATTCTCATGTGGAACATCTTTCTCTAGTTCTTTCTGACCCTTTGACTCTGCATAATCTCCAAAGTTAAAAAAGGGTTTGCTGTTAAGAATTCTGTTCTGTTCTTCACTGTTATTCTACGTTGCTGTTCCTGTTTTGGATGGCAATATGATGGTAATAGTGGTTTCCATGTACTATTCTAGTCCTTGTCCACATATTTACCTATTTTACCTAATTCTTAAGCCTGACTTATGAGGAATATTTTGTATTAACAAAATTGAGGGTATTTTAGGGTTTGGGGGTTGCTGAAATTCTGTTTTCAAGTAATATTGATATCAAGTCAGGTTATTTTCTTTGCTTTGCTTCCTTATCTCAGTTAAATAAACTGCAGCCTTAGTATGTTTCTCTGAATCTCACCATCAGGTCTGATTTTTCTTTTGGCAGGTGCAGAGGAAAAAATCCTAGCAGAGTTTCGAGAAGCTTGCCATATCATACCTCATGACTTCCACTTGCAGGCCATGGTTCGTTCAGCTGGCAAGTTGGTTCTTATTGACAAGTTACTTCCGAAACTTAAAGCTGGTGGCCATAAGGTTCTGATCTTTTCCCAGATGGTACGCTGCCTAGATATCCTAGAGGATTATCTTATCCAGAGAAGGTGAGAAAAAAAAAGTCATTCTTCTCCTGTATTTACTTTGTACCTATAAAACTGCAAAGAGTGGGAGGCCTGGGTTTAACTAAAGTTGACCAGGACTGGGCTAAGAGAAATATTCAAGATTCTCACTTAACTTTCTGATAAAATTTTTGGTGAACTAGTGATACAGGGGTACTGGTATTGATCCCAGCCTGCTTTTTTGTTCTCTTTTTCTTCTCAGCTGATTAAACTTTTTTCCTGTGATTCTCATGCAGGTACTTATATGAGCGTATTGATGGGCGAGTTAGAGGCAACCTTCGGCAAGCTGCCATTGACCGTTTTAGCAAGCCTGACTCGGACCGATTTGTCTTTCTGCTATGTACCCGGGCTGGTGGACTTGGCATTAATCTCACAGCTGCTGATACTTGCATCATCTTTGATTCAGACTGGAATCCGCAAAATGACCTGCAGGTAGACAAAATCATTGTCTTAGGGACTAATCACCTAACCTGGGAGGTTTTGCAACAGGATCAGCATCTCTTAGAAAGGCTTATCTTTTCGAGAGTCTGGAATTGTTTAATTAGTTAGGTTATCAAACTTTTTCTGTACAGGGCAGGTAGTAGATATTTTAGGTTGTGCAAATCCGCCTTTGTTGTAACTGTTCTCCTGTGCTCTTGTACTGCAAAAAACATCTATAAGCAAATATAAAATGAGTAGAGCTATGTTTCAGCAACAACTTTATTTCTAGAAACAGGTGACCAAGATTTGCTGACACCTGCGCTGCATGATGGGGCAGTGATTTCATCTTGAAATTGACTTCTGATTTTGAGTTGATCTCATGGCTGCTTTATAAATGTAAATCGATATTTTGAATCCTTCTCCTCTCCACCCTCTCTAACGTTGTTATCTTTGCCCTCCCTTCCATTTTTTAAAATCAGGCCCAAGCACGTTGTCATCGAATTGGACAGAGCAAAGCTGTGAAGGTGTACCGTCTCATCACTCGTAATTCTTACGAGAGGGAAATGTTTGATAAGGCCAGCCTCAAGTTGGGATTGGATAAAGCTGTGCTTCAGTCCATGAGTGGTCGGGATGGCAACATAACTGGAGTGAGTCTTCTTAATTTTTAGCTGTATTTGTAGTAGGTCTTGGTGTTAAAGGGAGGCAAAAGCTATTTTGCCTGACCCCTTGTTTCGATTCTCAATGATTATTTTCTAAAATAAAATAAAATATCATGTCATGGTTAGATAATATTCTCTGATTTTTTTTCACCTTTCTATTGGATTTTGTAGATCCAACAGTTTTCTAAGAAGGAGATTGAAGATCTCTTACGGAAAGGAGCGTATGCAGCCATAATGGAGGAAGATGATGAGGGCTCCAAGTTTTGTGAAGAGGACATTGACCAAATCTTGTTAAGACGAACCACTACCATCACCATTGAATCTGAAGGAAAGGGTTCTACCTTTGCCAAGGTATGTTCTGTTGGTGCTAGAGGCTTTAAGCACAGAGAGACAGGAATCTTTAGGATTTAATATTTTTAAAACATATAGTTTTAAAATATACTGATTTCCCTTTACTCAAAAAAGTAGTGAAGTCAACTTTACTATTTCTTTGTTCCTCATTAGGCAAGCTTTGTGGCTTCTGAAAATAGGACTGACATTTCTCTGGATGACCCCAACTTTTGGCAAAAGTGGGCCAAAAAGGCTGACTTGGACATGGATCTACTCAATAGCAAGGTGAGCTTCCTTTTCCTTCAAGGAGGAAATAAGGCAGGAAACACATTACTTTCTGGAGTCTTTACAACTGCTTTGATTCTTCAGTGCTGACCTTGGCTTATGATGGTATATCAAAGGCCATTGTAAAAGCTTTCTACATAGAGGGCCACTAAAAAATACTTAGATAACTACCACTTAAGTTTGCTTCCTGAGTCCCCATAGATTATCTTGCATGTCCAAAAAAGAATCTATCTTTGAGTATCTATAAATATTCAAGGCTATTTCAGTCTGATTATCTTTAATTCCTTTCCCATGATTATATTGTGAAAAGAGTTACTTCTCCTTCTGTTCTCTGCATAGAATAACTTGGTGATTGACACACCTAGAGTACGAAAACAGACCCGCCACTTCAGCACTCTGAAAGATGATGACCTAGTGGAATTCTCTGATTTGGAAAGTGAAGACGATGAGCGACCACGCTCTCGCCGACATGACCGTCATCATACCTATGGGCGCACTGACTGTTTTCGGGTGGAAAAGCACCTGCTGGTATATGGGTAAGACCCCCACCTTGCCTCAGAGGTAGTGCATCTCCATCCTGATAGACATCTTGTTCGCTTTTTAAATTGGAAGCTATGATCAAAGAGGGGATAATGGGAAAAAATTTATTCTGTTACTGTTTTTTCCCAAGATCTTTTTGTCTCCCACCATAGGGGAAGTGTGAATTTGAGGGACTGGGGTCCCTAGGAAAATACCCATATGATTGCTTTTTATTGTAGTTGGGGACGATGGCGAGATATTCTGTCTCATGGACGCTTTAAGCGCCGGATGACTGAAAGAGATGTGGAAACAATTTGCCGAGCCATCCTCGTGTACTGTCTCTTACACTATCGTGGGGATGAAAATATCAAAGGCTTCATTTGGGACTTGATTAGCCCTGCTGAAAATGGCAAGACAAAAGAATTGCAGAATCATTCAGGTGATTATCAAGTCTTTGCTTTTTGTCTTTCTATAGGTTACCTAATCCTTTTCAGGTCCAAGGGTTTTTCTCAATCCAAGTCTTCCATGTATCCCCTTCCCCAGGTCTGTCTATCCCTGTGCCTCGTGGACGCAAAGGGAAAAAAGTAAAGTCACAAAGCACTTTCGATATCCATAAGGCAGATTGGATCCGGAAATATAACCCTGATACTCTGTTTCAAGATGAGAGTTATAAGAAGCACTTGAAACATCAGTGTAACAAGTAAGGATGGAATTCAGCAGACTGAAGCATTTTCCACCTTAAGCTTTCCACACTATTACTGAGCCAGTTCTTCTTCTCTCCCTTCTAGGGTGCTGTTGCGGGTACGAATGCTATATTATCTGAGACAGGAGGTTATTGGAGACCAGGCAGAGAAGGTGTTAGGGGGTGCAATTGCCAGGTAAAGTTATGCTATACTTTTCTTTATGCTATGCCTTATTCCAGAAAGTTTACTTATTTCACTCTTAACTATCTTTGGGATGAAAGTGAAAAGTGAAAGTCGTGAAAGTGAAGTTGCTCAGTCGTGTCCAACTCTTTGCAACCCCGTGGATTATGGCCTACCAGGCTCCTCTGTCCATGGGATTCTCCAGGCAAGAATACTGGAGTGGGTTGCCATTTCCTTCTCCAGGAGGTCTTCCCGACCCAGGGATCAAACCCAGGTCTCCCATACTGCACGCAGATGCTTTAACCTCTGAGCCACCTGGGAAGCCATCTTTGGGATACCTGATAATTAAAATCTGTATATCAGGTCTTCATTCCTGTGCAGTTGGCCTTTTGTATCTGTAGGTTTTGCATCCTTTTGACCCACAGTTGATCAAATCCATGGATATCGAGGGCCAGCTGTATTCACTGTATGATTCCATCTTATATAAGGGGCTTGAATATCAGTGGATTTTGTTATCTGGGGTGGAATGAATCCCTTATGGATACCAGGGGACAGCTGTTCTTGATACCAGTGGAAGAAAATAGGCAGATGTAGGACTATGTAAAATTAATAGAGAAAAGAAGGTACCTGTAATAATCTTTCCAGAGATGGTTTGCTTTTATTTCTTGCATCACTGTGCTGACTTGCCTCTTATACCTTCAGTGAGATTGACATATGGTTCCCAGTAGTGGATCAGCTGGAGGTTCCAACAACATGGTGGGACAGTGAGGCTGATAAATCCCTGCTCATTGGAGTCTTTAAGCATGGTGAGTGTCTGCTCTTAGTCTGTGCTTTTCCTGTTACAGAGTTTTGTCCACAGATGGAATATTTTGCAAAGCACTCAAGACCAATAACTATGTTTGAATGGTAAACTAGTTCTCAGAAATATAGAGCAAAGCTGTTAGTTCCTACAGATAGATGGTTAGGAAAGACCAGATGGATAGTTAAATCGCAAGGTAGGGTGTCGCCCATCTGTTCTGTGATTAATCAGTTACTACCAGTCTGTATGCAGTGGTGTCCAAGTTAAGGTTTGCAATCAGGGGAGATGGTGCATGTCGACTCTAGTTAATAATAAACGTGTTTACTTTGCGTAGCTTTCCTGTGGCTTGATGAAAATGTTCTGCTTGTATAGCATCTTGTTTGTCTAAATATTCAGCATTCACTCTTATGTAGGTGTAAATAGCCGTGCTTGAGTGAAACAAAAATTTAAAAAAAAATTTTTTTCAGGCCAGTGGAAAAAATTGGCCTGAAGTAGAGTAAAAAAAGAGGAAAGACTCCCTCTTCAGTCTTGCCTAATAACAAATTCCACACATTAAAAGCAGTAAGTTCTAACTTCCAGCCTAGTGACTTAATGAATTGGAAGATTATTTCTTTTTTAATATACTTTTCTGTTTACTTCTGTAAAATAAAAGTAATGGCACTTAATTCACATTTTTTACAAGTTTAATGAATGAGATGAGAAAAACTGAGCATTTGTAGTCTTAGATTTACTTGTGAGGTGCAGAGGCTTTAGAAGAGTCCAAACATCCTGAAGTACATTCATTATTCATCCACCATTCAGAGTGCCTGTTTGCCGGTACAGATTTCTTATCCTTTATTTGAAAATATGTTACCTAGCTCTAAATTATTGGATGGACTTTTAAAATTTCCTCACCTGTGTAGTAAGAATGATGATTAAAAAATTACTCGTTAAATGGTTATGTAAATCTGTCACCATTCTCTATACACTGATTAAATTCCTATTTTCAGTAACTAGTGATAAAACTCTAAATGACTCTAAATTAGAGTGGAAATATTAAATATCTTAATATAACCCAACAGCTGTCTAAATTTACATTTTCAGAGCATTTTACACTATGAGCAAAGGAGCCCACATTTTTATTCCAGCAGCATATGAAGTAAGTGTAAAAGCAAAATGAGTCTCTGATTTTCTTTAAATTATGGCTCTTTTTCTTCAAGGCTATGAAAAATATAATACTATGAGGGCAGACCCAGCCTTATGCTTCCTGGAAAAGGCTGGCCGACCAGATGACAAAGCCATTGCAGCAGAACATCGAGTGTTGGATAATTTTTCTGACATAGTGGAAGGGTAAGCATTGATGTTTAGTTCTCTTAAAGCTGTATCTACATTACAAAGGATATCTGTTGCTTGTGCTAAGAGATGACATAACTCTAGCCTTGACTGAATCCGTTGGTGGTTAATCCTAATGGTGGTTATACTCACAAATGATAGATTCTTAACAAACAGTGTGACCAGCAGAAAGATCTCCATAAATTGGCCTGAAACCATACACTGTCATACAATGCAACTAAGAGGGAAAGTTACTCCCATTTGGCTTATGTGATGTTCTCTTCAGTTTCCTATGCAGTGCTTTCACCTACAGTAGCGGAGAGGATAACTGCTTCTCTTGAAAGATAGTAGCCGCGCAACAGTCCCATGCCACCTATGTGGTAGAGCCTCAGGAAGCTAGCCTTGGTCTATCATCTTCCAGTGGCAGCTGACACATAAAGGTGTTTACTCTGCCTGAGTGCATGCCTCAGTGATGAGTCGCCATGCTAATACTGAGCCACCAGCTAGGGCAGTGTTGCCCTGGTTTGGGTGCCAGTGAGTTTAACAAAACTTCTCATGTGGAGACCTGAGGGGCATGTGAAATATTTGACTTAGTTCATGAATACCCTCCCAGTCCCTTATGATTGAAAGATTTTTCTTTGATGATCACAACCTCAATTTGCCTAGTGTAGAACCCACAGAGGAAATTAGATTTCCTTATTGCAAATCATGTAATATCCTTTTGCTCAGTAGAGCAAAGTAGTAAAAATAAGCAGGCATAGATCATTCATTCCAATGAAATAATAAAAATAGATACTAGTTGGGATGGAGGGGGAAAATGGGTTAAATAATAAAAAGCTATTAAGAATAAGGAAATGTGCTGGTCATAGTGTTTTATTTAAAAGTCAAGCAGTTTAGAACTCAATTTTGTCATTTTCTCATACCTCTGGATAATTTTAGGGTTGACTTTGATAAAGATTGTGAAGATCCCGAATACAAACCACTCCAGGGTCCCCCAAAGGACCAAGATGATGAGGTGAGGAATTCTCATTTGAGTCTAGCTGTTCTGTATTACTAAATAGTATTTTCTAATTCCCTGAATCATGAAGTATACTGATTAATTTATAATACAAAATGAAAAGTACCATTCGAGAATATAAAGTATTAATGGAAAGGCTTGTAACACCAGCTAGGGGAGGTCAGGGATGATTTTTGTGGAGGAGGTGGGACCTAAGCTGGACAATGAAGTATGTTATTGGACTACTCAATTCCTGAGTCTCACTGTCTTCAAGACAACTGACTTTTCAGGTTATATTTTCTTATTCTTTTAGTTGATTGCTTTCAGTTTTCTGTGAGGGTTCCTTTCATTAAAAAATATCTTGATTCCATAAAAGGACTCACACACAAATGATTTCAAGAGTGCCAATTTTACCCCCTTTTCCTCCTCTCTCCATCCTGCGGGGTGGATCTCCTTCTCTAGGGTGATCCTTTGATGATGATGGATGAGGAGATCTCAGTGATAGATGGAGATGAAGGTAAACTTCTAAGTCAACTTGTATGGGTTGGTGGAATTGGGAAATTGACTGAATTCTCTCCTTTACTGGGATTTCTGAGAGCTTTGCCTTTGGGTGGGTTGAAATACCAGTATTATCTCTACTATCTTTCCTGTACTTGCTGTTTATTCTGCTTTGCTTCCCATAGCCCAGGTGACCCAACAGCCAGGCCATCTATTCTGGCCTCCAGGCTCTGCTTTGACAGCTAGGCTTCGGCGCCTAGTAACAGCCTATCAGCGCAGCTACAAGAGAGAACAGATGAAGATAGAGGCTGCAGAACGTGGGGATCGGAGAAGGCGACGTTGTGAGGCAGCCTTCAAGCTAAAAGAAATTGCACGGCGGGAGAAACAGCAACGGTAAAATGTGGCTGGGAATTTGGACTAAGCTGTAAACTTCTCTTCAACTATGGGCCCTATAATGAAAAGCATCTTAGGAAGGATTATGGCATCCCTGGTGGCTCAGATGATAAAGAATCTGCTTACAGTGCAGGAGACCTGGGTTTGATCCCTGGGTCGGGAAGGTCCCCTGGAGAAGGGAGTGGATACCCACTCCAATATTCTTGTCTGGAGAATTCCATGGACAGAGGAGCATGGAGGGCTACAGTCTGTGGTGTCGCAAAGAGCTGGACATGACTGAGCAACTAACACTTTCACTTTTCACAGAGGGACCACTTTTTTGCCTTTGTTATACCCCTGCAACCCATACTTAACCCCTGTAAAATCATTCTTAACCATAACTCATGGGAAGGTCTTGTATGTAGTCATCCTCATTGAGTTTTTTGCATCATTTTCCCCCTTAGCTTTTTAATCCTTAAATTCTTCCTTGTTATAGACTACCTCCTCTGCTCTTTGGGGGCTCCCTACCCCTGCCCCTGCCGCCAACTCGCATTTTTTGTGTGTTGAGATATTCTAAGCCATACTAAGAAGTAGCCAGTCCTTATGTGCTGATCACTATTGCCTTATTCGTCTTCCCTTTGTAGATGGACAAGACGTGAGCAAACTGATTTCTATCGAGTGGTTTCTACCTTTGGTGTGGAGTATGACCCTGATACCATGCAGTTCCATTGGGATCGCTTCCGTACTTTTGCCCGACTGGACAAAAAAACAGATGAAAGCCTTACCAAGTATTTCCATGGCTTTGTGGCCATGTGCCGCCAAGTGTGCCGCCTTCCCCCAGCAGCTGGAGATGGTAAGCAAGACCAAAGAGTCTTGAGTGAGTGGGCATGGATTGTGACAGAACCAGCTCTTGGTTCATTTCTTCTTCTACCCTTATCTCTTGCAGAACCCCCGGACCCTAATCTGTTTATTGAGCCCATCACTGAGGAAAGGGCCTCACGGACTCTCTACCGTATTGAATTGCTTCGGCGCTTACGGGAACAAGTTTTATGCCACCCTCTTTTGGAAGATCGGCTGGCATTATGTCAGCCTCCAGGTCCTGAATTGCCCAAGTGGTGGGAGCCCATTCGGCATGACGGGGAGCTTCTACGAGGGGCAGCCCGCCACGGGGTGAGCCAAACAGACTGCAACATCATGCAGGACCCAGACTTCTCTTTCCTGGCTGCCCGTATGAATTATATGCAGAACCATCAGGCAGGAGCACCAGCTCCATCCCTGTCACGCTGCTCTACTCCACTGCTCCACCAGCAGTACACCTCGCGCACTGCCTCACCACTGCCCCTGCGCCCAGATGCTCCTGTTGAAAAGCCACCTGAGGAGACAGCTGCCCAGGTCCCCAGTCTGGAGAGTCTGACTTTAAAGCTAGAGCATGAGGTGGTGGCCCGGAGCCGACCAACCCCACAAGACTATGAGATGCGAGTAGCCCCCTCTGATACTACCCCTCTGGTCTCCCGAAGTGTCCCACCAGTCAAACTGGAGGATGAGGATGATTCAGACTCTGAGCTGGACTTGAGCAAGCTGTCACCATCATCCTCTTCTTCCTCATCCTCATCCAGCTCCAGCTCCAGCACTGATGAGAGTGAGGACGAGAAGGAAGAGAAGCTAAGTGAGTGCATGTGACAGGCTGTTGGCCATCTTCCCCTTTCCCCCCTCTCTGCATTTCCCTTCTTTTCTAAATGCATTTTCTAAAGAAGATTCAGGTTTTAACTTGATAGAATATCAGAAGAGATGTGTTACTCTTAGAGCCTTTATTTAAAGTCTATATAATACCATTCCTATGTAACTCTATTCTTCTATCTTTGCTCACATGTTCTGTGTGATCAATCCCTAGCTGCTGACCAGTCCCACGCAAAGCTCTATGATGAAGAGAGTCTCCTGTCCCTCCCTATGTCCCAAGATGGATTCCCAAGTGAAGATGGAGAACAAATGACCCCTGAGCTTCTGCTGCTACAAGAAAGACAAAGAGCTTCTGAGTGGCCCAAGGTAACAGCCTTATTACTGGACCTGTTGAGTCTGAAAATCTAGTGTGATACTGCCACTATGGAGAACAGTATGGAGATTCTTTAAAAAACTAGGATTAAAACTACCATATGACCCAGCAGTCCCACTACCGGGCATGTACCTCAGGAAACCATAATTGAAACATATACATGTACCCCAGTGCTCACTGCAGCACTATTTACAGTAGCTAGGACATGGAGGCAACCTAGATGTCCACCAGCAGATGAATGGATAAAGAAGTTGTGCTACGTATACACAATGGAATATTACTCATCCATACAAAGGAGCAGAGTTGAGTCATTTCTAATGAGGTGGATGAACCTTGAGCCTTTTGTACAAAGTGAAATAAATCAGAAAGAGAAAGATAAATACCGTGTATTAACACATATCTAGAAAGATGGAACTAATGAAATTATTTCCAGTGTAGCAATGGAGACACAGACATGAAGAACAGACTTTTGGTCACAGTCAGAAAGGGAGAGAATGGGATGACTTGAGAGACTAGTGTTGAAACACTAGTTAATACACATTACTATAAAATAGAAAGCCAGTGGGAATTTGCTGTATGATGCAGGAAGCCCAAAACCAGTGCTCTGTGACAACCTAGAGGGGTAGAGGGGGGAGGGAGGTGGGAGGGCAGTTTAAGTCGGAGGGGACCTGCCTGTGGCTGATTCTTGTTGGTGTATGGCAAAAACCATCACAATAGTATAAAGTAATTATCCTCCAATGAAAAATAAAATTCTAAAAAGAGTGACATATGCAGAGAACATGTAGATGGTTCTAGGTTTCTTTGATTATGTTTAGTGGTACTTGGTTTTTCATGAAGCTCTTACCGGTTGACTTTGGGATCTGATACTCTTACCTCCCCATTTTTGACATGTTAATTTTTACTTGTTAATGGTGGCACTATTACTTGTCACAGGATCACACGACCAACTGATTTCTTTTTCCCCCACTCAGGATCGTGTCCTGATAAACCGTATTGACCTCGTCTGCCAGGCTGTACTCTCAGGGAAGTGGCCTTCTAGTCGCCGGAGCCAGGAAATGGTAACAGGAGGAATTTTGGGGCCAGGCAACCACTTGCTGGACAGTCCCTCATTGACTCCAGGAGAATATGGTGACTCTCCAGTCCCCACACCACGAAGTAGCAGTGCAGCTTCCATGGCAGAGGAGGAAGTGTCTGCAGTCACCACAGCAGCAGCTCAGTTCACCAAACTTCGCCGAGGCATGGATGAGAAGGAGTTTACGGTTCAGATCAAAGATGTAAGCTGAGCATTTAGGCACTCGAAAGTGAGCAAGGAGGCTGTAATTCTTGCTAACTAGTTTTATGCACATAACATTAATATTAAGCTCATTTGGTCAGCTAACCTTAAAAATTAGAAGAGGGAAAAAAAATTAGAGCTCACAAAGATCTGTTGAGGAAAAGTCACTTCAGTAAAGGAAGGGATCTTATCTTGACTTTTATCTCCTGTGTGTGCTTAGTCACTCAGTCATCTCGTGACCCCATAGACTATAGCCCTCCAGGCTCCTCTGTCCATGGGGATTCTCTAGGCAAGAATACTGGAGTGGGTTGCTGTGCTCTCCTCCAGGGATCTTCCCAATCCAGGGATCGAACCCAGGTCTCCCGCATTGCAGGTGGATTCTTTCCCATCTGAGCCACCAGGGAAGTCCCAAGAATACTGGAGTGGGTAGCCTATCCCTTCTCCAGGGGATCTTCCCAACCCAGGAATCGAACCAGGGTCTCCTGCATTGCAGGCGGATTCTTTACCAGCTAAGCTGCCAGGGAAGCCCTTGTATCTCCTAGTAGCTAAATTAAAAGGGTTCTTTTGAGTGGCTTGCTTATAGAGCCTAGAAACCTAGTTTTTAAAAATTGAAATCAAATTGTGGAAAAGCTATTAAAATGATACTCAAGTGTTGTGGGCCTTATTAAGTTAAAAATAAAAAGAAATTCTTCCTACTGAAATTAAATCAGTATTGTTTGGAAAATGGATGGAAAATTTTAGTTTTCTTGATGCTCTTCCGTAATGAACCCTAGCAAGTGGTCATTAAGTACTCAACAAGAAAAATGTTTTAGTTACGTGACAGGAATATCAGAGTTTTGCCCCTGTGATGAGTTGCCATGCTAATTCTGAGACACCAGGTAGGGGATTTTTCCCTGCATTGGGTGTTACTGAGATAAATTCTACTTCTCTTAAATCAACCTGAGGGGCACTGAGTCAAGAAATGAAGGCTTTCTAAGGAAAAATATATAAGTCTTGTTGTATTTCTAGTTTGTACCCATTAGTCAGATGGCCTTCCTTCTCACCATCATTGAACCAGAGGATGACCCTTACTTAATTCCCTCTAAAGTGAATCTTTATTTTTAAAACATGCTATGTGATGTCTTGGGTGGGTGGGGTGTTTTCTTTCTAGGAGGAAGGATTGAAGTTAACATTCCAAAAGCACAAGTTGATGGCTAATGGAGTAATGGGAGATGGACATCCTCTTTTTCATAAGAAGAAAGGGAACAGAAAGAAGCTAGTTGAGGTAAGTGGTAGAGAAAGTCTTTAACATGATGATTAGATAAAATCTTTCTGTTCCCAGTAATTGATGGAGGCAGTTGGGCTTGAGGGAGTAGAAGATACTGTTTTATGGCTACCATTGGCTCTCTCTACCCCTCCCTCCCTTCTCAAAAGAAGAGTATGTGCTCATGGGGGTGGATTCTGGGTTTGCAGCTGGAGGTGGAGTGCATGGAAGAGCCTAATCACCTTGCTGTGGACCTGGAGACCCGGATCCCTGTCATCAATAAGGTGGATGGTACTTTGCTCGTGGGTGAGGATGCCCCTCGCCGAGCTGAACTGGAGATGTGGTTACAGGGTCATCCAGAGTTTGCTGTCGATCCCCGATTTCTAGCGGTGAGTGGCAGTTCCATCCAGCAAGATTTAAAGTCATTCCCTTGATATTTAAGCTGTGTGAGAGGGAAGAAGCATGCCTGCCATAGTATGTCATTGTTTCTGCATTGGGAAAATAAGAGTAATTATACTAAGTCTTCCTATTTCACAGAGTTGTTGTGAGGGTCAAAATAATGTTCCAATACTTGTTAAACTAAATGCTAAAAACTGAACTAGTATATTAGTATATAATCACCCACCTAATTTTTTTGGAGAAATCTCCTTAATGGCAGTTGTCCACTAGGATTAATCCTTTATTCACATAATAAGCATTTATGGTAGACACTGGTACCTTAATAATTACTCCAGAGAAGTTTTATTCTTTTAGGATAACTGTAACTTTTCTCTTGTAGTATATGGAGGATCGCAGAAAACAGAAATGGCAGAGATATAAAAAAAATAATAAGGCAGAATTGAACTGTTTGGGAATAGAACCAGTACAGACAGCTAACTCTAGGAATGGAAAAAAGGTGAGTGAAACTGAGATATTACCACTCTGTTCCCATACTAGATATGACCAGAGAAATTATTTAATGTTGTTTATCTTTTTTTCCCTTGTATGTTTGAGAAAATTTATCCTCAGTTCCCAAAGAAGCCATAATATGTTTATTGATATTTTTATAGTCCTGCAGTATTCTCATCTCTAGAAGAGCATGAAATTCTAAAAGCTAACTTTAGCACTTCAAGCATATTAAAATGTAAGAATTAGTAAGACATGTTAGAAAATGCAGTGCTTTATCCTGCTCTTCTACTGACTAAGGGATTTTTGGCAAATCCTTTTAACTTTTTCAATTTGTATATCCTGAAAAATTGAAGGTTCGGGAGCAGATAATCTCTTAAGAGTTTTATATTTTAGAAGTGATTCTCTAGCAGTCCAGTGGTTAGGACTTTGTGCTTTCACTGCTGAGGGCCTGGGGTTCAGTCCCTGATGGGGGAACCTGCAAAGCTGCACAGCACAGCCCCTCTCAAGAAGTGGTTTGGAACCTATTAAAACAGCCATGTTTTAATAGGCCTCTCAATATAGAAAATGTTATGAATCATTAATAATATGCCAGTAATGGAAAAAGACAGGAAATCATGTTCTATAGTTTACAACAATTTTGGTCATTATGTTATTCCATAATTTTCAAGTGTACTTATACTTTTATATGGTTACAGATTTGGTGGATTAAGAACCCATAATCCTTTCCATCAAAATATAACTGCAAAAGTTTCTCTTGGCTATGTTTGCCTTACTTTGGACAATAGTTGTATAAATATAAACATATAAATCAGGGTTTGATAAACATTTAAATGGATTAATACTTTGTATACTCACTTTATCTAATCATTCCCCTTTTGATCTTCTATATACATCTTTATATGTATGTGGTATATATATATGTAAAATCACATGGTTTATCTTTTAACAAAATTTCCAAATGAAAAATATCTATCGTTTGCATTTAACAAATTCTGAGAACATTATTTTGCCCATGCCCATAATATATATTTATTTGTGAGGTGAATTTATAAGGCTTGTTGTTTTTATCCCGGGTGAAAGTGGTTTCATACAAATATTGTTGCCATGGAAGAATGTTTTATTTTTCTCTCTTATCCTCCATGGGCCCAAGGGTATAATAAGCAGAGTGGTTGATATGAGAGGCTGATGGCAAGAAGGCTGATACCGTCTCTGTGTTGAATTTAACATTATAGAGCAGCCTGTAAAGAAGGCTTTTTCTCCAGGATTACCTATTTTTACCTCAAGTACTTTTGCTCTTCTTTATAATCAGTTAACTCTAAGAAAGAAAAAAGATCATAGTAAATCACAGAAAATTATGTGATTAGTACAGTATTCTTACTGCAGAATTGATCATGTATCTAGCAGTGTATTATTATTGCATCCTAATGTGATTTGGTTCTATTACGTGAAAGTGTGTTAGTTGCTCAGTCATGTCTGACTCTCTTTGACCCCATGGACTAGCCACCAGGCTCCTCTGTCCATGGGGTTTTTCCAGGCACAAATGCTGGAGTGGGTTGCCATTCCCTTCTCCCAGAGTTGTTCTGACCCAGGGGATCGAACCTGGGTCTCCTGCATTGCAGGCAGGTTATTTACCATCTGAGCTACCAGGGAAGCCCTAGTAGTTACCATAGTTATATTTTAAAAGCCTAAAAAATTAAGTATTGAGATGTTTGTAACTGTCTGAGTTTAATGCCAGTTTACTGAGTATTGTATTTAGGTCTAGTAATGTTCCAGCTTCAGTGAACTTAACCAGAATTTATAGTGAGCCCATTTACAGGAAGCAATTCAAAATTCAGCAGATATGTAAGTTTATTATAGTGTGGGAAAATAGTAAATTTGCTAAGGAGCTACCCTCAAGTCTTTTTGGTATTCTAGACATCCAGACTCTTAATCTGGTCTGTCTTGAGTTTATCCCATTCTGATGAAATAATGAAGGATAATACTGTATATATCAGTATGGTTGTGCTGTCCTTCACATGATAAGATCATGTGAACAATCCACCATCAGGAGAACACACTGTATAAGTACTGATTCATTCATTGTCTTACTCAGGCTTCCTATTAACAAAAGTAAGCAATTTTGAAATGGTTGGTCAGACTAAAGGTACAGTGTAGTCCTGGGGAAAAAATCAAAGCTCTGGTGTCAAATCTTTGGTTTTAGCTTCAGCATCATGTTTCAACCTGCTACATCCTGCTTTACCTTGTCCCCATTACCATCAAGTCTTGTTGGAGTATACTTATTTTGTCCCTCCTAAAGATAGTTCAGTGAAAAAGCATTTGCAAGCTAGGACTCTGTTGACTTCTATTTTGTTTTTTCTTCCTTTTACTATCTTCTGTTCCTTCTTCCCAGGGTCATCATGCTGAAACTGTGTTGAACCGGGTTTTTCCAGGGCCTATTGCACCAGACAGCAGCAAGAAGCGGGCCCGTAGGACACGACCAGACCTTTCTAAGATGATGGCCCTGATGCAGGGTGGAGGCGCTGGGTCCCTGTCTCTGCATAATACCTTCCAACACAGCAGTAGTGGCCTGCAGTCTATGTCATCTCTGGGTCACAGCAGTGCCACTTCTGCACCTTTGCCTTTTATGCCGTTTGTGATGGGTGGTGCAGCATCATCCCCTCATGTAGACTCCAGCACCATGCTTCATCACCACCACCACCACCCCCACCCCCACCATTACCACCATCACCATCCAGGCCTGAGAGCCACTGGCTACCCTTCTTCACCAGCCACTACCACCTCTGGTACTGCCTTGAGGTTGCCACCACTGCAACCTGAGGAGGATGAGGACGATGAGGATGAAGATGATGATGATGATTTATCTCAGGGCTATGATAGCTCAGAAAGGGACTTCTCACTCATTGATGATCCTATGATGCCAGCCAACTCAGACTCCAGCGAAGATGCTGATGACTGAAGACCCAGCATGGTCCCCATTGCTTGGGTGGCTGCTGTATTTCATTTACTCTGGCCCTTGGACTATGGAAAAGTGGGAGGGGCAGGGGAGATGTGGGGAGACCCAGGACTCCAGGAGGTGAAAAGGAAAAAGAACACTTGTACCTGATTGCTTCCAAATTTGAGAGGATTGGGTGGGTAGGGGAACTCCTAAAATAACACATGATTACTTCCTCGGTTCTGGGGAAGGAAAGGAGACTAGAGCAGCCAATGTGCTCACCCCTCCCTAGACACCTCCATTAACCACAGACTGTGTAGCGCTGGCACTAGCCTCTGGCAGAGCCTGTTCCTGACCGAACTGTGGATACAGCTGGAGGGTCAGGAACTGTTACCTTCCTTCCCCTTGGCATTAATAAATTTAAGTTAATCCTTTCCCACTCTTCCCTCGTTCTATACTTGCTCAAACCCAATATAAATATTACCAGTTCATGATGGGTAATTTCAGCACCACTTTCTTAAAGTTCCTTATTGTTAATGTGTGAAGTTACCTTGGATAGGGCAGACAAGTCATCCGAACTCCGTGAAAAGCTTGTATATAAGCGTAGGCTTTCCACCTTGCCAAATGATCTAAGCTAAAATAGTAGGCAAAATGTTCCCAGATTCAAAATCCCAAGCTATCGAAGAGATGAGAAAGAAGAATTTCCATCAAGACCGACGTACATTTTGTTTTGAATTAACTGAAATTGTTTCGGGGAAGCCGTAAAAGTAGTGTCATTTCATGAACTGTGGCAAGGGGACTGGCTGGCTGGAAGACTGGAAGGATGCTGTCAAGACTTGGGCTCGCATTTGTTTCCTATGATCCCTCCCCTACCGTCCTAGCGCTCAAATGAAGCCTGGGCATTTAATTTGCCTTTCAAAGGCGAAGTCCTTCCCCCGTAGCGCCGGCCTAAGTTCAGTTTATCCGCAGGGTGGGCTCCTTCTTACCGGCTTGAGCTCCCTGTCTGCCTGGAACCCCTAACCCAGCGTCCTAGCACCGAGGATCCTGCCAAGCCTGGAGCGGCAGAGGTTTTTGCTTCCCCACATTTTCTAGGAGAGAAACCCAGTTACGCTGTAGGCTTCCCTCTCCCACCCCAGATCCCGTTCTCCGTTTTCCCTTCCTTTGGCTATGGGTGGGGCCATCGCACCCGCGCGCGGCAGTTTGTGCGGGGCGGAGCCGGCACGTCAGGGCTCCCGCCTCCTCGGAGCCCAGCCGCCGCCGCCGCCGCCGCCGCCGCCTCGACACGGAATCGGAGCTCCTGGAGACCTCGGCCCGGGGAGAGTAAGGGCGGGGGCAGAGCACCACGCGATGACGTCGACTCGCGTGCGGCTGTTGCTAAGTTGACAAGAAACCCCGCGAAAATCTGGACTCTTTTTGCGTTACACGTTTTGTTGCTTTCCCTACTCTTCCTTCCTCTCCTCCTTCTAACCTCCGGAGGAAGGATTTTTTTAAAAAAAGTATTCCGATCGCTGCCGGGACCCGGAAGCGGAAAGGGCATCTTTGAGGTCGATACTTCCGGGTCACTGGGAGAGTGCGGGATTCCGGGGCCGAGAGAGGGTGGCGGAGCCGGGACCTCGCGTGATTCTCGGAACCCGAGGAGAAGCGGCGTCTGTGGCTATGGCTGTAACTCTCGACAAAGACGCTTATTATCGACGAGTGAAGAGACTGTACAGCAATTGGAGGGTGAGACAGATCCCGTAATTTCCCCAGGGAGCCCCCTTTGCCATCCCATAATAACCCCGTTTTTCGGCGCCTTTTTTCCCCTTTCCGTCAGGAATTCCCGGGTGCAGGGTCGTGCCCATTTAGTTGTTCCAGGATCAGTCACCGCAGGCGACCCCAAGCGCAGCCCTGTAGCAGGGAATCCCCCCCGTAATCACCTTAGCCTGCGGCCACCACCATCTTCCCCGCGTGCCTGCCCCCGTCATGCATAACAGCCACCTCTCGTAGTTTCTTCCCGCCCTAGAAGAGGCATCATCATTCTTCCCTCCCACTCCGTGATCACGTCTTGCTGCCCCTTCCTGCAGTGTTCACACACACCCACGCACTCGCTCTGTCCTTCCAGAACCAGAGTGTTGTGCCCCAGGTCCCGCCAGAATTACAACCATTTCGTCAAGGATGGATGGAGGGGCCAGAAGGATGAGAATCGGGCTCTTGGCGTTTACCATTTGCGGGGCTCTTGCTGGAGTTAAAAAAAGACATACTGCTCACGCGCAACCGCCTCCTGTTCTAGGCCCTGCCGTGGGTAACACAGAAATCTAACGTTGAAAACTTGCAGGATTTGGTAATGCGAAAAAACGATGTGATGCCTAAAACCGTATTAGTTTTCTCCGTGGTTGAGGATCCAGGGCACGTGTTTAGAAAAAGCTGTTACAGATTCTAGTCTTAAGGATTGGGCATTTTTGATTGCTTGAAAAAGTCCATAATTAAAATCTTATTTTTGTGATGGTAATTTATCAGTTCAAACATTTGATTGCATCCTGTGGTGTCTTCTGAGCTATCCAGCTGAAGTATGACCTCTGAACTGTTGTCATTCAGGGAAGATAAAGCTAAAGAGGGCTTTTTAAAACCTGAAGAGCGCCCTGACAAAAATGATCAGTCTGACTTCAGCATTGTAAATTGCCTTTGAAACTGATCTACTAAAAACTAAGCTATTAAAATTGATCATTTGCATACCATTCATACTAAAGATTCCTGTGCAAGTTTTATCTTTTGAGCATAAATGTGTTAGATGATTGAAAATAAAATGGGTTTTATGCATTTTATAAGCAAAACTAAGGACTATGCTAGATAAAAGCTGAACATAAAATTATTTTTAAAAATGTTACTGGTTAATTTCTACCAGATGTTTTTATAAGTTCTCTCACTGTCATGTTTTAAAGTTTGAACGTGACCCGTATTAGAAATTTTCTAAATGCCCAGATATTTCCTGAAGATAAATCAGTACTATGATACGAGTAATAATCAAATGCCTACTCTTCCACTCGTAGATTCTGCACCCCCCGCTCCAAGTCACACACCTTTGCTGTGGTGGTTGTTTCTAGTCCCAGTGATTCAGAAGTTTATCAAATAACCCTATCTAGACCATTCCTTGAAGCTAAAATTAATTTAGAGCTCACAGTTCCCATACATGGTAGATAAATGCAAAGCATGAGACTAGGGAAATACTTGAGGCCTAAAGACCCATTGGTAAACTCAGTGTCGATGACAGTCTTTAAATCCATGAAAGTTAAGTTATTGGCCCTATTTTTTTGTTTCTCAAATACTAAAATTTATCTTGCCCCTTCTATCATTTGAAAGGAGTATGTTAAATGATAAGATCCTGATCTTACGAAGTTACAAGCCAATATAAAAATGCACTTAGCAAAAATTGTGTCATGTCATTATGAAAAATCTTATTTGAATAGACTTCCCGCTTTTTTATAACTGTAAGTTTTAATAGCTGTGCTTAGACCCCACCTGTCGAATTGCTCTATGCGTTGTCTTTTCCAGGTTACAGCACTTTCATTCTGACCTGCTTAACCAACGATCATAGTTTCCAGAATAAGTTCTGGTTGCTTATCCTCTTAGGTGCAGCAGGAAAATAGTGAAATACACAGGTGCAAGCTATATTTGCTTTTCTACACTTCTTTTTTTGAGTAAGAAACTTGGCCTTGAAATAAGAATAACTTGTAGTTAACTGTAGAAATCCCAAATCTTGTGCTGTCCACTCCCATCTTCAAAGAAGAAAAAAACTAACTAAAAAACTAGTTTAGGCTCCACACCCACTTGTGAGTTTTAGATACCCTTAAAGCATTAGCCTTACAGAATGGTATGGTTGCTTGTGGTAACTCCAGAGCTGTTCACACAACTACCTAGAGTTGTAGAGCACAAAAAGGCTTTTTTTTTTTAAAGTAGGAACTAACGTGTTTCCTTAAGTCATTTATCTGCAAGTTGAGTTTAAGGTACATTTTGTGAGGCTATTGTAAATAAGATATATCTCTTAATTACAATTTTCATAACTATGTCCCCAAAAGAGTTGAGTTATCACACACTTCCCTTTTTGAGTAGAAATTTCTCAAACATTAAACCTTATACCTGAGTGAATAGTGCCATTTTAGGGATAAGATAATGGGCTCAGTCAGAAATGAAACAGGAGACCTCCCGTTGTGACTGAAATGTATTGCTTATGGACGTTTGAGTTTAGTAGTGCTGCCTCTCCCCTTTTTTTTCAATGAGAACTGCTACAAGCAGAAAGAGTTTGCAGCACCTCTCTGTCTCTGCATTAGAGAACCCTAGGTGGTAACACTGGGTCGTGAGCATGAGCTTCTCCCCTGTCTTCTTTACTTACCCGGTCCTTATTCAGAGCTTAACCAAGTGATAGGGTTAGTACTTCATGAGGGTACAAGTGGGGAGGTTACCCACCATCCTGGGATCCTGGCTGCTTTGAGAACTGAGGGGAGATTGTATCCATGCGCACCTGTAACTCATTTGAGACCTAACTATTGGGACATGCTGCTGTGTGTGAACCTTGACTTCAGTCATCTGCCTTTTAACCCAAAAGAATTCCATAAAAAAAAATCCGAATGGTAGCTGTTTTCCAGTGGAATGCTGATCCATTGCATTCATTTATGTGGCACTTCAGTACCCATCAGGACTGGGAGGTGAGTGGCCCCAGCCTCGAAAAGGACGTTTGTGCCTATGGAGGAAACTAACAACCAGTAGTGTCAGTGTTTCTCTTGAGTGGTGATTTCTGGCTCTTTGCTGATTTTTGATGTGGACAAGTTTCTTGTTCTGCATTGTTCTCTTAGACTAGGCAGTGACTTCTGTGGCTTAGGAAGGTTCTTTGAAATATGGACCATTTTCATACTACTTTCAACAAGATGACAGTTTGCTTTTACCCATCTCTGTTTCTTACAGCTCACTTATCTCTGGAGTGAACTAGAGAAAGGTTTAAATAGTGCTTTGGTTTCTTGAGTAAAGAAGAAGGCTAGATAGAAGTAAATGCCTGGGCAGGGTGAGATTTGTTTATTCTTTCTTACTCATTTTTTATTTATTTTTTTGCCATTATTGCAAGTTCAGTGCCGGGCATGTAGTAGGCACTCATTAAATGCTGATAATTTGATTTTTGAGCTTTCGTGCATCCCCGTCTTGGTTTAAAGAGATTTGTCTGGAGGCTGTACTTGGTGTGATCATAAGTCTTGCCTTTTCTGAAACTGTCTACCTGTTGTCCCTGTGTAATTAATGGCATGCCTTTTTATTTTCAGAATTGTATCCGTTTGGGTGATGAGTTAGATTGGTATCCTTGGTATAACTAGAGACTTAAAAAATATTTCCTCTTTTAATGCAGTACCCTTTTGGTTTCAAAGGAAGATAGTTGTTCCTCTGCTTTTTTTTTTTCTTTCCCCCAACTTTTATCATTCAGATACCACTGTCACAGTTTTTGCTGATTCCTTACCCTTGTATTATTGATATTTACCTTGCATTTTTTTTAAAAAAAGTCCGTTTTAGTCATGTAATACATACATACGTTTTAAAAAACCAAATAGTTCTAAAAGCCTTAGCATAAGAAACCATGACCTGCCACAAAGGCACCCACTTTCCAGTTCTTAACTTCCTTTCATATTTTAAAGTAATATCTATATACTGCTATCAATATTTCTTGGTTTATCAGTTTTAAATATTAACTCTTGTTTCGGTAGAATTAGGATTTAAATTTAACTTACGCCATAACATTTCAATTTCCCTTCTTCCTGATACTTCCTGTAAAGTTCTTCTTGACATAGTTATGAAATCTTTCAACCTACAGAAAGGTAAAAGAAATTTCCAGTGAGAACTCATGTGACCCCCCCCACCTAGTTTATACAATTAATATTTTTATCATACTTTATCCCATATCTATCCCTCATGATTTTTTTTCACAGTTTTTAGTAAAATCAGTTTACATTGTTACATTCATGTAACTATTTTCACTGCTGGGTGAGGTAGAGTATAATTAAATTCCTATTAAGTTTTTTTATTTTTCCTGGCATTAATGATTGCTTCAGTTTTTCTCCTCTTTTAAATGTCCTTAGCCTTAATTTTTTCCTGTAGATCTGTCATAATCTCATCAGTCTTTTATTCTAAAATTTTCATGCTCAACAGATATTTTATTCTGTTTTTGTTTTTTAACCACCACTACCCACTCAACCTTACATTATTCTGCTCTGTCTGTACAGGTTGGTCTCCAGTCTGTTGAACCTTGGAACTTCCAGTGTCCCCTGTATCCAGCAGTCCATGTCGTGATTTTTTTTTTCCCCTTTGTTAGAGCATTTCTCTAAGAGGTTCTTAGGAAAGAATACGGAGAATAGATGTTTCTTGAGCCATTGTGTGTCTTAAAAATTTTATTCTGTCTCTATTTTTGGTTAATAATAATAGTTCAGTTAGTATAAAATTCAAGGTTGAAAATCTCTGAGAATTCTGCTCAGAATTTATCAACTATTTGTCAGCCTTTAAGCATTCAGTATTTCTTTTGAGAAGGGTGATGTGATTCTGCTTCCTGTTCCAATATATATGGCCTATTGTTCTCTGTAAAATATCTCTTTATTCCTCATGTTTTGATATTTCACTGCCTTGGTATGAGTCTTTTTTTTTTTTTTTAACCCTTTGCATTGAGTTGGGAAGTGAGGGCCCAGTTTAGTCTGAAGACTCACATCTGTCAGTGCTGGAATTTTGCATTCTTTGATCATTTTCTCCCCTCCATTTCCTCAGTGATCTGTTCCCCCCCTGCCCCCGAGAAATTCCTATTTAGTGGAGTTTAGAACTTTTGGCTTAAATTTGTTATCTTTTTCATTTCATTTTCTCTTTATTGTCTACTTCCAGATGCTGTTTCTTAACTTCATCACATTTTATTGATTTTTTTTTCTAAGTTCTGTCTTATCCCCTATTTTTTTCTTGTTTCATGGATATACTATATTTCTTGTGTGGGGGTGTTTTATTTTTATTTTCTGTCCTCTGCTGTGTCTGTTTCCTCTGGATTTCTTTGCTTTCTCTCTTATGTGTTGGTTGAACACTTCACAAAAATCAAATTGAGCCTTGGCTACTCATTTGTATTAAGAATAGGATAATAAGAAACTGGTGGGAAGCTCTGCATGAATAGGGTCTCTCAACTAGTAGAGAGGTTATGGTAGAGTAAATAGGTTAGCTTATTCCCTGGAGAACCCGTCAGATACTGGCAGTAACCTGAAGTATTTTCTGTGAATTTGGTGGTGACCAAAGAAAAACCCTCTAAGTCTTGTCTTTGGGGCAGTTGTCATTAAAAAAAAAAACAGACTTTCTGGAGGAGGAAATAGCAACCCACTCCAGTTTTCTTGCCTGGAAAATCCCATGAACAGAGGAGCCTGCAGGAATCTCAGAGAAGCAGACTTGACTTAGTGACTGTGCATGGATGCACAGGAAATGTGCTCTTGGCATTTATCAAGAAATGGTCAATTGAAAGACAGTTGACGATTTTCTGCCAAACAGTGTTTGAACTAAGCTTCTGTCTTCTTTCTCTAAAAGGAACTACATTTAAAAAGTCCACTTGGGGGACTTCCTTTGTGGTCCAGTGGCTAAGATTCCAAGCTCCCTATGCAGGGAGCCAGGGTTTGATCCCTGGTCAGGGAACTAGATCCCACATGCTGCAACTCAAGATCTTGTGTGCCCCCAAGACCTGGTGCGGCCAAATAAAACTGATAAATAAAAAAAAAAGTCCACTTAGGATTCAATGCAAGAAAATTTCTGCTAATAAAATTGCATTCTTTCTATTAAACTAAGAGAACAATTTAGTCTACTATTTCCATTTTGGTCTTGTCTCCTAGGAGTCGCAGAACTAAAATAACATTTAATTTCTGCTATGATTCTCAATATCTACTTGATTATTAGGTTCTAGCCTAATAATTTTTAATTTCACTATTATCTCTGTTTTAATACCGGAAGCCACCTCTGTTTGTGTTTTGATGATACAGAATTTGTTAAAATCAATTAAATCATTGACTCAAAAAAAAACCAGACTTTCATTGAATTCTTCAGCATTTACTAATTGCCTTCTGCTGGGCCTAGTATCTAGAGCTTTTTGAGCCCCTTTCTTCAGAGAATGCATTAAGTCTTTGTGGGAGGATTAGGAGTTGTCTCAGGGCTTCCATGAACTAGGGACTTAAGCTTGCTGACCAGACTTCTGTTCTTAACCCTGAACTTACCATGTACTGTATGTCCCTTTTCCCTTCTCTAATACTTGGTGCCTCCTGAGTACTGAGCCCATAAGGGCTTTACGAGATACACACACTTAACATCAATATCTTCTGGCTAAGAATGCTTATCAGGCACTTAGTCTTACCACTCTCTCATCTTCCAAAAACTCTAACCTTAGTACATAATGCTTTCCAAGTCTGTCCGTGTTGTTGGAGATGGAAAAGTTTCATTTTTAATGACTGAGTATAGTATTTCATTGTATATGGGGTGTGTATATACACCCCACATCTTTAGCTGTTCATCTGTTGACGGACACTTAGGTTGCTTTCATGTCTTGACTGTTGTAAATAATTCTGCAGTAAACATTGGGGCACATATATCTTTTCAAAGTAATATTTTCATTTTCTTCAGATATATACCCAGGAGTAGAATTGTTGATTATATGATGGTTCTAATTTTTGTTTTGGGGGGAACCTCCAAACAGTATAGCAGCTGCACAAATTTACATTCCCACCAATGGGTTACACAGGGTTCCTTTTTTCCATATCCTTGCCAGCATTTGTTATTTATGTTCTTTTTGGTGATAACCATTGTGGCTGGTGAGAGAATATCTCATTGTGGTTTTGATTTGCAATTCTCTAATGGTTAATGATGTTATAATTTTTTCATGTGCCTGTTGGCCATGTGTGTGTCTATTTTGGAGAAATGGTCTTCTGCCCATTTTCTAGTTGGGTCGTTTGGTTTTTTTGGATATTGAGTTGTGTGAACTGTTTATTTTGGATATATATATATATATTTTGTTCACATCATTTGTAAATGTTTTCTCCCATTTAAAAGGTTTTGTTT
This sequence comes from Antilocapra americana, assembly GCA_007570785.1. NCBI lineage: Eukaryota > Metazoa > Chordata > Mammalia > Artiodactyla > Antilocapridae > Antilocapra > Antilocapra americana. Next base: position 7,866,894 of record ML661889.1, on the reverse strand, counting down.
TCATTTTGTCAGTGGTTTGCTGTGCAAAAGCTTTTAGTTTAATTAGGTCTGATTTGTTTATTTTTGCTTTTGTTTCCTTTCCTTTAGGAGAGAGATCCAAAAAACTATATTGCTATAATTTATGTGGGAGTTTTTTGCCTGTGTTTCTTCTACATTTTGGTCTTCAATAATAATGATGGCGAACACATAGTAGTTACTATGAGCTAGGCACTATTCTAAGTATTCCATAAACCATTTGCTAGTTTAATTCTCACAGCAACACTTATAGACGTGAAGATGTAAGTGATTGGAACACAGAAAGGTTGGGTCACAATAAGGGGCGAGGTCATGGCTTCAAGCCCAGGCAGTCTGGCTTCAGAGTGAGCCCTCACCCAGTAGGCTTACAGTCTCTCTAAATGTAGAAAGCAGAAAAGTTAGTCAAATTATCCTAGGTCTCCTTGTAGATAAAAATCAGGAACTTCCCAAAGAAATTCATTTTTATCTTTAGGACCCTAATGAAGATATTCTTGCCTCTGTTCTTTTAACTGAAAGAGACAGAGGTGGTAGAAAAGTATATCTTTATACTGTTATAATAATTGTATCCTAATGAAAAGTATCCATCTTAATATGTGTTTTTTAATTAGACTTTCAGCACCTTTTTTTTTTAAAGCCTAAATCATTAGTGTGAGAACTGCCTATGTGTTTGTGTGGGAGTTTTGAGTGTGCTAGGTCTTGATTGGGGGTTTTGAATATGATGATGCATACTGCAGCTAAAGTTTTATCATGAGGCTTACAGATTACATACAGAAAGTGCCTGCTCAGTAAATACTGTTCTCATCTGAAACACCTGTTTGAGCAACACTTGACTGTTAAGTGGACCAGACAGACTGGAAAGTTGCAGAATTTGGTGGCAGAGCGGATTGGGTGGATGTTGAGAGTCTGCACACCAGGAGTCACTGTTGTAAAATGGTTCATCTCAAAAGAGGAGCACAAAAATCCTGAGTCCAGATTTGACAAGGGCCCAAGTCTGAGTCCTAAAGCTCTCCCAAGCAGAAGAAGGTGGGAAGCTGGGGCTGTTTAAGCAGCAGAATTGAGCCCCAGCAGTCTTGATTAGCCAGTCCTTCTTTTGCCACTCCCTCCCAGTATTTTTTTGTTATTCATTTATTTGTTTGTTTGTTCATTAGTTTTTGGCCATACTGTGCAGCATGTGGGATCTTAGTACCCTGACCAGGAATCAAACCCATGCTCCTTGCAGTGGCTGCATGGAGTCTTACCCACTGGACCACCAGGAAAGTCCCCCACTCCAGTATTTTAAAACAAATTCCAGGCATAAGTTAATCTGAAAATATTTTAGTATTGTATATAATTTATTAAAATGTTACTGTGGGTAACATGTTATTTTTGTTTAATTGAAGGATAATTGCTTTGTAATGTTGCATTGATTTCAGTTGTACAACGAATGAATCAGCTACAAGTATACATATAACCCCTCCTTGAGCCTCCCTCCCACCCCACTTCCATCATGGAAGTTTTACAAGCGGATTATTAATCTCCCACAGTTTCAGAAGACTATTTTCAGATTTAATCTCTATAAGGTATTTGTATGCCTTATAAAATTTGAAAATACAAAATTGTGTCCTAGGCTTTGCTGTCAAAATTGTTGACTTTATTGTAATCCTTTTCATTGAATCACATTTTAAGAAAAAACTTTATTTAAATTTATTATCTTTAGATATTAAATTCTGCATTTATTTCTCCTGGTGTTTATAAAGAAGCAGTCAAAAATATTCTGTGAAATGGTCAGAGCACCTGGGTTCCAAGAGTGATTAGGATTCATCTTCTCACCTTTTTGATGGACAGTAGAAAACCAGACATTTTATATTAATGGAAATCCTTGAGATTTTATGGATTGGTTTCCTGTATCTTCATAAAAAAAGCTGAGTACATAGGTCTTTTTTTCTCTCTTCCTATTTTCAATTATATTAATATAACTTTGTATGGTTTTCCTATGTTATTAATGATTAATTATGTAATTATATTCTTTGTATATCACTAACTCAATGGACATGAATTTGAGCAAGGTCTGGGAGAATAGTGCAAGATAGAGGAGCCTGGTGTGCTACAGTCCATGGGATTGTAAAGAGTCAGACATAACTTAGTGACTGAACAACAACTTTTAAAAATTTTATTACTGTGTATTTTGAATTTTTGTGCATGTTGACACCCTTTTCTTTGTGGAAAAATTTTGACTAAGATTTTAAGTATCAAAAAATACTAAAAGGAACTTTTTGGTTAGTTTCAGTGGTATTTTTGAAGACGAGTTTAGGGAACAAATTTACGTATTGATAGCCAAAACACATAAATATAGGGGAGTACCTGTTGCTAATTTTGGGGGGTTGTCAGGTACTAGTAATACTGTTGGCCACAGAATCCCATGTTTACTGAAGAATTGCAAGGTACAGCGGGGAGGAGAGAACACCTGATGCCTGAGTTAGTGTTAATCCGTGTCAGGGATCACAGGACAGTGGTCCCCAACAGTCTTAAATTATTCAGCTCCCCACAAAATCTTTCTTTATATAGGTTTGATCAAGTATATAAAGAAATTGGGCTTCGTACATACATAAAGTTGGAAAAGGGAGAAATTTTAATAAACTCTTCAGATAACTGGATATTCTTTGTTACTACACTAAAACTCTGGAAGTAGTTAATCCTTCTCGCTCATTTTTTTTGGCCTCTCGGCTCATGGGATCTTAGTTCTCCGACCAGGGGTTGAACCTGGGCCCTTGGCAGTAAAAGCGCTGAGTCCTAACCACTGGACTGCCAGGGAATTCCCTGGAAGTGGTTATCTCTTGAAAGTTAGTTGTAATGTAGAATTTAAAACCACAACAGTGAGCTTTTCATACTCAAGTTACAGTTTTGTAACATCATCCACTGGTTATTTGGGAAATATTATTCCCTCAGTTGTATACATCTGGTAAATGTACACGCTTCATTATATGATGTTGGAGAATTGTGTATGTTAATATTCTGCTGATGTCATCAGAAAAGTTCTTGAATAAGTAGAGAAGTTGTCAAGTTCACAATGGTGAATACAAGGTTTTCCAAATTTTGATTTCTGTTTGAAGGCTCAAATTTCATCATTAAAAACACATTTCTTTCATTTTCCTTGAAGTGATAGACCCACTTCATTCATTTTCAAGAAAATGTGTGCTAGGTATCCAAGTCTGTTTAAATGGCTAGTTTAATTTATTACTAAAATAATTGAATTGATACAAGTGCTTTTCCTTGAGACAGCTGTCATACTTTAGTGTACACACAGAAGTGCTTTGGATGTGCTTCCCATTTCTTTACACAGACTATTAAAAAGACATATACTCAAGGGTTAGGATTTTATAATATTAGTCATTTTTACTGCATCAAAGACATTTTTTAAGTGAAACTGGCTTTTTGTCCTTCCTATTGAGTGTGTAGTAGTGATGAACGTAGCTTGGTGCCACTACCTTGAGTTATGCTAAAGCACAGCAATTTTAATTCGGAGAAGGCAGTGGCACCCCACTCCAATACTCTTGCCTGGAAAATCCCATGGACAGAGGAGCCTGGTAGGCTGCAGTCCATGGGGTTGCGAAGAGTCAGACGCGACTGAGCAACTTCACTTTCATGCATTGGAGAAGGAAATGGCAACTCACTCCAGTGTTCTTGCCTGGAGAATCCCAGGGACGGTGGAGCCTGGTGGGCGGCTGTCTATGGGGTCGCACAGAGTCGGACACGACTGAAGCAACTTAAGCAGCAGCAATAGCAGTTTTAATTACCATTGCTTTTGCAGCATCAGTGGAAACTAATGATAAAATCCTACCAACCTGAAGGTAAACATTTTCTCAGTGAAAATTAGTAAGGGAATGCATAAGGTTACTATATGGTAACTTCTTTGGGTTATATGTTTTGTTTTGCTAGAGAAATACAGCAGAACTCTCAATTGCCATTTTATTTGGCTCCTAATTGGCATCCAGAAGTCTTAAAATGTGGAAGAGTCTTAAATAAATTTTTTTTAATTGAGATATTATTGATTTATAGCATTATGTATGTATATTTTATTTTGTTTTGTTTTGGCCATGTCACATGTCTTGTAGGAACTTAGTTCCCCAACCAGGGATTGAACCAAGGCCTCTACAGTGGAAGTTCAGAGTCCTAACCACTGTACCACCAAGACATTCCCTGTAGATAGTTTTCTTGACTTCATAGGGAAATCAGAGATTTGACCTTATAGTTCATAGTTACCAGTGCTTTGGTCTTAATAGAACAGTTCAGGAGTAGCTAATGGTTGGATGACTCACAGATCTCGGTTTCAGGATCTAATACAAAGCTGCAGTAATCAAAGCAATGTACTAGTGTAAGGGCAGATATGTAACTCAGTGGAATAGAATTGAGAATCCAGAAATAAACCTTTACATCGTTTGATTTTTGATGTGGTCCCAAGACAATCTGGAGGCGGGAAATGAGGTTAGGCCCCTTCCTTACACCATACACAAACTTTACTCAAAATGAAGCATAAATGTAAATATAAGAGCTAAAACTATAAAACTTCTATAAAAGAAAGTATAGTTATATCTTCGTGTCCTTGGGTTAGGCAAAGCCACCTTACATATGACATCAAAAGCACAGAAAATAATTTGAACTTCTTCAAAATAAACTTTTGTGCTTCAGAGGACAACATCATTACAAAAGTGAAAGGAAAATCCATTGAACAGAACAAAAAAATGCAAATCATATCTGATAAGAGACTTTTACGTATAAAAAAAACTCTTCCGACTTAGTAATAAAGCAATAACTCAGAGTAGGAAAAGGATCTGAACACACAACTTCTCCAAATAGGTACAAATCATCAGAATCACAAGACTGGGAGTTTGTCAAGATCATTGACCATTAATCAAAACTGCAGTGAGATACTTCATACCCATTGGATGGCTATAATAAAGTTAAGTGTTGGTCAGCATGCGGAGAAATTGGAACCCTCACATGTTACTTTTGGGAAAGAAATTTGTGAAATAGTGCAGGCACTTTAGATAACAGTCTTGTGTTTCCTCAGAAAGTTATCATATAGCTAGCAATTCCTCATCTAGATATATACTCAAGAGAAATATGTGCACACAAAAACTTATTAATGTTTATAGCAGCATTATTCATAGTAGCCAAAATATGGAAATAACTCAAATATCCAACAGTTGAATGGATACAATGTAGTATATCCACATAATGGAATATTACTTAGCGATAAAATGGAATGTGGTATTGATACATGCTAAAACAAATGAACCTTGAAAGAATATTAAGGGAGAGAAGCCAGACACAAATGCCACGTATTATGATTCCATTTATATTAAGTGTCTGTAATAGACAAATCCTTAGGGGCAAATGAGATTAATGGTTGCTAGGACTGAGAGGAGGTGGATAATTATTGCTAATGGGTTTTGGGGGAGAGATGAAAATGTGCTAAATTAGATTGTGATGGTTGTATAACTGAATACACTGAAAACCACTGAATTTTACACTTAAAGTTGGTGAATTGTATATGAATTTTGTCTCAGAAAGCTATTTTAAAAATAGAGTAAAGTTGTCAAGTATATATGTACCTTAAACTTTGAATTTCCATTAGGAAAAAATTACATGTATCTTGGATATATTCCTGTTGTGCTCGTATGAAAAGAAAATGACCAGATTATCTGCTCTGCCTTTCAGAAAGGAGAAGATGAGTATGCCAACGTTGATGCTATTGTTGTATCAGTTGGTGTTGATGAAGAAATTGTTTATGCCAAATCAACTGCCTTACAGGTGAGAAGTTTACAGCAATGTTTAGCCCTGAGAGTCATTGACTCAGCTTCTGTTCATCATGGTAGCCTCTAGCCACATTAAAATTTCAGCTCCTCAGTCCTAAGTCTCATGTACTCTGTAGTGGCTATCATGACCAACAGGGGATGTGTAGAATAGTTCTTTCACAAAAAGTTCAATGAATAGTACTGGCCAGTCTCATTTCATTGGAATCTATATCCAGGTTCTCACACTACAAGATTATTTTGAAGTTAATTCCACATACCTTATTTCATATGTATAAATACATTGATTTTTTTTTTTATCTGTTCACACTGTTGTCTTTTCCCATAGACATGGCTTTTTGGTTATGAACTAACCGATACTATCATGGTATTCTGTGATGACAAAATCATCTTTATGGCCAGCAAGAAAAAAGTGGAGTTTTTGAAACAGATTGCCAACACTAAGGGCAATGAGAATGCTAACGGAGCCCCTGCCATCACACTACTCGTACGAGAAAAGGTCAGAACTAACGAATTCATCATAAAAAAATATGAAAGAATGTTTAAAAGTGGTAAACAGAAAAGCCTTCTAGGAATTTAAAAATACAAGGGGAATATTTTAGCTAACTGTCATTTGTTATCAGTTTGCAGTAACACAAATGGGTAATGAAATCATGGTGAATACTAACTATATCCATTCTTGAGGATACTTCTCTGAGCATCTTAATTAGAACAAAAATCTTTAAATATCCTTAAGGAAAGGTATACCTCATTTCCAGTTTTTATCAAATGTAATCTTTTTTTTTAATTATATTGCCCACCTGACAAACATTTCTTTTCAGAATGTTGTTCACCTTTGTATTTCAGTTTCTTGGCTCTTCCTGAAGTAAAGAATAGTCTTCTCAGCTTATGTGGCACTTCACTTAAGCATATAAATATATCCAAAGAAATTTTGTGTAACATTTTGGTATATTACAGTCTTCCCTAAAGAAATAGGTAGGAAGAGGGGAAATAGAGTTTCTTTCTTTCCATAATTTAGAATATTCTCTGCCCAGAGAATATAAAACATAGATGTCTAATTCTGAAACTAAATCCCTTTTTTCTCCCTCTGGCACTGACAGAATGAAAGTAACAAGAGCAGCTTTGACAAAATGATTGAAGCCATTAAAGAAAGCAAGAATGGCAAGAAGATTGGAGTGTTCAGCAAAGACAAATTTCCAGGAGAGTTCATGAAGAGCTGGAATGACTGCCTCAACAAAGAGGGCTTTGACAAAGTAAGAATACTCTGGAAACAAGCACATTGAGAGTTGAGAAGACAAAATTGTGAGGGGCTTCCACAACTGATAGTGCAGAGACTTTGTTTGGGGAAAGCTATATATTCATTCATATTTCCATTTTCATTTCCTATTGCTGTGTGGTAAACCAATTCACTTTTCAGTTAGGAGTGAGGCATTCAGGAGACAGTTCAGCTATTGCAGAGGGAAATTGAGGAAAATCTCTTGGCCAAAAAAATTTTTTTCTTTTCTTTCTACCTTCTTCAGCCTTTACAGAAACCTCAAGACAGGCATTTAAATTTACACTTTAAATGATGTGTTAGTTCATTGCCTCTTAGAATACACCAATAACCTGGTAAAGAGTTCTTTCAGATGTTCATTTAGTCCAAGAAGAGAATATTTAGATATTCTGCAAACTGCTGATGAGTAGTTTGCTAAATAACCAGACATAATCACTGATAATATTTAAACTGGGGGAGAGAGATTTCTTTAGCAGTTCTGTGTCTGCATGTTAGCAACTGTTTATCTCTGACTGCAGATAGACATCAGTGCAGTTGTGGCCTATACCATTGCTGTAAAGGAGGATGGAGAGCTCAATCTAATGAAGAAAGCAGCTAGCATCACCTCTGAGGTCTTCAACAAATTCTTCAAGGAAAGGGTCATGGAAATAGTTGATGCAGATGAGGTAAATTGGGGGTGGGAGTGTCTTTTTACTTTTTTAATGAAGTAAGTCCCTCCTATGCAGTGTTTTTTAGGTTGTGTTCAGCTTCCTTTGGTAGATAAGTTGGTGGTGTGTGATTGTGCCAGCTCTCTTTGAGAATAACTATAAACATCCACTGTAATTTCTGGAGCTTACCCAGTATGTCACTTGAGAATTTTTTAATACCTGCAAATTCCACATATTCTCTAAATTTGCTTTTGCTTGTACATCAGTGTGTTATCTGGTACAGAAACCACTTCATAAGACTTCTTTGGCATCCTTTATGGTATCAAGATATATGTTGTCTTTAAATGGTCATGTCCAAAAATCCAACACCCTTCTGCCACCCTGTAATAAATATTGTTTTATTTCTGGGTATTTTTATAGAAAGTTCGACACAGCAAACTGGCTGAGTCTGTGGAAAAGGCCATAGAAGAGAAAAAATACCTTGCTGGGGCAGACCCTTCTACTGTGGAAATGTGTTACCCTCCTATCATTCAGAGTGGTGGCAACTATAACCTCAAGTTCAGTGTGGTGAGGTAAGTATGAGAATTTCAAAATATTTTAACAATCAGAGCACTTCAGCCTTTGGCCTGTTTTTTCTTAGACTCATTCTGGAATTCAAAAAAATAAGAAAAATAACCATTAGCCTGCCTCCTGCATTATCTTCTTGTCTTATTCTATGTATACTTTAATTTTATTTCACATAATTATTCATTTCTTACTTGAGTATTTGATTGTAAGCATTTTCCAGATGATTAAAAATGACAAGAAAAAAATGCAAAACATGTTTCAAAAAATAAAAATCTTACTAGATATATCATAATGTATTCCCCTTCTCATTTTTAAAAATTCTGTGAAGAATGCTATTCGTCGGGGCTGGTGGAAAGGTGATGGCTTACCATCATACTGTTAGATTATAATGCATAAAATTAAATATAGCCTTTGCGTATTTGGGATACAACTTTCCAGAGCCTTTATAAACTGACTTGTTTTTAAAAAAAAAAATGTTTACGTCATTTATTCTGCTTCAGCTCTGGGATATAGTGGGTCAAAATTGTGATTACAGATGTGTATGCTAGGTATGCTAAGGACTTCACAAGTTTGTGTAATGAGATGCTTTCTCCCTTTGGTCTCTAGTGACAAGAATCATATGCATTTTGGGGCCATCACCTGTGCCATGGGTATTCGCTTCAAATCTTATTGCTCCAACCTTGTTCGCACTTTGATGGTTGATCCTTCTCAGGAGGTTCAAGAAAATTACAACTTTTTGCTTCAGCTACAAGAGGAGCTGCTAAAGGAACTAAGACATGGTAATGTGTGCCTTAGATAAGGTTTAGAAATTACGTAACAAAAATGTAGCATTGGTGGGACTGTTTATCCCTGAGGCTCTTGTACTGTAGATAGAATTAGATCTTACTAACCTCCAGTCATCCTAGCATTTAGTTCTTTGGTATACTTTTCTCTTATGCAGGAATGGTTACTGTGGTTTTATACTGATGTTTACAGAACCCTCTCTGACTGGTTAGGTCTCTGTGTTCAGATCTTCATAAAATACTATGCTCTTACTTTTCTTTGGAAAATTCTGAGAAGTAGTGTCTCTCCCAACAGACTATATAATGTTAATCCTGTATTGAATGAATACCAGGAATCTTAGTTTGAGAGCAGAACTAATGGCAACCCTGCTAAGCAAGCTACTGCCTACTTAAAAGCAGAGCATTTGGCACCTCTTTTGCCTTGAGTCCTCACTCGCAGTTGGCTAAATGGGACTTTATGTTTACCACCTTTAAACAGCTTTGTAAGCCCACTTAAAGTTTCCCAGAGCTTCCAGACATCATTCCCTCCTGATACCTCAGGTCAATCTTGAGAAATCCAACTGGCAATCCATAGTTCTAGGTTGTTCAATGAGAATACAAACTCCTCTGAAGCTATAGTATTTGAACTACTCTGGCTTGAAATACATATTCATATCCTAAACCTTGAAAAATTAAGTCCAGCATTCTTCCAACAGTAATTCACCCGTTCAGTAGTCTTGTTCTTCAAAATGTATAGTAAATTTAATGCAATGCCATGTATCAAGTCTTAAGTTATTGCATTGAGACCAGCTAAGGTTCCACAGTCCCCTTGGAGAGATTCTCAAACAGTGTAATTAAAGAATGACTGGGTGGGTTGTTTTTTAAAATGTACATTTCTAAGCCCTACCAGCCCTGCAACTGTATTCCTTATTGTGTGTTTTGAGAAACCCTGCTTTAGGTGACTTAACAAGTAAAAATAATGTTGATTTTAAAAATGTGATTTGTGGTTTTTTCCTGAAAGATACTTTAATGTCCCATCTGTCTTGTTGTTAGGTGTGAAGATATGTGATGTATATAATGCTGTCATGGATGTGGTTAAAAAGCAGAAGCCAGAGCTGCTGAACAAAATTACCAAAAACCTAGGGTAAGATGCTGCGATATACATTGTCACTGTGTCAGTTTTCAATGCTGGCACTCAGACAAAGAGTATTCTTAGATGATCCGACCAGTGTTTGTGGACTGTTCGCCTTAGCTGTGTGCCAGATACATTATATTGTCAGAGAATGTATGTAAGTTCATGGAGCTCTTTTCAGACCAATGTTGTAGATGTTTCAGGCTTAAATTGCAAATATGAAGAGACATGACATACAATATTTCCTCTCGTAGAACAACTCAATTCATATTTGCAAAATAAGCACTCTGAGATATCCAGCTATGTAAGTTCTTAAAGTTTTTATTTACTCCAGTGTTTCTCAAGTGTATTTGATCATTGAACACCTAGATATACTACTAACATAGAACCAAAGACATTTGAGAAACAAAAGCTCTAGGCAGGCTCCTTAAATGAAGCTAGGTGGGATATATTGTTTATTTTTGGACTTCTGTGATGGACAAGAGGAAATACATTGACCTATACCGAGTTTTGGCCTAGGAGACTTAGTAAATCCAGTTATCAGCATTCTACTAGAAATTATCTCTTATTCTAGTTGTACATGTTCTTGGTAGTGTGCCCTTTAACAACTCATCAGTAGTGGCAAATTACTCAGCTTGTTTGCCTTCCTTATCTTGAAAATTAAAATAGGATATAGTGTACCTGACTCAGATTAGAGGCCTTTTAGCCTATTGTTGAAGTTTCCTTCATTTCTTTTTTAGGTTTGGAATGGGCATTGAATTCCGTGAAGGTTCTTTAGTAATTAATAGTAAAAATCAGTACAAACTAAAGAAAGGTGAGTTTTACATGCATACATTAGAAAAGTACCTTTTAAAATACTTTCCTTTAGTTTCATCTCCGTCTATTCTGTATAAAATCACACTTCTCCAAACTTTCGCAGTCATTCACTGATTCCTGTTTTGATGGTTTAGGGATGGTTTTCAGCATCAATTTGGGATTCTCAGATTTGACTAACAAGGAAGGGAAGAAACCAGAAGAGAAAACCTATGCCCTGTTCATTGGCGACACAGTGCTTGTGGATGAGGTATATATTGCTTCTTTCATGAACTGAATATTGAAGTGCATTTTTAACCTTATGGTTCCCCTTCCCTTTTTTTTTTTTTTTAATGAAGGTATAGTTGATTTTTCCAGTAGTCATGTATGGATGTGAGAGTTGGGCCATAACGCAGGCTGAATGCTGAAGAACTGATGCTTTCAGACTGTGGTGTTGAAGATTCTTGAGAGTCCCTTGGACTGCACATAGGTCAAACCAGTCAATTGTACAGGAAATCAATCCTCAGTATTCATTAGAAGGACTGATGCTGAAGCTCCAATACTTTGGCCACCTGATGCAAAGGTCTGACTTATTGGAAAAGACCCTGATGCTAGGAAAGATTGAAGGCAGGAGGAGAAGGGGACGACAGAGGACAAGATGGTTGGATGGAGAAGGAGTTTGAGCAAGCTCCAGGAGATGGTGAAGGACAGGGAAACCTGGCATGCTGCAGTCCGTGGGGTCACAAAGAGTTGGACATGACTGAGTTACTGACCAACAACAAATAGTTGATTTACTATCATGAATATCATGTTTGTTTCAGGTGTATAGCAAAATGATTCAGTTTTTTATAAATATATACATACATATTTTCCATTTTAAGTTATTAAAAGATAATATTATTTCCGTGTGCTACATAGTAAATCCTTATTTACCATTTATTGCTTATCTATGTTATGTGGTGTTTTTTCTTTTCATCATCTGTTAAATGCTAGCTAAGGGGAATCAGAGATGCCTTTGAAAGCCAGACCTAGTACAGCCAGGAATACAGATTGTTTAAACCAAACTCTGTCACATTGTGGCTTGAACCTTGATTATGATAATATCAGGAACTGATTCTATAACGGAGCTGATACTTTGTTTTCCTTTGTAATGGGTTTAACAGTTTACATACCATGCAATTAAAGTGTACAACTATGACTTCTAGTATATTTACAGTTAATGCAACTATCACCATAGTCTAGTTTTAGAAGATTTTCATCACCTCAGAAAGAAACCCTGTGCCCATTAGCAGTCACTCATTTCTCTCCCAGGCCTAGGCAGTGACTTTCTTTTTCAAAGAATTTGCCTTTTCTGAGCATTTGGGGGCGGGCGTTTTGTGACTGGTTTCTTTAACTTAGCAGGAACTGATTTATTTATTTATTTTTTTGCCACTTTATTTTTAAATAGAAGGATAATTGCTTTACAGAACTTTGTTGTTTTCTGTCAAACATCAGCAAGAATCAGCCATAGGTACATCCCATCCCCTTCTCCTGAACCTACTTCCCATCTGGTTCCTCATCCCACCTATATCATCACAGAGCCCCTAGTGATTCTTAATGGTAGTAAATATTTCAGTGTTCTTATATGAACACATTTATACATTAATTCATTGAATCCTTATAATAATTCTATGAAGTAGATACTCTTATCCAAATTTGTAGATAAAGCAACTGAGGCACAAAAAGGTTTATGTACCTTGCCAGATGTCACAGAGCTCAAAAGTGCGTGAGCCAGGTTTCAAATCAAGCCAGTATTCTTACTCATTATCCCATTGTTGCCTCCCAAATTGCAGTTCCTAATGTGCATTTGGGAAGATAACTGGTTTTGTGTGTTGTCAAAGACTTTTTTAGTGCCAGAAGATTTAGAGCATGGCCCAGCTAGTTACTGGGTTTGAGAGTGAAAATATATCATTTAAATGCTCTTAGAGATGTCTCACTTCCTCTTTGTATTCTAGGATGGCCCAGCTACCGTTCTCACTTCTGTGAAGAAGAAAGTGAAGAACGTAGGGATTTTTCTAAAGGTAGGAAGAAGATAAAAATGAGTGGTGAAGAGTTGGATACAATGAAGAAGTAAACAATAATGGCTTAAAATAATTAAGACCTGAATTCCTGATGATGATTTTTCCCCCCGCCATAGAATGAGGATGAGGAAGAAGAGGAAGAGGAGAAAGATGAAGCTGAAGACCTGTTGGGAAGAGGTTCCAGAGCAGCTTTACTTACAGAAAGAACACGGGTAAGTTTACTGTTTGAAAACTACGTCGATTTCTTGTTTGTCATGATTCACAGGTCCTGATAACTTCAGTTTTCCCTTCTTTAGAATGAGATGACTGCAGAAGAGAAGCGAAGAGCCCATCAAAAAGAACTGGCAGCTCAACTCAACGAGGAAGCAAAGAGGCGATTAACTGAACAGAAAGGGGAACAGCAGATTCAGAAGTAAGAGTTTGTGTGGGGTAGTGAGATTGTCTTTGGGTTATATGTGGTTTGCAGACATTTCTCAAGACACTTTTTTATTCCCACTGCAGAGCTCGTAAATCTAATGTGTCCTATAAAAACCCGTCTTTGATGCCTAAGGAACCACACATTCGGGAAATGAAGATCTATATTGATAAAAAATATGAGACTGTAATAATGCCTGTGTTTGGCATTGCGACACCTTTTCACATTGCCACAATCAAGGTACTGACATTGAATCAGGCTTCATTTGATTAATTCCTTAAAATAATTGTGCTTACCATAGATGGCTGTCCTGACTGCATGTCTCTACTATTCTGTGCTCCTACTGACTCTACCTTTCCCGTGCTACTGACTTCCCCACCCTACTCCCTAATCTCCTACTGTCATTTTCCTTTCCTGTTTGCACTTTGGAGAAAGTTAAAATGATCTAGTCTATAATCATACTTTGCTTGTTACTCTTTGAACTTGAAGAACGTTTTAACCTGTTGTCATAAACATGACACAGAAAAAGAACTTTGGTAACTCAGTGATTCTTTTAGAAACACACATTTGGTCATATAAAAAATAAGCTAAGTATGTAGTTTATTCATTTTAGAGTAAGAATTACAGGCTAGATTTAGCTGTCAGTTTGCAGCTACTGACTTAATTTTAGCATGTCTATAGCTACTTACCTTCATCTAGGAAAGAAATCTATTTGTTTGGTTTCTTGGCTAATGCTTTTCCATTCCTTGAACAGAATATAAGTATGTCTGTGGAAGGAGATTATACTTACTTGCGAATCAACTTCTATTGCCCAGGCAGTGCTCTGGGCAGGAATGAGGGCAACATCTTTCCCAACCCAGAGGCCACTTTTGTCAAGGAAATGTGAGTTCCCAGGGAAACAACCACCCTCAAATCCCTGCTGGCCAGAGCAGTACCCTCAGAGACCCAGAGGGTGCTGTGTTCTCCCACATCCTAGTGAATGGCGGCACCTTCCTCAGTGGCACTTGATTAGGAGGATCGCCTTACTAAGCTTGTACTGTTTTGAGGTTGGAACCTAATTTAAATCCTCATAAAGATATTTTATCCTCACTTGACATATTTGTTGATAAAATATCAGATGTGTGCCACACTGGAGTCTGTTTATTCTTGAAGTGAAATAGGATCATTTGGGGAAGTTTATGCAAGATTTGAAACAGAAGTGTGACTCCCCCACTCAGTGGATTAGCTATTTATAACATCATCTGTTTAAGAGAGAGGAAGGATTTTTTCATCTTTCCAGACATTATTTCACTCAGTGGTACCTTTTTCTCCTAAAAGGTATTAAGCTAGTTGTAAAACACAGTAATGGGTGCGGGTTACCTGGCATGATAAAGAAATTACATAAATGCTCCTCCTTTTCTGTAGTACATACCGAGCTTCAAATATGAAGGCACCTGGAGAACAGACAGTTCCAGCCTTGAACCTTCAGAATGCTTTCCGAATTATAAAAGAAGTGCAGAAGCGTTATAAGACTCGGGAAGCAGAAGAGAAAGAGAAGGAGGTAAGCCTGAACAACAGCAAAGTGCCTTTGTGCAAAAGGACACATGAAGGTTTGGGGAAATGGAAAGATATGTGAGAATTCATGTTGATTTTCATCCTGCTTAGGGCATTGTGAAACAAGATTCACTGGTGATCAATCTAAACCGGAGTAATCCCAAACTGAAAGATCTGTACATTCGCCCAAACATTGCACAAAAGAGGATGCAAGGCTCACTGGAGGCCCATGTCAATGGTATGGATGATCTCTCACGTGCCTGGGCTTTGTCTTTGGAGGCACATCTGTAGTAATGACAGACCAGATAACATAGTAGGAAGTGCTGGGAGGAGTCTCCTTTGACATGCTATGTGGCCAGAAGGAAAGAAAAGCTCTGTACCTTGTTGGCATTCCCTATGACCCTGTTCAAATCAGACAGAAAAGATGCAGTACCTTTTGGGCTAACCTGATGATGTAGCTTGATACTTAGCTGCTTCCTTCCCCCTCACCCCCTACCCAGGTTTTCGCTTCACGTCTGTCCGAGGAGACAAAGTGGATATTTTGTACAATAACATCAAGCATGCTTTGTTCCAGCCATGTGATGGGGAAATGATTATTGTCTTGCACTTTCACCTCAAGGTATATCTATCAGCTAGCTGTGAGCTCTTGGGCAAGATCTTACTATCACAGTGTTTCTTTTAGAATAGTGATGAAAAATATCACCTATCACATAAGATCATTAGGGCACTGAATAAAATAATGCCTATAAAGCCACCAGTGCCTGACATCTCAAAGATGCTAATAATGTTTGTTCCTTGGTGTGATGCATAATGATCTCCAAAACATACAGGTCTTTTCCACATTCCTATTTTTGAAATAGAAAACTTTTGCTTTAGACTATTATCAACATAATCTTCAAAGTCTATTCTAATAATTAGGAGTACTTTAAAAAATTTATACTCTTTTATATTCCCAAATATCATTATTTATGATGATACCTGGAGTGATTTATTCTTACATAGATGCTATGATTTCTAGCATAGATATTTCAGTATTTTCATGTTTTGTTGTTATTTTGCCTATGTAGACTTCTTTGCAAAATAAGTCTTAAAATTTCTTGTTCTTTCTACTTTCTGTCTTTAGAATGCCATCATGTTTGGGAAGAAACGGCATACAGATGTGCAGTTCTACACAGAAGTCGGGGAGATTACCACAGACTTGGGGAAACATCAGCATATGCACGACCGAGATGACCTCTATGCTGAGCAGGTGAAATTTGGTATTTTATTTGCAGGGTAGGGAGGTAGGATTCAGGCTTCCCTGGTGTCTCAGCAGTAAAGGATTTCTCCTGCAATGCAGGAGACACAGGAGACGTGAGTTCAATCCCTGGGTCAGGAAGATCCCCTGGAGAAGGGCATGGCAACCCACTCCAGTATTCTTGCCTGGAGAATCCCATGGACGGAGGAGCTTAGAAGCAAAGAGTTGGATACAACTGAAGCGACTGAGCATGAGCTAGGATTCAGCCCAGATCTGAGCTCAGTAATTGTTATATTTTATAAACCACTCTGGAAGCTATGCAGAACTTCTCAAGTATCTGCTGGAATGGTGTAGTATGTTGGCTATGAATTAGACTTGATTTATAGGCATAACTCTACAATTAATTTTAGCAGCCTGTAATGAAGTATCCATGTTAGTATCATAGTTAACAGAATTAAGAATTAAAAAGCGCTTCATGGTTTTTGAAGGGGTTACTATTAATAAGTAAAGTTATAACTATAGTTGATTCGTATTTCTTCTACAGATGGAAAGAGAAATGAGGCACAAACTGAAAACAGCCTTTAAAAATTTCATTGAAAAAGTAGAGGCTCTAACCAAGGAGGAACTGGAATTTGAAGTGCCTTTTAGGGACTTGGGGTAATGTATCATCTTTTTGGCCTTCAGAAAAGTTTTTCTTCCTTTAATAATAACTTAGCATAACATATCATGTTCTTTTTCCTATGGACATCCATTATCTCTTGGAAATGCTCAAGGGCTGAGTGAGCATATGACTGAGAGACTCCCTCTGGAAATGAGTCTCCAGCAAGTGTGCTGGAGTTTTGTTTGAAATGGGAAAGGAAAGACAGCTACTGCTGGGACAGCAGCAGTTTCTCTTGCAGTGAACCCCATCTTATGTGAGTCTCCTATTGTCTTTCAGATTTAATGGTGCTCCCTATAGGAGTACCTGCCTCCTGCAGCCTACTAGTAGTGCGCTGGTAAATGCTACAGAATGGGTGAGTATTTCTGACCTCTTTTTAGGAAGAAAATTGTTAGAAAAGAGAGAGCAAGAGAGTAGATGTTTTGAAAACTAGATCCTTTTTAGAGACAGTTTCTTTGCATAGTTTCCTTAACTGAATTCTCCCTGAGGGAGGATTTCAATCTGCAGATCCTTTAACCTGGGCTTCTTGGTACGTTTTATCGCTTTTAGTCTTTGCCCTCCCAAAAAAGCAAACAAAAATCAGTTTAGTTATCCTTTGTGTGGCAACTTTTAGATCCTGAAAGCATTTGAAAATGCTAGTATTTTGTGAGAAGTATTTTTATGAAAATAGTTCCTTTCTTCCCTGACAGCCACCTTTTGTGGTAACATTGGATGAGGTGGAGCTGATTCACTTTGAGCGAGTCCAGTTTCACCTGAAGAACTTCGACATGGTGATCGTCTACAAGGACTACAGCAAGAAAGTGACAATGATCAATGCGATTCCTGTTGCCTCTCTTGACCCCATCAAGGAATGGTTAAAGTAAGTAGACCTGCCAGCAATCCCCTTTCCCACAAACACAGTTTTATAGAATATGAGTGTGGTATGTTATATGTAAAATCTGTTGGTATACTTAATGAAACTGCCTTTGGGTTGTTACCAACCAGGACTTGAAAATTTGGGATCTGTTAGACATAGAGCCACTTTTTCTTGAATACCCAACAGTAGTTTGTGCATGCATGCATGCGAGTGAAGTCACTTCAGTCGTGTCCAACTCCTTGCAACCCATGTATTCAACACATATCACGTTTTGGAGCAGAGGCGGGGAGGAGAGCGAATGCACTGGGTTCAGTCAGTTCAGTCCAGTCGCTCAGATGTGTCCAACTCTTGGTGACCCTGTGGACTGCAGCACGCCAGGCTTCCCTGTCCATCACCAACTCCCAGAGCTTGCTCAAACTCATGTCCATCACGTCAGTGATGCCATCCAACCATCTCATCCTCTGTCATCCCCCTTCTCCCGCCTTCAATCTTTCCCAGCATCAGAGTCTTTTCCAATGAGTCAGTTCTTCGCATCAGGTGATCAAAGTATTGGCGTTTCAGCTTCTGCATCAATCCTTCCAATGAATATTCAGGGTTGATTTCCTTTAGGATAGACTGGTTGGATCTCCTTTCAGTCCAAGGGACTCTCAAGTGTCTTCACCAACACCACAGTTCAGAAGCATCAGTTCTTCAGCACTCAGCTTTCTTTATGGTCCAACTCTCACATCCATACATAACTACTGGAAAAACCATAGCTTTGACTAGACCAACTTTTATTGACAAAGTAATGTCTCTGCTTTTTAATATGCTGTCTAGGTTGGTCATAGCTTTTCTTCCAGGGAGCAAGCATCTTTTAATTTCATGGCTGCAGTCACCATCTGCAGTGATTTTGGCGCCTAAGAGAACAGTCTGTCACTGTTTCCATCGTTTCCCCATTTATTTGCCATGAGGTGATGGGACCAGATGCCATGATCTTAGTTTTCTGACTGTTGAGTTTTAAGCCAACTTTTTCACTCTCCTCTTTCACTTTCATCAAGAGGCTTTTTAGTTCTTCTGCACTGGGTTAGAATCACTGAATTAAGGGCAAGATCTCTGGGCTCTCCTCCTAGCTCTGCTCTGGAGTCAGTCTTAAGTCTCTGCCTAAGACTGCCTTCTTTAAATGGAGAGTACTCAAAAAGTTCATCTGATCCAGAAGAGGCTGCACGTGACCTTGCATATGCTTGACTCTGTTGCTGATCAGCTAAGTTTGAAATGACCTAGTATTAATTGAACAACCACTCTCTGCCTAAGTCATTGGCTTCCGCATTATCTTCACTAGCTGTGCGTTCATGCTAAGTTGCTTCAATCATGTGTGACTCTGCGACCCTATGGACTGTAGCCCGCCAGGCCCCTCTGTTCATGGGATTATACAGGGAAGAATACTGGAGTGGGTTGCCATGCCCTCCTCCAGGGGATCATCCCAACCCAGGAATCGAACCTGTGTCTCTTAGGTCCCCTGCATTGGCAGGTGGGTTCTTTACCACTAGCACCACTAAAAGTCAGACTCAGATCTTTGTTGAGTACTTGATGGATATATTAAATTTCTTACTAGTTCTCTATTTTTACTAAAATATGAGATAGAATATATATTTATTTTAGCTTTTACTTTTCACATACTTACACTTCAGCTAAAATAATTCCTCATAGATATGCCAGAACCCCAATAAAAAGGGAGATGTCACTTCATAGGAAAAGGATGAGACGTGTGGCCATGAATATAGTTTGCTCTGCCCTGCTTCCTCCTTCCAGTTATCTGTAGGGGAAGGTACTGCAAATATAAAACTTCTCTTAAGAAATGGTTGAGAGCTTAAAAATAGCCTGTTAGAAAGATCTAACTTTATAGTTTCCATGAGGATTTTCCTTGAAAACATTTGCAGGTAAGTTATATGGTACCAAAAATATTTGTAGATTTGTCTGACTATTTTTGGCTGTGCTAGGTCTTTGTAACTGCACAGGTTTCTCTCTAGTTTCTCTAGTGTGGAGACGACTCTGGTTGAGGTGTGCGGCATTCTCATTGTGGTGGCTCCTCTTATTCCGGAGCCCGCCCGTGCTTCGGTAGTTGTGGCCCATGAGCTCAGTAGGTGCGGCTCCCATGCTCTAGCGTACAGGCCCAGTAGTTGCGGTGCATGGGCTTACTCGCTCCACAGCATGTGGGATCTTCCTGGATGAGGATTGAACCCGTGTCCCCTGCATTGGCAGGCAGATTCTGTACCACTGAGCCACCAGGGAAGCCCCTGTATGATTTTTTTAAAGTCTTCTTTATTGAGGTACAATTTACATGTAATAAAATTCATCAATTTAAGTATATGATTTGATGAATTCTAACAAATGTGTATAATCGTATCTACCATCGTAATGGGGATATGGAACGTTTCCTTTACTCCCCAAAGTCCTCCTACCCTTTGAGAGTCATTCCTCTCCCTTCAACCTTGTCACTGGTTTCTGTCACTGTACAGTTTGCTTGGTCTGAAATTTCACATAAATGGAATTATGCAAGTATGTAGTGTTTTGTATCTTTTTTATCTTTCACTTGGCATAATGCTTTTGAAATTTACTTAAGTTGTTGTGCACATCATTAGCATACTCCTTTTTATTACAGAGGAGTACCCCATTGTATGGAGAGTCCCTGCTTTATTTACCCATCTACCAGTTAATAGACATCGTTTCCCTTTGGGACTCTTAGGAATAGCGGCTATAAATACTATGTACAGGTCTTTGTATGGACATACATTTGCATTTCTCTTGGATAAGTGACCTGAGAGTGGGATTGCTGTGTCATATGGTTTCTGGTTAAGTGTATGTTCAGCTTTATAAGAAACTAAGAGTCCTTTGCCAGAGTGGCTGGAAAACCTGCAGTATGTGTGCGTCGTAGTTGCTCCACATCCTCACCAACACTGGTGTTATCAGTCTTTTCATTATTGGCCATTGTGGTGGGTGGCTTTCTCATTGTGGTTTCAGTTTGCATTTTGAAGATTACAGATGATTTTGAGCATTTTTTCCACATGCTGTGTGTCATTCTGTACTTTGATGAAGTATATTCATGTTTTTGCCCATGTTCAGAATCAGATTGCTTTACTACTGAATTTTAAGAATTTTTTAGGCTAAATAAAGTCCCTCATCAAATACATTTTGCATATATTTTCTTCCAGTAGTTTCTATGTCTTTTTTCATTTTCTTAAAATATCATTTGAAGATCAAAAGTGTCAATTATCCATGAAAGATGTTTAATCAACTTTTTCTTTTGTAATTTCTGCTCTTTATGGCTTTATGTAATAAGTTTTGCCTAACCCAAAGTCATGAAACTTTTCTTGAGTTCCATAGGTTTAAGTCTTAAATTTATATCTGTGATCCATTTTGAGTTAAATTTTTTTACTGTGGTGTAAAGATGAAGGTTTGAACTTTGTGTATGTGTAGCCAGTTATTCTAGTTATCATTTGTTGAAAAGATTATCCCTTACCCATTGAATTACTTGGCATGTTTGTTTAAAAAAAGAATGTGTAGGAGAGGCTCTATTTCTGGATAGTGTTTTCTGTTCCATTGGTTTATGTGTGTTCTTACACTGATCCTGTAGTGAATCTTGAAATCAGGTAGTGTAAGTCTTCCCATTTTGTTCCTTTTCAAAGTTGGCTGTTATTATTTTGACTAGTCTACATAAATTCAACTTATATTGTATCTTTCAATGAACTGGTTTATTGAGTCAAAGGTGTCAATTCTAGTATTTGTGCAATAATTTTACCCCTTTCATTCCTGATATTGATAGTTTCCTCTTTTTGTTGGTCAGTCTGTCTAGAGGTTTACCAGTTTTTATTGAATTTTATTCTCCATCATTATGAAATGTCGTTTCTTACTTCTGGTACTAGTCCTTGTTTTGAAATCTGCATAGTGTGATATTACTATACACTTCTAGCTTTATTTTTTATTTTGTATTAGGATATAGCCAATTTACAATGTTGTAGTTTCAGGTGAACAGCAAAGGGATTCAGCCATATATATACATGTATCCATTCCACCTCAAATTCCCCTCCCATGTAGGCTGCCATATAATATTGGGCAGAGTTCCATGTGCCATATAGTAGGTCCTTGTTGGTTATCCATTTTAAATACAGCAATGTGTACATGTCTATCCCAAACTCCCTAACTATCCCTTCCCCCTGGCAGCCATAATAAGTTTGTTCTCTTAAGTCTGTGAGTCTGTTTTGTAAGTTCATCTGTATCATATCTTTTTAGATTCCACATATAAAGGGATGTCATATGATATTTCTTTCTCTGACTTGCTTCACTCAGTATGACAATCTCTGGTTGCATTCATGTTGCTGCAGATAGCATTATTTCATTCATTTTAATGGCTGAGTAATATTCCATGGTGTATATAAATATATATATGTATATACACACACACCATGTTTTCTTTATCTATTCCTCTGTCAGTGGACATTGAGATTGCTTTCATGCCTTGGCTTTTTTTTTTTTAATTCATTCTGAGAATGTCTACCTTTTAATCTGTGTCTCTTTTGATGTCTTGCAATTCTGGTTTCCTCAGTATGTATGGCCAGCAGTGGGATTGCTGGGTCATATGGCAGTTCCATTTCCAGTTTTTTTAAGGACTCTCCACACTGTTCTTCATAGTCTAGTGCTACTTATTATCGAGTGTTTGAAAACTGTTGTTCCATACTTTGTTCCGTTTTCTGGTTGTTTGGGTGAAAAGGTAAATCTAATCCTTGTCACTTCCATCATAGCTAGAAGCAAAAGCTTCAGCACATATGATTGTGCCCATAATGGATTTATGCTGGAATCTCAGGTTTTATGGCTTCCCTGATGGCACAGATGGTAAAGAATTTACCTGCTACGTGGGAGACCTGGGTTGGGAAAATTCCTTGGAGGAGGGCATGGCAACCCACTCCAGTATTCCTGCCTGGAGAATCTTCATAGACAGAGGAGCCTGGCAGGCTACAGTCCGTGGGATTGCGAAGAGTCGAACACGACTAAGTGACTAAGCACACACTCAGGTTTTATGTTAATGGTTTCTTTTCATGGCCCTTACCATTACTGTGTTCTGGTTTTCTTTTTTTTCCCCACCCATATTGATTGTTCATCTCAACAGAAGTGGATAAATGTCATTTGAACATTTCTTAACACAAGGCACATGAAGTGGTTTTAAAAAGAAATGGAGGTATGTTCTGGTGGGATAGTGCAAAGACTACCTGCTCTCACGTATGAAAAGAGTTACCTGCTCTTCTGAGACGGTGATGCCCAACCTGACACTGGGTGTTCTCACCAAGTATAGAGGTGGGGTTTCTCTGGAGGTCCGTGGTTAAGACTCTGCTCTCTTGGCGTGGCCAGAACCAAAAAACAAAACAAAAGCCGAGTATGGAGGACTGATTTTTTTACTTCATAATGTTATTTGTCTTAGTTCCTGTGACCTAAAATACACAGAAGGAGTACAGTCCCTCAACTGGACTAAAATTATGAAGACCATTGTTGATGATCCTGAGGGCTTCTTTGAACAAGGTGGCTGGTCTTTCCTGGAACCTGAGGGTGAGGTGCGTGAGTGTGGGGTTTCTTTTCTGGTGCATAGTGTTGCCCATTATCATTTGGGCAGTTAGAAGAATGCCATATGAATAGTACATAAGGGACCAATCAGATGGGAGAAGTTCTGAGCATAACTTGGTATTGTTTCTTCAAGTTAGTTTTACAGGTAATGATAAATTAACTGGGCATTGGTAGCCACTCACAAGGTTTCTTTGAAATTACAAAAACTACTGTTAGTTTTCAGAGAAAATATTTCAAATCGTCTTGCAAAAATTGTCTAATTATTATATCTTACTAGTAATTTTAATTAAGTCTTTTTATCTCTTGGTTACTTAGGGGTTTAGGTCTTTTTTATTTCATTTTTCATATAAAATAGAAATAATACTGGTACACTCAGTGGACTGAATTAATTCATTAAGTTACTAATGAAGTAAATTTAAAAAAAAACAGCCAGTATTTAGTATTATTCTCCAACTCACCAGGGGAGTGATGCTGAGGAAGGAGATTCCGAGTCTGAAATCGAAGATGAGACTTTTAATCCTTCAGAGGAAGACTATGAAGAAGAGGAGGAGGACAGTGATGAAGATTATTCATCAGAAGCTGAAGAATCAGGTGAGTCTTCGTAGGGATAAGTATTCATGACTTCCTAACCTTAGGCAATTTCTACAGGCTTTTGAAGGGAATGATTTTATCATTCCATTCCATTTCTGTTCTAGTAAATCATGCTTAATATTATTCTAGATTATTCCAAGGAATCATTGGGCAGTGAAGAAGAGAGTGGAAAGGATTGGGACGAACTAGAGGAAGAAGCCCGAAAAGGTAAATATTTTTGTTTTATCTTTTGAGGCACAAATTTCAATATTTTGAGATATTATATGCCTGATAAAAGTGACATAAAAATAGTGTAAGCCTCACGTGGAGTCACAGCTACAGCTTCATTGACCAGAAGAGCAAATGAGGTCTGCAGTGCATCCGAACTCTCCAGGGGGCGTGACTCAGCTGACTTGGGAGCTTTTTCATCTGCTCAGTGCCCCCAGTGGGTCCTTTAGCCAGGATATTCTTGTCAGACTCCAAAATTAGGCTGTTCGGTTTCCAAATCAAAGTCAGATAGTAGTCTAGCTTTGTGGCTCTCTTCCAGGTTAAGAATGTTTTTGTAGTACTAGTTTTAACTACTCTGAAACCAAATACTAAATCCAAGTTAAATACTGCTGTACTGCATAGCCCAAGCATAGTGATAGGTCCTTTGCATAGATTACCTTTAAGCCTAAACAGTTTTCCATTTTATAAGTAAATCAAGGCTCAGAAAGGTTAAGTACTTGCCCAAGATCACACAACTAATAAGCAACTGAGAAAAGTTTAAAACTGAAGTCTGACTCCAAAGTACGTTCTCTGCATTACGTCATGCTGTGTAAATAGCGTTGGATACCTGAGGCTAACATCTAGCTAACCAGTGCCTCGTTCTTCTGTTTAGCCGACCGTGAAAGCCGCTATGAGGAAGAAGAAGAACAGAGTCGAAGTATGAGCCGGAAGAGGAAGGCATCTGTGCACAGTTCAGGCCGAGGCTCTAACCGAGGTTCCAGACACAGCTCTGCGCCTCCCAAGAAAAAGAGGAAGTAACTTCAGAACTTTGGCCCTCAGCTCCATTCTTCCTACAGCCAATCCCTAAAAATTTTACATGACATAGAAACTGTATTTTCCCTTTTTTTTTTTTCTTTTGAAGTTTTGCCATTTGTGTATGGGTTTAGGGGGCCATTTGTGTGGACCAAGCTACTCGGGGAATTCCAGGCCCACCAGGACACGTGCCAATGGCCCCATCCAGATGGCAAGGGAGGAGGTGTTCTTAAAGAAGGGCAGAGGCTTCCGCTGTTAATAAATACCGTTTCATTCCTCTCTCTTCCTGTCACCTTCTGCCAGGACATTGTTGGCTTCTGACATCTTATTCTTTGATGTCTCAAAGCTACATTTCCAAGACATTGGTACCAGGTGACCTTTGCCTGTCTGTACCATGGCTCTTGACCAGCAGATTCGATCCTCCATCCTAATCCTCCTGCCGTGACCTTCCTCACATCTCTTTAAGAGACATCTTTGCAGTACTCAAGAAAAGGTTCTTGGAATTTGCTAATGGTGTAAGTGATCAGGCTGGTATCTCCCGTCTGAGTTTTCCTGCTTTCTTGCCTCAGGCAGATTCTGAGGTATTTCTACTGCCTTGGAAGACATAAGAAGCAGTGATTCTCCCTGGCTTGGTTTCATCTTCCTTACAAATTCACACATGGTACAACAGTGGAAGCAAAATTACCATTGTTTCTTTTCTGATGTATGAGGAAAGAATGGCTGTGCCTCGTGTACTGCTTCTAGTGAAATCTAGAAGGAGGCTCAAGGGAGTCACCATGTAGATCGGGAAGGGGCAAGTCATGCCTTGGGCCTAGAATACCCTGAGGAGAAAAGAGAAGAGGAAGGGAGGCCACATCTACAACACAGCCTCTCGTCACTGCTGCTCCTTGTTTTTACTTGTCTTGCATTGTCCTGTATTTATCACAGTTTCTGTTGAACAGCTTTTTAAGTATTTGGGGAGTTTATCTTGCCATCCTCTCCCTCCTGGTTCTCTGCACCCACCTGTCCCACTGCAGCTCCTTCTGTGTTCTGTGACTTTAAGAGAAGAGGGGGGAGGGGTCTCGCATTTTGTTCATTTGTTTGTTTATTTTCTCCTTAGCAGTAGGACTTGATATTTTCAATTTTGGAAAAACTAAAAGATAAATAAACTGTGGTTTTTTTTTTGTTGTTGTTTTGTTTTTATAAATTCACCTTCTGTGACAGTTCTTTTGCAGTTGCTAAAACCAAGCCTGCTTCTCTCCTAGAAAAGTGCTATGGCATAGAGAATAATTCTCTTTATCCAGCTATTGTCACAAAAGGAAACTTACCATGCTAAACTTTCATGATTAGGTTGAGACATCACAGTAAACCAAATTCATGGTAGAGCAAGTTACTTTATAAGAGACTTTTTACTATGGTTCCCTCAGGGTTTAGAATGGACTAGCACTTGTTCCATCATGAAAACAAATCTTCAGTCATCTCCTTATAAATAGCATGGAGGGCAGCAGCAGCTTGAAGGGACACCTTGAGCTTTCCTATGGGGGTAGCCCGATCTTCAGGGCTAACAACTGTTGGGAAAGGAAAAAGAAACACCAGACATCTGTATCATTCAACGGAAAAACACTTAAATACTTAATATTTTATATTAAATACTAAAATATTTTCCACATTAGGTACTGTGGATACTACACAAGGTTACTACCTCCTATTTTAGTGGGACTCAATCTGATGGAACATGATAGAAAACAATCATTACAGTATAGTATAGCTGGTGCTGGGATAAAAACTCGGTGCTTTGGGAACACAGATGTGGCACCTCATCCAGAATGGAATCAGAAAAGGCCTTCTGGAGACAGTCTCTCTGTCTTCAAAAAGTAAAAGATACTCTAAGCATGTACAGCATGTGCCAAGATTTGAAAACAAGTTTAAAAAACTAAGAGATGGCAGAAATGAAGCTATATTGGTAAGCAGGATCTAGATCAGGCCATTTGTCTTGTAAGAAATGTGGTTTTATGGCCGTTTTTTATTTGGGTCCCAAAAAAGTGACTCCACTCTGGGGAATATATTCTAAGGGGGCATGAGTAAATCAGGGAAGGTAGTTAATGAGGGTATTGCAGTAATTCAGGAGAGAAAAGGGTTCTGAAGTTTGAACAGTGGAGGTAGGGACAGATTCAGAACTTGTAATGTTGGAACTGAAGACATTAGAATCAAAGATGACCACTTTGGGTGGGCTAGGGGAAATGCACTGTAGACAGTTTCAGAACAGACTGGATAAGGGAGGTCAGACAGGCTGATGTTTAAATTTGCTCGAAATTAAAACAATGTGTTTTTTCAAAACTTTCCCTGTCTCAAATACTGGAGATTCATAATAGATGCAGGTTGCCAGGAGGTATATGGGATAAGATATACAACTGATGAATGATTTAGAAAAATAGCAGTAGGGGTTTCAATCTAAATTGTCTCATCAACTGTGTAGTAATTATGTATTAAAGGTCAAGAATATTCATTATTAGGACTATTCCCTTAGACATACATACAGAGAACTGAGGAGCACCAAAATGTATGACTCACTGTCTAGATCTTGCTCTAGGATGTCTCTTCCTGATTCCAGGATCGGCCACAGTTCCAGATATGCGTAGCCTACTTCTTGACATTCTTTCTTTTCCTCCTCAATAGGATCACTTACTATTGTAAACTTTAAACTAAAGGAGAAAATATCCATTTAACTCAGTACTACTGATAACACTTAGGCTTAAAAAAAAGATAAAGTAATCATAAATGATACATTGTATTCCCTGAATCACTCTTCCATCTTATAAGAATGCAATGGCAAAAGACGAGAAATTGGTATGACTTACAAAGTAACAACAGGCTTGGAGAGAACTAAGAGGAGAACTAAGACGAGGTAAAGTAGTTAAATTGTCTCAAAACTATTGAGAGATACATTTCCTTGTAAGATGGTTTACAGCTTTTTTGAAAGATTAGAAATGGGCAGTGAAAGTGTTACACAAAAAACAAGATTATGGAAATTAGAAGAGGTTTTTATATTTGTAAGTAACAGTTTTATACCAAGCCTGAGCAGAGTAAAGGAAACAATACAGAATTACAAAATGAATATAAAAAAGTTAAGAGTTGTAAATCTTGGAAGATGATACGGTAAAGATAACAGTTCCTCCCAAACAGTGAGCAATTAACAATTACAGAACCCACCTCAGATACTAAAATCCACAGATGCTCAAGTCCTTTATATAAAATGCTGTTGGATTTGCATATAGAACATAAATCATCTCTAGATTACTGATAACAGCTAATATAGTGTAAATACTATTATAAATAGTTGTAAATATAACATAAGTGTTAATAGTTGCCAGTACATGGCAAAATTAAATTTTGCTTTTTGGAACATCCTAGAATCTAGAATTGTATTTTCAAATATTTTTCATCCATTGTTAATTGACCCCATGGATGTGGAACCTGTAGATACAGGAGGCTGATGGTATTAGTCTAGCAAAGAATGATACTGAATTATTGTATGGCAAAACCAACACAATAAAGTAAAGAAAATTTTTTAAAAAAATGATACTGAATTCCAGAGACTGAGACTTATTAAAATTTTTAGGTAGAATTTACATGACACAAATTAACTATTTTAACCATTCTAAAGTGTACAATTCAGTGAGGTTTTTTTTTTTTTTAGCATAATCATAATACCAACATCACCACTATCTAATTCCAGATCATGTTCACCACCACGAAACCTACACCCTTAACCAGTCACTTCCCACTCTCTCCCTCAGTTACTTCCCACTCTCTCCCTCAGTTCTGGTGACCACTAATCTCCTTTCTGTCTCTCTGGATTTGCCTCTTCTGGATATTTCATATTCCTATTCATTTTTTAAAAGCAAATATTGGTGGCCCATAGTTCTAAGGGAGCAAGAATAGGATAAAAAATTCAAGCATTTTAAATCACAGTTAAATATGAGAAGCTGAAAAGAAATTCTAAAAGTAATGCGTTTATGGCTACTAAGCAGTATGTATTTGTAATTATGTTTCTAGATCAGTACCGAGAACTTCCAACAATGCAAAGGGATAATGCTGACTCCTCCACCTCAGCTTTCCCAGGAAACAGATGATAACTCGCATCACCACTTGCTGCATGCAATACCGAGTGCCTTAGGGAAACTACGTTATTTCTGCAGCATCCTCTCTGGAGCCTTCAAGTTAAGTATTATCTCAGACATCATAGCAGAGAAGGCAATAGCACCCCGCTCCAGTACTCCTGCCTGGAAAATCCCATGGACAGAGGAGCCTGGTAGGCCGCAGTCCATGGGGTCGCAAAGAGTCAGACATGACTCAGCAACTTCACTTTCACTTTTCCCTTTCATGCACTGGAGAAGGAAATGGCAACCCACTCCAGTGTTCTTGCCTGGAGAATCCCAGGGACTGGGGAGCCTGGTGGGCTGCCGTCTATGGGGTCGCACAGAGTCGGACACGACTGAAGCAATTTAGCAGCAGCAAACATCATAGAGCTAGTAACTGGAAGAGTCAGGATTCGAAACCAAGTCTGTGTGATTACAGAGGCAACATTCTGGTCCTCTATGGGCTTTTCTGGGCTTCTGATAGCTCAGTTGGTAAAGCATCTGCCTGCAATGCAGGAGACCCCAGTTCGATTCCTGGGTCAAGAAGATCCCCTGGAGAAGGGTATTCTAGCCTGGAGGATTCCATGGGCTGTATAGTCCATAGGGTCACAAAGGGTTGGACACAACTGAGCAACTTTCACTTTCATCGGGCTTTTAGAAAAGTAATGGATTAGAACTCCAGTCCCATACTAGTTCTTACTCAACACACATGGAAAGGAGGTAAGGCTGCCAGACTCTGACAAAAGCACACAAAAAATAGATGTCCATTTAAATTTGATTCTCAAAATTCTGCTAGACAATGAGAAAATTTTCAGTCTATGTATATCCAATGCATTTCATCTGGAACCTCTAAAAGGAGGGCTCCTCAGATTATAGGAATATGACAGTCGGCTTTCCTAAAACTTAACAGTAGACTCAGATTTTACTTCAAAGTATTCCTGTAGAGAAATCATTTTTAACTCAAAATATACAATTGCTATTATAAAGGCATAATATTTGGTAAGCTAACAATGGTACTGTGTTTGCAAGAAATGAATCAAATTATTCTAGAATGTCGAGGCGGTTTATCCTTCCTGTAGGGGGCACTGAGTCAATTGCTGTCTCAAAACAAAGCGCTTATCAGAGGCTGGCATGGGTGAGAAATGAACTAATCCTATGAGATTATATAATTTATCAGGTAGTCAGTCACAAGCATAAATTACTCAAGTTGATGGGAAATTCACCAGGAGAATATTAATATGAAAGAAGTTATTAAAATACTCCACATCTGCACAAAACCAGACTCAAACCCCTGAATTCTTGTGTGATAGCTCCTGTCTTCAGAAATAGGAAGCAGTTGCTTACTGTCCTTGCTCAGGATCTTGTCTAGTCAGCATGGTGAACAGAAACAGCCTCCGTTCTTTTTGCTCCACTGGGTCCAGATCTATCACTGTATTAAGGGTAAGTGGGAGAAAAGAAAAGAATCATATATACTGTTGCTATTTGGGCACTAAGACTTTCATAAATGGTATGTGCAAAACAGTGATTTAAATCAGACACCTGGCAAGCAGGGTGCCCAGGAGCCAGCTACTTGTTTTCATAAATAAAGTTTTACTGGACACAGCCATCTCTTTCCTGTGTGGTGGCTTTCCAACTATAATGATAAAGTTGAAGAGTTGTGTACAGAGACTGTTTGGCCCACAAACCCTAAAATATTTTATGTGGCCCTTTAAGAAAATGCTTTGAGTCCTGAAAGAAAGGAAGCCTTGCAATCTATGTTGTAAGCTATTCTGCCAAAGGCCAAGATAAATGTGCTCCCCCGACTCCTCAACTGGAAGAATTCTAGGAGACTGATTTTTTTTTTTAGGGCTGCCTAGAAATTTTGGTTTTGAGGTAGGTTCAGCTCAAGGTGCCTGATTCAACATCCATTCCCCTCTTCCTCCTCATTTTTACACAGGACTGTTGCAGCCTCAAATAAATCAGCCTATGTTTTCTAGTCTCCAGTTTAGCTAGGTTTGGCCACATGATGGAGTTCTGCCCACTGGGCTGTGTGAAATCTTGAAGGTATTCCTCCTTTCTGCAGCTGCTATTAAGGACCGTGAGGCAAAGGAAAGGATGAAAGAAGGGCACAAGGGGGATGGGAAGGCAAGATGAGAGTTTGGGTCATGTGCTAAACTATGATGTAGGGATAGGATACACTTTTTTTAAAGGTCGGGGGTAGGATAAGGGGGTTGAAGAATAAAGAATGAGAAGCAGCTATTAGAAAAAAAAAAAAAAAAAACCTAGTCAATGACCAGAAGATAAAATTAAGGAAGTATCTCCTTACCCCTGTCAAAAAAAAAAAAAAAGAAAAAAGCAGAGGTAGAGTTATAGGAGGAAAGTGATAAAATTAGAGGATCAATTTGGAAGATCCAAAATTCTACTAAGAAAATGAGAAAAAGTATGGGGACAAAGTTATCAGAGAAAGGAAAAACAAGTTTCCTAGAACTAAAAGCCATGAGGTTCAATTTAAAGGGCTCACTGAATGGCCAGACAATTAAAGAAAATATATGCACATGATTCTGAAATTTAAGAACACTAAAAATAAAGAGAAAATACTAAAGTCTTCTGGGGAGGTAGGAGGTAGTTTTCATATAAGAGCTAGACTCCAGTCTGGACCTAGAAGATCATGGACCAACAGCTTTGAAATTCTGAATGAAAAATGTTTTCAACATAGATTTTTATACTTGGTCTAATCATCTATCAAATAAATAAATGGATTTATTTGAGATAGATTTATTTGCATGAATAGAGATTTCATACAAGACTGTCTCAAAATATTTACTTCCAATGTACTCTTTCTTTAACAGCTACTCAAAAACATGATCCATTAAAATATAATAAATCAGATAGGGTGACATAGGACCCAGGAGATAAGAAATGCAGTAATAAAAGAGAATTAAACTCTCCAAATGGGGCAGCAGTGGGATAATAGAGGAGAAAAACAAGAAGATAAAGAGATAGCTTCAGAAAAAAAAAATTATATGATAGGTTATTTGAAAATTTAAAAATCTGCTGGAGGATGTAGAAAGAATCACAACAGGTATAACAAAAAAAAAGAAAATGAAAAATTGAGACTACAATAATAGAAGAAAGAAATTATAGCATGGTGTGCAACTTGGCTCTATAAGAATATTTGCATAGAAACAATTGCAACTACTTAAAAATTAAATAAAATTATGATCCAACTGTACGGGAGAAAGAGAACGTGCATGTGATGTAAGAAAGACAAATTTTATGTGCCAAGATAGGAAGTCAGCAGCTAATGTCTAAAATTACTGAATCAGGGAACTGCAAAAGAAACATTTCTTCAGAAACATGGGGTTAAATAGCAGAAAAAGTGGAAAGTGGAGTGGTGGACTGAGGAAGGGGTCAGAGAGGGGTGAGGGGGAGTGATTTGTAGAGAATGAATGGAGAAATGGACTGCTTTATTTTAATCAAAAATCTTTATAGGCCTATTTTATATTTTAAAACCACATGCATACATTACTCTGATAAATAAAAGAAAACGGTTAGACCCACCCCATCAGAAGCCCAAAACAGTTCGGATCCCTCGGGGTAAACAACTGTCAGCTTCCCCTCCCGCTGATCAGGAGGGACACCTCACCCTTGCTGAAGTGGAAGTGGATCTCTTCTCCTGCTCGCGGTTTCCTCAGGGATACCGGAGTCTCCGTCTCTGACAAGGGCAGATCGTAGAACTTGTATTCCACGTATACTTGTTCCACGTTCTCATCACACATCACTTCAGCCTCTGGGTAGAAGGCCAGGGAGACGATTTCAATGCACATCTTCTCTGAACCCTGACAAGGAAAATATTCATTTCCTCTAAGTTAGTGGTGCCAGTGTTTATACTCCATTTAATGAATATGTTACTCTCTATAATCACAGGCACACTCCACCTAACATACTACTCCTTGCGAATCAATTTACAGGCACCTAAAGCTGGCACCAAGAGACCATTTGGCTGAACTGGCACTGCTAGTCATGGGGAATTGGTAAAGAGAATCCAGGTCCTGTATCTCCCAGTCCAGAAAATCATTCCTCCAGACCAGCTTTTTTCAGCCATCACCACGGACAGAAAGAATCAAGAAACTGAGAAAACACTGTTTTCTTACACTTTCTTGACAAAAACCAGTCCAGCTCTTTCCCGCAGTTAGATCCTAAGAGAACTGCCATTTGAGTGGCTGTTTTAGCCACTATAGCAAAGGGCTGCCCAGTGTTCCCTGGGCTCCCATCAACACCCTGCCAAGTACAAGACAGAGCAGACCACCCTGCACTCCAGTTCTTGGAGCTCTGCTTCAGACTTGCTGCCATGGCCAACATCCTCTCTCACTACATGCAATACAAACGATTATTTTGTATTCTATTCTATCTCAGTTTTTTGGTTTATTTGTTTTAGTGCTGGCTAGATCCCTTATTTTTATTTCATTTTCCACTACAGGATGTCAACTCACAGTTGGAAAACCCCGCACCAGTTATGACATGATAGCCATTATCCACATGTGGCTACTCAGCACTCGAAACATAGCTAATCTAAATTGAGATGTGCTGTAAGTGTAAAATTCATGCACAGTTTTGAAGACTTTGCATTAAAAAGGAATATATCTCAATAAATTTTTATATATTGATTTCATGTGGAAAAGATGATTCTTTGGATATATTAGATTAAATAAAATACACTATTAAAATTAATTTCACTTGTTTCTTTTTATACTTTTAATGTGGACACTAGGAAACTTTATATTACATTGGTGTCTCACATTATAATTCTGTTGGACAGCACTGCATAGACTGTAAGCTCCACAGGTTCTAGAACCATAAGTCTGTTTTGCTAACCCTTTAGACCTAACATCTAACATATCACTAATGTGCTTTGTTATCTCTCCATGTCAACTAGATCTAAATTTTAAAAAATTACTTTTGACTCTTTCCCTCACAGTTGTTCTCATTCCATTAAATTGAGGATGTTGGGGAGAAAGCTTTCATAAAATTGTGAGAAAAAAAAGCCATTACAGGGTAAGAGTGTAAATTAGTATCATTTGGGGGATGATAATGTGGTAGAATCCATCAAAATTTCAAAAGCTCATTCCTTTTGAAATCAGCAGCTCCACTTCTAGGAATCTATTCCACAAAGACCTTTACCAAGAACAAAATAGTACACATGAACCAAAGTGTCACTGCAGCATTATTTCCTCCCCCTTTCCTTCTTTTATTGTAGATACCTGGCTGTACAGAAACAAAAACAACAAGGTCTGCACGCAGAGCAAATTCTGCAAAAGCTAGGTGCAGTCACCAAACATTTGTTCCTCTCAAGGCTCATTTGTAAAGGCTGGCTATGAGATTTTACAGCGGAACCTCCCCCCTACCCAACCCACCTTTACTGAGATAAAACTGTCATAAAACACTCCCTTGCTTTCCAGTACCTTAGATCAAGGGTCCCCAACCTCCTGGATCTAAAGCCTGGTGATCTGAGGTGGAGCTGATGTAATAATAATAGAATTAAAGTGTACAATAAATGCAATGTGCTTGAATCATCCCCATGCCACCCTCAACCCAGTCTGTGGAAAAACTGTTTTCCACGAAACCAAGTTTCTGCTACCAAAAAGGGTGGAGACCTCTGCCTTAGATGAACCAAACTATTTGCTATCTCAGGGCTTTTACATTTACCATTTCCTCTACCTGAAGTAAGTATCCCCCAAGGATTCCCTTCATTCTTCAGATTTTAGCTGAAATGTCCTCTCCTCAGAGAGTTCTTTCCTTACTACCTCATTTAACTCAACTTTTCCCATTACTATTCTATCACCCAGTTTGCTTTCTCTCTAGTATTTAGAATCAGCAAGCATCAGTTTGTTCAGTGATTTATATCTGTTTTCACTCAGTAGAACGTAAGATTCAAAAAGGAAAGGACTAAGTCTACCTTATTTAGCATATTGTATCCACAGAGCCTGGTAAATAATAAGACAGGTAACTCCATGATTACTTGTTGAAGGACTCACACGGGTCCTGTGAGGATTATATGGATGCAACTAGGGACTATCACACTAAGTGAAGTAAGTCAGAAAGAGAAAGACAAATACCATATGATATGACTTACATATGGAATCTAAAACATGACACAAACGAATCTATCTAGGAAACAGAAACAGACTCACAGACATAGAGAACAGACCCATGGTTGCCAAGGGGGAGAGGGTTGGGGGAGCCATGGAGTAAGAGATTGGGGTTAGCAGATGTAAGCTATTACACACAGAAAGGATAAACAGAAAGGTCCTAAGCTCTGGCACAGAGAACCATATTTAACATGCTATGATAAACCATAATGGAAAAGAATATAAAAAAGAATGTGTATATACATACATTTGACCACCTGAAGAACTGATTCATTTGAAAAGCCCCTGATGCTGAGAATGACTGAAGGTGGGAGGAGAAGGGGATCACAGAGGATGAGATGGTTGGATGGCATCACCGACTCAACGGACATGAGCTTGAATAAACTCTGGGAGTTGGTGATGGACAGGGAGGCCTGGCGTGCTGCAGTCCATGGGGTCACAAAGAGTCAGACACAACAGAGTAACTGAACTGGACAGAACTGAATATATGTATAACTGAGTAACACTGCTATACAGAAAGTAACACAACATTGTAAATCAACTGTACTTCAACTAAAAAATAAATAAAAGTTAAAACAAACTAATGAATATATGAAAAAGAAAGAGACATTACAGATACAGAGAACAACCTAGTGGTTACCAGTGGGAGGGGGAAGCAGGGAGGGGCAAGATAGGAGTAGGGGATTAAGCTGTAAAACTACTATGTATAGAATAAATGAGCTGCAAGGATATATTGTACAAGCAAAGGAGTATAACCAATATTTTATAATAACTATGAATGGATAATAACCTTTAAAAATTGTGAAGCACTGTTGTACACCTCAAACTTATATACACAGCTATACCTCGTGGTGATGTGCTGCTGCTGCTGCGAAGTCGCTTCAGTCCTGTCCGACTCTGTGCGATCCCCGAGACGGCAGCCCACTAGGCTCCCCCGTCCCTGGGATTCTCCAGGCAAGAACACTGGAGTGGGTTGCCATTTCCTTCTCCAATGCATGAAAGTGAAAAGTGAAAGTGAAGTCGCTCAGTCGTGTCCGACTCTTAGTGACGCCATGGACTGCAGCCTACCAGGCTCCGCTGCCCCTGGGATTTTCCAGGCAAGAGTACTGGAGTGGGGTGCCATTGCCTTCTCTGTGCGGTGATGTGATTTAGTCACTAAGCAGTATTCAACTTGCAACCCTGTGAACCGTGGCCTTCTAGGCTCCTCTGTCCATGGGATTCTCCAGGCAAGAATACTGGAGTGGGTTGCCATGTCCTGCTCTAGGGGATCTTCCCGATTCAGTAATCAAACCCGGGTCTCCTGGATTGCAGGCAGATTGTTTACCAACTGAGCTATTTTTTAAAAAAGAAAAACTTTTTCAAAAAAGAAAAATGCATGTCTCAGAATAATATAG
This sequence comes from Antilocapra americana, assembly GCA_007570785.1. Classification (NCBI taxonomy): domain Eukaryota; kingdom Metazoa; phylum Chordata; class Mammalia; order Artiodactyla; family Antilocapridae; genus Antilocapra; species Antilocapra americana. The sequence goes on along the minus strand of ML661889.1, from coordinate 7,830,337 downwards.
ACCAAAACTGTTTTGAAAAATGAGGGAAACTAGATGAAGAGTACATGGTACCTCTCCATATATTTTTTTTGTAACTGTTTACAAATCTATAATTATTTCAAGATAAAAAGCATTATAAAAGAATAATATGTACAGTTGATCTATAGTTTGATGTCATTCATATAATTGGTAATATTATATATCTAACTAGTAGTATTAACCATATTAATAACTGAAATATATATTAACTCATTTGAACTTGCTAGCAGAACCCCTAAAAGCAGTTAGTTATTCAGCATTAGTGACAGACAGATAGCTCCCTTTGGCTTATTCAGGTGTGCTAGCTAATTTTGAGGGGAGAGAAAGGCAGAGTTCCTAAAACTAATTAATATACACAACAGGTCAAGAAATCTTCAATTTCTGAACTTAAGAGTATAAGAAAATAGAATAAACCTCTATTTTATTGGTTCTTGATATACACTATATACACTATGGCTAAGAGACAGTAATCTGAGGCCACAGAGCAAATGGAAATAATTACTGCCTTTTCATTAGGAGATGTTAATAAGGATGAGGGGGCATTAGTTAGATGGTCCACTCAGTAGGAGACTGACTCCTCAGATCAGGAGCAGAACTTCATATGGAAGAAACCATGCGGTTGGGTTGAGATCCCTTTCTGGGGATTCCTGGAAGTACAGAAGGCCTTTGGGAACCTTCTGCTGATTAACAGAGCCTCCTCTGGAACAGTCCTACTCACATCCCATGAGAAAGGAACTCTTCTAATTCTGGACTTTAAGAGAGAGAGTTAAAGACCCAAATGTACTATGACTGCTTTGCTTTTTTTTTTTTATCAGTACAAGGGAAAAACATTTGTGAAAGTTCTTAAAGTTGTAACCTATACAACTGACCTGGCAGTTAGAAGGGAAATGACACCCCTCTGTCTGGATCTCCTCCCCTTAGGGCTTTGTCCTTCCTTGTAGGGGCCATTACCACACCACAGAAGCTTGCAGTGGGGAACTAAGGTATTCCAGAGAGGAGATAGACTGTTGCCACCCTCAGCAGCATCATCACTATCATTTAGTGCTTAATTTGTCCCAAGCACCATATTAAATCCTTATCACATATTACCTTATTTAAATCTTTCCACATGGCTATAAAGTGGGCATATATATCACTTTACAACCTCAATATGCATAGCAGCACTATTTACAATAGCCAAGACACATGGAAGCAATCAACAGACGAATAAAGATGTCATATGTGTGTGTGTGTCTGTGTCTGTGTCTGTGTGTGTGTGTGTGTACACACTGGGCTTCCCAGGTGGAGCCAGTGGTAAAGAACCCACTTGCCAATGCAGGAGATGGAAGAGATGCAGGTTCAATCCCTGGGTTGGGAAGATCTCCTGGAGGAGGGCATGGCAACCCACTCCAATATTCTTGCCTGGAGAATCCCATGGATAGAGGAGCTGGCAGGCTACAGTCCATAGGGTTGCAAAGAGTTGGGCATGACTGAAGCAACTTAGCACAGCACAACACATACATATATATACTATAGAATATTATGCAGCCATAAAAAGAAGGAAATAATGTCATTTGCAACAACATGGGTGGACCTAGAGATTATCATACTAAGTGAATGAAACAGACAAAATGTCATATGATATTACTTATATGCGGAATCTAAAATATGATACAAGTGAACTTATTCACAAAACAGAAATAGACTTGGACATAGAAAACAAATCTAGGGTTACCAAAGAGGAAAGGAGGGAGGGATAAATTGGAGTATGTGGTGAGCAGATATAAACCACCATACACAAAATACAGAACAAGGACCTACTATAGGACAGGGAACGATATTCAGTATCTTGTAATAACCTATAATGGAAAAGAATCTGAGGAAGAATATATATAACTGAATAACACTGCTGTACACATGAAGCATTGTAAATAAACTATACTTCAATTTAAAAAATATTACCACTTTACAGACGAGGAAATAGACCTTAACAGAGGTTAAATAACTCCCCCTAAATGGTATAGATATTAATAGCAGAGCCTGGATCTACATCACTTTTGTCTGGACCACATTTCCATGTTCCTAAACATTACATTCTCTTGCCTCCTCCATTGCTGTGGCTGACTCCAGGCAGAAGAGGGACAGAGCCCACCTATTGTCTCTGGACCTTCAACCTCTTCCATCTTTCATGCCCAGCTATTTTGAAATACAAACAGGATTGAGTATGAGGCAGGAAAGACAAGGCTGGGCCCAAAGACAGCCTATACACCTCTTTATTTTGCACTTAATGAGACAATGAACATGGAGAAATGGCATCAAAACAGAAACTTTAGCATCTGAACAAGAAACTCAGACCACGAAAACCATGGCACATGCACAGTAAAAATGTAAGGCTGCTGCTAACCCTCTTTGACCTTCCCCTGTGGTGCCTGACTGGTAAGGGAGAACAGTCCTTAGAGCACTTGCACAAAGTCTTCAGGAAATAAATGCATGAGACCCGGAGCTGATGCAACCTGGGGCAATCCAGGCCATACTTCAACCCTCTGCTCAATGAATATTCCACCCCTAATCAAAAACACACCCATCCATTCAAAGGGCTAAAAATAGGATAAAAGGGGGATCAAAAAACCTTGTGGCATGCCCCTCACTTGTGAGAAGGCCTGTACTCTGGGTATGTAACTTTCACTTCTGCCTCAATAAACTGCTTCTTTTTTATTGAAAACAAATTGTATTTATTTACTCAGGCCATGCTGCACAGCTTGTGAGGTCTTAGTTCCCTGACCAGAGACTGAATCTGGGCCACAGCAGTGAAAATGCCAATCCTAACCACTGGACCACTAAGAAATTTTCCCCTCTCCTTTGTTCTCTTTAATCCTCACCCTTGGTGCAGTTTTTTTTTTTTTTTCCACTTTGTGTTTTGTGTTACCCATCCAAATTCTTACAGATGAGTTGAACAAGAGCCTGGACTTTTTTTCTTTTGGCTGTACCATGTAGCTTGTGGAATCTCAGTTTCCCCACCAGGGATCGAATCCAAGCCATGGCAGTAAAAGCATGGCATCCTAACCATGAGGCCACCAGGGAACTCCCAAACCTGGACTTTTGATAAAGCTTTTCTGGTATCCGAGTATATGTGTGTCTGTGTTTTAATTTGATAACAACACTAATTTTTACTAACTGTGATCAGATTTCATATTTAGTTTATCAAGTAACATTTTTGGGTACATAAAGGTTTTCTAACAGACCTCATGTAAGAGTATTTAATTTAGGGTACTTTTTATTTTAATTATTTATTTTTATTTCTGGCTGTGCTGGGTCCTCATTGCTGTGTGTGGGTTTTCTCTAGTTGTGGAGAGCACGGGCTGCTCCTCGTAACGGTGTGCAGCTTCTCACTGCAGCGGTTTCTCTCATTGAGGAGCATAGGCTCTAGATGCATGGACTTCAATAGCTGTGGTACACGGGCTTAGGTGTTCTGCAGCACGCGCAATCTTCCTGGACCGGGGATCGAACCCGTCTCCCCTGCCCTAGCAGGTGGGTTCCTAACCACTGGATCACCAGGGAAGTCCTAAGGTAATATTTTTAATGTCATCTGTCTGACTCGTGGTTCCAAATTTGCTGATCAGCTGACTGCTTTTTGCGTTGATCTGAGAGGTACACAGTTTAGAAAACTTGACTCAAGTTCCACCTCTTTCATTAACTACCGCTACATTCCTGGACACATCACCTGGTCTTCTTCACCTTATGATGGCTAAGGTGTTATGTTCTAGTTCTAATTCTATGGCTCTGATCTGTCTTACAAATATTTCTCAAGATATTAGTTACATAGTATCTAAAAAAGATATGACAGATAATAGTTCAGAAAATAACTATTTGCCATATTAATGGCCTGAGTCTACTGCACTAGAATTGTTTCTCCCCACTTCAATATCCTTTATTTTTCTATAAAACCTCAGTACGATTTCTGACTTTCAAGGAAGAGTTTTCTGATCTCTACAAAAACAACAGTAATTTTCCTGTTTGGAATTCTCACAAACCTTAAAGTTATATCACATAATCTACCCACTTGATTCTAGATAGCCCTATGCTTTCCTTTATTGTTTCTAATAATGTTCATAATTCTCAATTAGATTTTAATCTTTCATTCAGTCACTCATTCAACAAATACTTATTGACTGCCTACAATTGTATGAAGGAGCATTCTAGCAGCTAGAGTGATTGTCTTCTCTCTCATCTATAACTTCACAATATTCCAATAAAATGACTGTGAATATACCTGTGAATATTTATTCATATGTGTGTGTGTGTGTGTGTGTGTGTGTATGCAGCCTCAATTAGTTCCAAAAGAGATTTGAGGCCAAAATGCTTAATATATAATTATAATTACAGGTTTTAAAGGTTGAATAAAAACCTTCAAAAACTGAATGATCTCTTTGAGCCCTCCCAGAAAGAATCCTTTCCTTTCTTCCAGCCTCCACCTCCCAAAGTACACTTGCTCTCCTAAGGTAGATTTAAAGAAAGGGGTGTCACAAGCTGGGTAAATCACAATTTACAATGAAGGAAGTAGGTAAGGGATCCAAAGAGGAGAGACAAGTGTTGAAGACAAGAAAATGATCCTTTCATCTGCCTGTATCAACAGACTTCCAATCGCAATGTAGATTTAACTAAATACTTTGAATTTCCCATCTGGTTCATTACAACTGGATTTGAACTTCACACACGTGGCCATTAAGCACACTGTCATTACTTACGATCCTGGCCCCTGCATCATGGTTACCCCAGTGTACTTACTGCCTTAGGACATTTCTGGGATACAGGTGTTACTATCTCATCGCTGTCTGTAGTTGGTGCTTCACTGACTTCAGAAGCTTGTTCACAGCATTCTTTATCTGTCAGAGATGAGACTAGAGTTACAGAGCTGTTTTGGAGCATGCGTCTAGCCCAGAAAAGACTTAGTACCTACATCTTCAATTTACTGTCTAGGTTCTAATTCCGAGTACCTAGATTTTGGCTGTAGTTACTAAGAATCAAACCCTCTTTTTTAAAGTTTCACTTCTTCAGAAGATTACCAAACACACAAGGTTCACTTCTGAAAAACAGAAAAGGAAGGAAGGTAGACAGTAGGTAGAGAGAAAATTTGTCCTTTCAGGGAATGGAGAAAATTACTAAGCAAAGAAAAATAGTATAATCAGGATGTAGCAGATTGTATTTTACAAAGACTGGCATCAAACAGTATCTCTCATCCCACATGTTCTTTCTGACAATGTGATCTTGATACTCCTAAAACTTTTTTAAGGGTAGGAGTATCTTTTTTTATCTACTTATTTTTAAATTTTCATTTTATATTATTATAGTTGACTTACAACACTGTGTTAGTTTTAGGTATACAGCAAAATGATTTAGTTGTGCATATACATATATTTATTCTTTTTCAGATTCTTTTCCCATATAGGTTATTACAGAGTATTGACTAGAGATCCCTGTGCTATATAATAGGTTCTCGTTGACCATCTTATATACAGTAGTGTATACATGTTAATATCAAACTTCTAATTTATCCCTCCCCTCCACCTTTCCCCTTCGGTAACCATAAACCTGTTTTCTAGGTCTGTGAGTCTGGTTCTGTTTTGTAAATAAATAACTTGAATAACTTAATTTGTATAATTTTTTAGATTCCACATATAAGTGGTATCATGTTCTATGTCTTTCTCTGTTTGAATTACTTCACTTAGTAGGCTAATCTCTAAGTCCATCCATGTTGTTGCTAATGCCATTATTTCATTCCTTTTATGGCTGAGTAACATTCCATTACCTCATCTTTTTAATCTATGTATCTATCATTGGATATTTAGATTGCTTCCCGGTCTTGGCTACTGTAAATACTGCTTCAATGAACACTGGGGTGCACATATCTTTTCAAAGTATGAATTTTCCAGATATATGCTTAGGAGTGGGATTGTAGGATCAAATCGTAGCTCTATTTTTAGTTTTTTGAGGAACCTCCACCCTGTTTTCCATAATGGCTGTACCAATTTACATTCCCATCAATACTGTATCTCCACACATCTTCCAGCACTTATTATTTGTAGACTTTTTAATGATGGCCATTCTGATCTGTGTGAAGTGGTACCTCATTATAGTTTTGATTTGCATTTCTCTGATAATTAGCAATGTTGAGCATCTTTCCATGTGCCTATTGGCTATCTGTATGTCTTCTTTGGGGCAATGTCTATTTAGGTCTTCTGCCCATTTTCTGATTGGGTGTTTGTTTTTTTTTTCTTGTTGTTGAGTTGTTGGAACTGTTGGTATCTTTGGAAATTAAGCCCTTGTTGGTCACGTTGTTTGCAAATACTGTCTCCCATTTTCTAGTTTTCTTTTCATTTGTTTATGGTTTCCTTTGCTGTGCACAAACTTGTAAAGTTTGATTAGGTCCCATTTGTTTATTTTTGTTTTTGATTCTATTGCTTTGTGAGACTGACCTAAGAAAACAATTCGGATCAGAGAATGTTTTGCCTATGATCTGCAATGTGGGAGACCTGGGTTTGATCCCTGGGTCAGGAAGATCCCCCGGAGGAGGGCATGGCAACCCACTCCAGTATTCTCGCCTGAAGAATCCCAATGGACAGAGGAGCCTGGCAGGCTGCAGTCATGGGGTCGCAGAGTCCGACACAACTGAGCGACTAAGCACAGAAGTTTTACGGGGTCTTGTCTAAGTTCTCTCTTTTTTTCTGTATATGGATAAGATTGTCCCAGAGCCATTTATTGGAAAGATTAGATTTTCCTACTGAATTACTTTGAAACCTTTGTGGAAAATCAATTGAAAATAAATGTAAGGATCTATTTCTGGATTAGCAATTCTGTTCCACTGATATATAAATCTATCTTTGTGCTAACACTGATGGTGTAACACTGTCTGAATTGCTGCAGCTTCATAGTAAGCTTTGGAATCAAATAGTATAAAACTTTCCATTTTTTTTAATAAATTGTTTCAGGTAGATTCTTTGCTTTTCTATATAAAATTTTGGTAGAACTGCACCATTTTTATAATTTTGAGTGGTCCAATCCATAAACTTGGTACATTTCCTCATTTATTTGAATTTTCCTTAACTTCTCTTAAAAACTTTTGTAGATTTCAGTATATAGGACTTACCTTTTTTCATTAAACTTATTCCTAAACCTCTTTAAAGTTTAGATGACAGCGTGAATGTAACTGGTTTTTTCATTTAAGATTGTTCATTGATAAAATATGGAAATACAATTAATTTTGAAATATTGATTTATATATTGCAACCTTGTTCACTTGCTCTTAGTTTCAGTTGTTTAAAATTTTTATTGGTTTCTTATGATTTTCTGAATAGAGGATCATGTTGATTGCAAATAAAGGTAACACTACTTCTTCCTTTCCCAGTGTACGACTTTTCTTCTTCTTGCCTTATTGCAACAATTTTTTTTCTTATTGCAATAATTAAAACCTCCACTACAATGTTAAACAGGAGTGCTGGATTGTCTGCACTTGTCTGAGACTGAGAGGAGGAAGAGAAAGGCCCAGCCCTGGCTTGCCAAACTACCACATTGCCATTCTTGTATTTTCTTTGCAACCAGTTCATGCAGATGCCTGGCAATGCCTCCAAGCTCTACTGAAGGCTCTGTTTCTCCTAATGCTGAGGTCAGGTGGATGCAGACGTCTGTGGCTGAAGGAGAAGCCCTCAAGCGGTTTTGGTCAAGCGTCTGATCTTTGTCCTTTCCTGGATGGGGATACCCTTCAGAGGGGCCCAGGCTGTGAGGGCTGCTACTTCTTCATCCACCTCAGGAGCTGGCAGTCTCTTGTCCTTATAGCCAACATTTTGGAGAGTGAGAAGGAGGAAGACAGGGAGAGACTCAGGTAGGACACTGAGGATGTGCAGAAGCTACTTTTCGAGGAAAAAAGACTAAAGAACTCCCAACTGACCCAAGCAGCATACTTATTCAGCCTCTCTAATGAAAAGAGAGTCAGGAGGCCAAAACAATTTTTGACTGCCAAGTGTCAGTTAGAGGTCAAATGGGACTTACTGAAATACAAACCATAGTCTGAAAAGAATAAACCCTTTTCCTCAATGATGGACATAAAGGTGGTTTTGCACCATCTTTACAAATCTCAGAAGAGCAGCTTGTGAAGGATGTAATGGTCTATGATAAGGAGATGTCTCAATATTTGAAAAATAAAATGGATATCATGAACTCAAATTGTTCTGCTTCAAGCACTGTCAAAACTTTCAAAAAGGTTTGCTACAGTTTCAAAAGGGGATATTTCTGGAGAATGAAAATGTATCAAAACCAGATATTGAAAGTCCAAGAATGATCAATAATTGCTTGCTTGCTGGATGGATCTTTGTTTCATGTTTGGCTCAAACAAGAATCTAGTATTTCTGGACATCAGAGATTTCTTAGTACTTCATTGGTGAGGATTCTTTATGAGAAATTAGGCTCTTCTACCTGTCATGTGCAGAAAGTGATTCTCAAAGTTATTTCCTCAGCTGATGCTTATTAAAACTTCTGCCTCACTTTTGGTGGCAACACATAAGAAGGCAACCCATCTGGCCTTCAAAGGAAATGACCAAAATGATGTTCTTTCCCCATTGTGGGAGGCCTTGAGACACCCAAAATGTAATCTGTACTGTTTCATGCTGGTATCTTGTTCTGTCACCATTCATCAATGAGTTCATCTTTCCTCCTCCCTTTGAAACCAAGCACTCACTGGCATTCTTGAACCTCACAGAAAATGAGCTTCTGGATGAAAGTGTCAAGTTGCTGTATGAAACTTTGAGACACTTAACGTGCTTCCTCCAGAGGCTGACATTGGAAAACTGTTACCTTAAAAAAACCTATTGCAAGGATCTCTCTTCTACTTTGACCATCAATCAAAGGCTGATACACTGCTCTTGGTAAGCAAGTCCTCACGGATGACAGGATGAACATTCTGTGTGTGAGGGCTTCAGTTACCTGCAATGTAAACCCTAGATCCTGGGGCTACAGTGCTGCAATATAACCAGGGATATTTGCAATCGTTTCTCAAAGCTTCTCTAATAAAAATCAAGCCCAAAACACTTGAATCCGGGGCTGAATTACATAGGAATTACTGTATTCAAGTTTCTGTGTGAATCTTTGAAAAAACCACTGTGGGAGATCAACCAAGAGGGTGAAACAGAAAGACTCTGAGCTCATCTCCTCTCTCAAACACACCAAAATCACAACTTTTGGCAGAACAACTATCAGCGAAAAAACCAGAAACTTCTATAAAGAAAATTCAATTAAAGCTATAAAGAAGGAACTACAACAAGATGGGTAGGGGGTTGACTTGTGATACAGTCAAGTTCCATAACCTCTTGGTGGGCGACCCACAAACGGGAATAATTACAACTGCAGAGGTTCTCCTAGAGCAGAGGGAAATCTGAGCCACACACTGGGTTCATCAGCCTGGGAGACCCGCACTGGAAAGATGCACCCTCAGATCATCTGACTTTGAAGGCCAGACAAGTTTATTTTCAGGAATCCCAGGGGGCTGAGAAATAGAGACTTCATTTTAAAGTATGCACACAAAATCTCATATGCTGGAGGACTCATGCAGGAAGCAATAAATTGAGAGGAGCTTGACAGAAATCCCACCTGCTGATCTTGAAGAATCTCCTAGAGAGACAGCAGGCAAGTGCAGCTTACCTTGGGACGTGGACACTGACAGCAGCCATTTTGGGGAGCTCCTTCTACCACCTAGACACTGCTGCTGGCGAGCACCACTGTGGAATCCTCTCTCTACTTAGTAGCCTCAGGACCCAGCCCTATGCTGGCCCAATGGCCTGTAGGTGCCAGTGCTGGGATGCCACAGGCCAAGCAACTAACTGGGTGGGGAGACAGCCCCACCCATTAGCAGACAGGCTGACTCAAGACTCCATGAGCCCACAGTCAACTCTGGACATGGCCCACCCCTCCAGAAAGCCTGCTCTAGCCTCTGGACCCGCCTTACCCACCAGGGGGCAGACATCATACCCAAGCAAACCACAATCACGCAGTAGGCCAAATCCGGACCTGGGACTGGCTGGGCCCTGACCATGCCCACTAGCAGGTCAACATGAGCTTTGGGTCACCAGGGACCCCACACACAACTGTGTCAGAAACTGGCCCATTCCACCAGTGATCTAACACCGGCTCTGGGACACCCAAGCCCTGCAACAAGACTCTAGGACCTGGCTCTGCCTGCTCGTAGGCCAACACTGACCCGATTCTGACTTCACCCACCAGTGAGTAAGCTATATAGCCCTGGAGTCTTATGAACCCTGATTATGCCCAGCAGTAGCCCTGAAGACCTCTGGGGTTCCATAATCAGCTGCCTGACTTGGTCTTGCCAACTGTGCCAGCAGCCTCCACAAAAGGCAGGACCAGGCAAGCAGCTGAATCAGGAGCCAAATAAGCTCACCAGACTGCCCACAGAGTCAGCCCACCACAACAGAAGGACTCACACAGCCCTCATAGGGGGAACCCTTAGAGCATGTAACTTGAGTGACAAGAGTAACTCCAGTAACTTGTGTGCTGTTGGGATGCATACAACGTCTACTGCAAAAGGCCATTTCTCCAAGGTTGGGAAACAGAATACCCAACCTACAAGACAGAGCAACATGGGCAAAATGAGGCAACAGCGGAACATGTTTCAGACAAAGGAACAAGATAACACCCCAGAAGTAGTTAGTGAAGTGGACATCAGCAATCTACATGAAAAGAAATTCTAGGCAGTGCTTGTAAAGATGATCAAAGAACTTGGGAGAAGGATGAATGTAGACTGAAAATTTATGTAAAGAACCATCCCTCAGAGATGAAGACTACAATGACTGAAATGAAAAATATACTAGAAGGATAAACAGTAGACTAAATGATACTTAGGAATGGATCAGTGAGCTACAGTAGTGGAAATCATGATACTGATCAGAAACAAGAAAAAACATTGAAAAGAAAGAAGGACATTTATAGAGACCTCTGGGACAACACCAAGCACACTAATATTTGCCTTATAGGGGTCCCAGAAGAAGAGTGGGAGACCTCGGTTCAATCCCTAGGTTGGGAAGATCCCTTGGAGAAGGGAAAGGCTACCCACTCCAGTATTCTGGCCTGGAGAATTCCATGGACTGTATAGTCCATGGGATTGCAAAGAGTCAGACACAACTGAGGGACTTTCACTTTCAGAAGAAGAGCCTGACAAAGGGGCAGAGAACATATCTGAAATAGCAATAGCTGAAAACTTCCCTAGCTTGGGAAAGCAAATAGTCACCCAACGCCAGGAAACATAAAGAGTTCTACATAGGATGAACCCAAAGAGAAGCACACCAAGATAGAGAGTAATTAAAATGAGAAAAATTTAAGATAAAGAGAGAATACAAAAACAGCAAGGGAAAAGCAACAAATAACATACAAAGGAAGTTCCACAAGGCTATCAGTTGACTTTCAACAGAAACTCTACAGGCCAGAAGAAAGTGACATGATATATTTAAAGTGACAAACAGAAAAACATATAACCAAGAATGTTTTAACCAGCAAGGCTCTCATTCAGATTTGATGGAAAGATCATAAGCTTTATAGATAAGCAAAAGCTAAAAGAGTTCAGTGCCACCAAACCAGCTTTACAAGAAAGATTTTTTTTTCACTTTCTTTCTTTTTTTTTTTTTTATTATTGTTTTTGCCATACATTGTCATGATATCACCATGGGTTTACATATGCTTCCCCTCCGGGTCCCCCCTCCCTCCTCCCTCCCCCCCGGGAAATCTCGCTGCACCAGAAATTTCTTTAAGTGAAAAAGAAAAGACCACAACTGAAAACATGAAAACTATGAAAAGAAAAACTCATCCATCAGTAAAGGAAAACACACACAGTACAGTTAGGAAATCATCCATACACAAAACTAGTAGGAAGGTTAAAGGACAGCAAGTAGTAAAATCATATATACGCACAATTGGGAAAGGAATACGTCAAGACTGTATATTGTCACCCTGCTTATTTAACTTATATTCATAATACATCACGCGAAACGTCAGGCTGGGTGAATCACAAGCTGGAATCAAAATTGCCACAAGAAATATCAACAACCTCAGATATACAGATGATACCACCCTAACGGCAAAAACTGAAGAGGAACTAAAGACTCTCTTGATGAAGGTAAAAGAGGAGAGTGAAAAAGTTGGCTTAAAACTCAACATTCAAAAAATGAAGATCATGACATCCGGCCCTATCACTTCATGGCAAATAGATGGCAAAAAAATAGAAACAATGGCAGATTTTATTTTCTTGGGCTCCAAAATCATTGCAGATGGTGACTGCAGCCATGAAATTAAAAGATGCTCCTTGGTAGAAAACCTATGACAAATCTAGACAGCATATTAAAAAGCAGAGACATCACTTTGCCAACAAAGGTCTGTCTAATCAAAGCTATGATTTTTCTAGTAGTCATGTATGGATGTGAGAGAACCATAAAGAAGGCTAAGCACTGAACAATTGGTGCTTTTGAACTGTGGTGCTGGAGAAGACTCCTGAGAGCCCCTTGCACAGCAAGGAGATCAAACCAGCCAATCCTAAAGGAAATCAAGATTCATTGGAAAAGACCCCAATGCTGGGAAAGATTGAAGGCAGGAGGAGAAGAGAGTGACAGAGGATGAGATGATTGGATGGCATCACCAACTCAATGGACATGAGTTTGAGCAAACTCCAGGAGATAATGAAGGACAGGGAAGCCTGTTGTGCTGCAGTCCATAGGGTTGCAGAGTCAGACACAACTTAGCAACTGAACAACAAAGCAAAGGGATATATAAAACAATTAGATGTAAAATATGACAGTAATTGTAAGAGGAGAACAAATACATTTGAAATTAAGAGATGAGCAACTTAAAACAATTATACACACATATATCGCTATACAATAACCTCATTGTAACCACAAATCAAAAATCTATAACAGATTGAAGCACAAGAAAGAAAAAAAAATCCAAACATAACACTAAATATATTAATTCAATCACAAAAGAAGAGAACCAAAAAAAAAGAAAGAAAAAGGCTATAAAGCAAACCCCAAAAATGAACAAAACAACAGTAACTACAAATCAATTACTTAAAAAGGAAATAGATTAAAGGCTCCAACCAAAAGACATAGTTTGGCTGAATGTAGACAAAAATAAGACCCATATATATGTTGCCTACAAGAGATCCACTTCAGATCTAGAGACACATACAGATTGGAATGGAATGTGTCTCTCCATCCCAATGTCTTTCCATTGGAATGGAAAAAGGTATTCCATGGAAATGGAAATCAAACGAAAGCTGGAGTTCAGACTTCCCTGGTGGTCCAGTGGTTAAGACTCTGTGCTCCCAATGCAGAGGCCTGCACTCGATCTAGTCAAGAACCTAGATACCACATGTTAGTTTAAGAGTTCGCATACTGCAACTAAACATCCTGCATGCTACAACTGAGATCCAGTGCAGCCAAATAAATAAACATTAAAACAAAGGAAAGAAAGCTGGAGTAGCAATACTGACATCAGACAAAATAAATTTTAAAATTAGGACTGTCACACGAGACAAAGATTAATTACATAATGATTAAGTGATCAATCCACGAAGATATAACAATTGTAATGATATGTGGCTCAGATGGTAAAGCGTCTGTCTGCAATGCGGTAGACATGGGTTTGATCCCTGGGTCGGGAAGATTCCCTGGAGAAGGAAATGGCAACCCACTCCAGTAGTCTTGCCTGGAAAATCCCATGGACAGAGGAGCCTGGCGGGCTACAGTCCATAGGGTCGCAAAGAGTTGGACACGACTGAGAGACCTCATTTTCTTTTCACTTTATGCACCTAAATACAAATAGGAGCACCTAAATATAAAGGCAAATATTATGAGAAATATAAGAAGCAGGACTATGGTTGTTGTTCTTGATGTCATTGTCCTTCTTACCAACAGTGCACCCATGGTTGTTTTTCTTTTAAATGGATACTTTTGGTATTTTCTCTTTGATTTTATTTTCCATAATCTTACTCCGATATGTCTAGATTTTGATTTTTACTTATCCTGCTTGAGTTTCCTTTCATTGAAGATTAATCCCTTTTATGAATTCTGGAAAACTCCAAGTCATCACCACTTTATTGCCTTTGTTCCTCCTTCTTTCTCTTTTCCATTTAAGTACAGCTTGCATGCATGCATGCTAAGTCATTTCAGTCATGTCTGACTCTTTGTAACCCTATGGATTGTAGCCTGCCAGGCTCTTCTTCCAGGGATTTGCCAGTCGAGAATACTGGAGTGGGTTGCCGTGCTCTCCTCCAGGGCATCTTTCCCTCCCAGGGATTTAATCCACATCTCCTTCTTTGTAGGCAAATTCTTTACCACTGAGCTCCCGGGGAAGACCCAAGTAGAGCTTAGACCTCATTTTCTCTCTCTTCTCCTCTGCAGTATTCTCCATCTTGTTGTCTCTCACTTTATTCTGGATATTTTCACCAATTCTCATTTTAGTTCTGTCTAATCTGCTTTCAACCCATCTCTTTTCCTCATAAATTTATGTATTTAGCAGTTCTATCACTTCTATTGATTCATTTTCAAATTTGCAATATATTTTGCAAACATTTTGTAATTTGATTCAGGCAAAAAAATCCACATAAATGCATGCCAAAGTTATTAGTGAAATCTGATGAAGAATATTTATATGGACTCAAAATACTCATTACTAATTCTCATGGATTAATTAGTAACTACTAAGGGGGAAATGACAACTTTATGATGAAAACATGTGGCAAAATGTTTTCTTAGTCAAGTGATTGACGTTAACATCACCAATAATGGCAAAAACTGACATCACATATCTTCTAACATGATGCAATGAAAAGGATAGAATATCACTTTTGTGGCATTCCTGTAAAAAAATTCATAACCCGAATCTAACAAAGGAACTTCAGACAAATCCAAATTAAGGCATGCTCCACAGAACAGCTCACCCATATCCTCCAAAAACGTCAGTATCATGAAAGACAAAGGACAGAGGTTGTTCCAGGTTAAAGAAGACTAAGGAGACATCACTGAATGCAATGCAGATCCCAGATTAAAGGGGGTGGCGGGGGGCAGCCTGCTATATGAACATTATTGAGACAGTTGACAAATGGACTAGATATTGGGTAAAAACGCACCCATGTCAAGCTTGCAAACTTGATCATTGTACTGTGGTTATATAATATCCTTTTTCTAGCTGAAATATATAGCAGTAAAGGGACATGATGTTTGCAAATTATTCTCAACTGCTCCAAGAAAAAATTGATAGAGCAAAATGTGAAGGAGGGTTAAAAGTTGGTGAATTTGCATGAAGGGATTTATGTGAAATTTTTTTTGTCTTATTCATGTAGCTCTTATATTAGTTTGAAATTATTTTAAAACTGTTAAAAAGCTTAAAATAGCAATTTTCACAGTCCTAGTTCCTTACTAAAATTTTAAAGTTCAGCGTTCATCTTCATGAAGGTAGTAAACTCAGCTGTTATGCAGGCTGTGTCTGATAATTCCAGTGTCTGGTGGCCTTCAGGTCAGCTCTTGCCTCTCTAGCCCAGAAGTGCCCAAAGCACAGTTCTGCCTCTCAGAGGATAAGAGACTCAGAAAGTGCTGCCATCAGGGTGCAAGGCCAGAGTGGGGACTTCTCTCTGAGGAGACACTTGCCTAGGCTGGACAGAAATGAGATTCGGACCGTATCCTGCTTCTCCACCCCAAAAGTCCACCAAAAGCATAGTCTTTCCACTGCTTCCTCCATTCCAGCAATGTCCCAGGGCTGGAGTATTATTTCCAGCTCACCTCTCTGAGCTCCAGTCATCTCCCAGATCAAGGCTAAGTGATTCTCCCTCCCTAATTATTGGCCTTTTAATGCTTTTAAGAATCATTAAATTTTTTTTTAAATATTAATTTCAACTTTTTATGTTTAAAAAAAATTTATTTATATTTATAATTTTTGGCAGTTGCTGGATCTTCGTTGCTGCACGGGGGCTTTTTCTAGCTGTGGTGACTGGGGGCTACCCTCTATCCATGAGAGCGTGGGCTTCTCAGGGTGGTGGCTTGTCTTATTGCAGAGCATGGGCTCTAGGGTACTCGGGCTTCAGTAGTTGTGCTGCATGGGCTTAGTTGCCCCGTAGCATGTGGAATCTTCCTGAAACAAGGATCGAACCCATGTCCCTTGCACTGGCAGGCAGATTCCTAATCACTGGGCCAACAGGGAAGTCCGAAAAACTATATTAACTTTGACTTTTCAGGTGTCATCAATGGGAAAGTTGGTCTGAATGATCTAGTTTGCATAATTACAACCTGAAATCATAACCTTCTTTTCTGTGTAACCCAAAAGCCTTGCTTTATTTTAAAAGAAATTTGGATTTAAATCACAAAATGAAACCGATAACCCTTCTCCTATTTCTTTGTAGCCATAATTTGCAAAACTTGAGTGAGTTAACATTTTATACTTGCTAGTTAGCTAAACTGTCTTGCTGTTGTTTAGTCTCTAAGTTATGTCCAACTCTTTTGTGACCCCATGGACTGTAGTCCACAGGATTTCCCAGGCGAGCAGACTAGAGTGGGTTACCATTTCCTTCTCCAGGGAGAGAACCCGCGTCTCCTACTTGGCAGGTGGATTCTTTGTCACTGAGCCACCTGGGAAGCCAGTTAAATGGCTAGCTAGAATTAAATACATAGACAGCTACTTTTTTTGAGAATGATAGCTTGGTTGGCCTAACCAGTATACTTGCAACATAAAACTGAGCCTAGGGTCTCCAATACAATTGATCATGAAAAGTTTAGCAATGAAGATGAAAGAAGAAAGTAAATAACCAGCTTTACAGAATAATACAATGATTACAAAGTAAAATCATATTTTAAAAAGACAATACCATTCACAGGATGTGGAGTTTCCTTTGGTATCTGCGCAGAATAGGATGATGTCATTTCCTCTTCCTTTTGCTGATTTTTTAAAACATGATCTGTGGAGGTCTTAAGCCCTGAGAATTTCCATTCAATGTACTTCACCTGCTTCAGATACAATTATAATTGTATATAAGTATAGTGCAGAATTATAATAACTTAACATGATTAATATTGCATAATTATAATACAATATAAATAATCAGTCATATAATATATATTTATAACCTCGTATCTGTATGTGTATATATATTTCAGACCACATAGTAACTTTAATTCAGTTTCCTATGAAGAAGAGGTAGTATCAAACACATAGGTGTTCAATAAATACTTGTTTTTTATTTTTATTACAGTTGAAGTGACCTAGCTAGGACTGTGGTACTATATCTCTAAGCATATATTACAGAGAGTATAATCTGTTAAATTAAATCACAATGAAAAGAACTGAACACTCCAGAAGTTTATTAAACTACTTATGTTTGTGGAAATACATGCTCACCACAAAACCGTGATTATCACTTATCTTGTGTGCCTGCTTCTGCTTCTACCTCTGAGAATAATATACTTGGGGACACTATGACCCATACTTTCATTCTTCGGGGTTTCTAAGGCCTTACCTGTAGTGCATTTCCATTTAAGAGGTTATGACTAAGATACTCCATTCTGTTCTTTCCTTGGATCCCTGTTTTTCTGCCGTGTTTTCTTCTTGAATAGCTTGCAACCTGGTGTTCCCTTTCCTTTCTTTCTCCCACCTGAGGAGGTTTTCTATTAGCTTGATACTGGCCAGCTTCAGTGGGAATATCAAGAGATACTATCTGGTCCTAAATAGAAGGATCAAAGACAGATTTACAAGACAAGATGAGTTTAACAGCCATGATAATCAAGAAAGAGATTTGTGAGCCAGCATTAGACTTCACTTCTCGCTTGCCATGGAGTGGAGATATGCCATCTCTTCCCTCCCCACAATAAAACCCAGGATTTTGCTCCATCCATAGCCTTATGGCATTATGAGCGCTGTGGATTAAATTTGAAGAACATGACATTCACAGGCTTCTCAGGTGGTGCTAGTGGTAAAGAACCCGCCTCCCAATGCAGGAGCCATAAGAACTGCCAGTTCAATCCCTGGGTCAGGAAGATTCCCTGGAGGAGGGCACAGCAACCCACTTCAGAATCCCATGGTCAGAGGAGCCTGGAGGGCTACAGTCCAAGGGTTGCAGAGTCAGATACAACTGAAGCGACTTAGCACGCATGCATGGCATTCACAGAAGGAATTTCTTTTACCCCAGTTTTAATACTGTCTTCCTCAAATCAAATCTTCCCCACAGGGTTGGGGGAGATCTGCTACCTGGGGAGGAAAGGAAGCTTCTTCCTCTTCTGTTGACATCTCTAAACCATCCCTGGTGTTCTCCTCACTCTGAGCTTTTGGCTTTGGGAAGCTCTCCGGGGGGAGGTAGCAAGACTCCCAATCCAGTTGCACCTGAACAGATCCATTGGGTTCCCCCACAGGGTCAGTGAGGTTAAAATAACCTGAGAGACAAACAGACATTAATAAAATCTGATCACATGAAAGCAGGCAAGTGAGCATTTATCACGACCTTACCTATGACTTCCCCATTTAAATTTTACCACGTTTTGTTTGTAATTAATATCAATCAAATAACCATGATGACAATACACTCAGAAGCAACATAAAATATCAGTGAATATCCATAATCACTCAGAATATTTACTTCTGCTACTCAAAATATTTATTGGGGAAGACTGATATCTCCAGGTTCAGGAAGGGAAAGTCAAAGATGTATGGAGAGATACAGCTTGCTTGTCGTCAGTCACCCAGTCAGTAAACAAGAGCACGTTCTACTATCACCAGTTTCTACACCTTAGGCGTACTAAGAAAACCATTATCTACACCCGTGGCTCCTAATTCTGAAATAACAAAAACCAAGAAGACTTAAGCAAAATGGCTTTTTTCTGAATGTCAGACTTCTGCTTTGTAACACTGATTAATATAACAGAAGGCTCACATTGCCTCTCTTTGGCAAAGGATGAGCTGTGAGCAGAAGAGTCAGCTTCTTATTTTTTAAGCACTCGTGATATTGGGAGAAGGGAGGCGTCACATACTTCCTGGAACAAAGCTTTTTTAATATGGTCAATACCAGCTGTAACCATCCACGCTTCCTAATGAGAGCACAGACTGCAAGCAGAGAGTTGACCCTTCTTGTACAATCTGTACAACCCTGGGTATGAATGTAGGATAAGGTAGCATGACGTTCAGCTTCATACTGGGGTTGGGGGGTAATCCAAGAAGTTTGTCATGGCGTGGCATGGAAGACTCATTTGGATTTAATATTTAAAGGAAGCAAGAGAATTACAGTGAAATGTTACAAACACAACTTAAAATCTGATATCTAGCCGTGTGCCAAGAAATAATAGACTGTAAGTAAAAACAAATACTGGAAAGCACTACACAGATGGAAAATGTTGGTTCAGACATAGAGGTATGGACTGCAGAGTGGTAGGTCTACCCACTTGGGAATTTCCTTCTGTTGCTGAAGAGCAGCAGCAGAAGCCAGTGTTTCCATATGATTAGTGAGGCTCTAAGTCTTCTACTCTGCTGCTCTTCACAGTATTCTCAAATCCTTTCAGCAAGAGAGACTATTCCAAGCAAGAAAAGTAGAATTAGGACAGGGAGACAACACAGGGCAGAGAGCATAAAGATGTAATAACCTTGAACTCCCACCTTGAATGGATTTGTTTTGTGCAAGAGGAAGCAAGGGCACTTGGACTCGGCCAAGGTACGAGCCAGGTTCTGAGTCTTCATCATCAAAAACATACACAGAGAGGGCCTCCCGCCTCAGATACTGATCCAGGTCAGAAGTCACAAGCACTGGGAATCGAGCCAGGTCTCTGAAGTAGGGATTGTTACTGGCCGGAATGATGGTGGTGTCATGGTCAGAAAAGGTAAAGAAGCGATACATGACGTAAGGACTGGGTTGGACTCCCAGTGATCGACTCCGTAGGCCACAGCATCGGATGATTTCCACCCGCAGCTTGTTCTGATTCTTCCAGGTCCCCGATCTGGACTGAAAGGATGTTGGTCTCAGATTGAGGAAAAGGGCAGGCTGAGAGACTCATTGCAGGTGAAGCCTAGAACCCTTGATGAGGAAAAGCTATGACCTAAAGAATTGCTGAATCCTGATTGGGAAACAGAGATGCCTAACCAAGGACTTTCACCTGCCTTCAAACTGGCTCTGGCAGATAACTGTCTCGGGGAGATGCTGGTGCTCAGGCCTCACCTTAGAGAGTGGAACAGAGAAGCCATTTTGTTTATGGAAAGGAGATGTAGCTAGCTCCAGGGGCGTGATTTCATTTCAAACTCAAGCTTGACCAAGGGAAGGATCTAGACTAGTGGTGTGACAGTTTTTGTCTTTCATTCACATTCAACAAGTACTTATCGAGAGTGGAAGACTGAGCTGTTCGCAAGAGCTGTTTGACTGAGTGTCCTCTGAGATGCAGGGGTTCATCCTTTTTCTCACCTCATACTTCTGGGCCTCCCAGGCTCCAAGCACATCGGCTGCCAAGTATGCCTGGGCTTTCTTTTGTTTATTGTATGCTTGTAGACTGGATCTTATGGGGAAGCGCAGCCTCATCCAGTACTCTAGCACCCCAAAGACTTCTCCACCAGTTCCTGGGTAGCAGAAAGTATGAGAGGCATAGAGGATACAGATGGTGTGGCAAGGATCAAGAATAAAGGAAGAAGAAAATGGGGAATCACCAGCAGATCAATGATACACTTTGGGAAATGCCACATTAATCCTGGGAAATGCGGGAGGTTGACAGCACTTACCAGTAAGTGTGGCAGAGCCGTGGACTCTCTCTACAGTCTCTAGAACCTTGTCAAAGCAAATCCATCCAGCTGCAAGGGTGCGGTGCTCACTGGTTACTGCCTGGTGTAGATCAAGCTGGGCTGAAGCCCCTTGAAGGTAGTGCAAGAAGAGGGAGTCTGTCTCTACCACATACTGGGAGGTGAAGTCATAGAGAGGCTGTGGCCCCACAGCTAGTGGGGTACAGTGGGTTTCAAAGTCATAGAAGGAATAGGTGCAGAAAGTGGTAGGTTGAGTGTCTCCAGCCTGAGCCAGAGCAGCAGAGGTCAGAAAGGCCTGATGGATGTGAAGCTCAAAAAGGTTCTCACTCTGATGCCGTGGAGAAATGTCCACTTTATCCTCATCTTCATGGGCTGGCAGTGGTTTCAGACATAATGGCAACTGTCGGGTGCCATAAGCCACGTCTTTAAGCTGTTCTAGAGGGGAAAGAAAACTGCCTATCCATTAAAGGGTAGGAAGTTTCTTCCTTAAGGTAAAGGAAGGTAGAAAGGGAATAAAAACCATGGTGGAAGTCCAGGTTGTGACTATTTCAGGAAACCATATGATTTGAAAAGAAAAGCAACAGAATGACAACCTGGTGCTTTGGATCCTGATGGCCAAATAATCCAATGCATGTTTTAAGTAAATTGGAAAGTAAATGTTAACCTCAGGAGGATACACTGCTGACACTGGAGGCACAACGTCATCCATAGATGACATTGTTTTGGCTTACAGCAGGATCCTATGAATTAAATGATAATTTCATTACAGAAGCACAAGAAACACAAAATGCAGATATTTCCAAAAGTTTGGGACATTGGCGCTGGAGGGAAGAGCAAGTTACAGTCAGAGTCTATGACATTACACTGGGCTCCATTAAGACATGATTCCTCTTTTCTGGTCAGATCAATCACAAGACTCTTCATTCTGTTAAGAATTTGATTTCATTGTAAGAAGGCCAAAAAATCCACTTTAAATCAAAGAGTAATAGAGTAAAAATCAGGGAGGGCACTTACTGGAAAGAGGTTTAAAATGTCAGCAATGGGATATAAAATAAAGATATATAAGACAGTCCACTAAATCTGTGCGTTACCTTCCATGTCCAACCAACTTGAGATGATATATAGTCTGCTTCATATTGGAGTATCTGAGTTGTCACAGTGTGTTGATGATAAAGGTCCTATTTTAAGAGTTAAAGTAGTATAAAAAAGATATTTTGGGTACATCAGAATGTCTTCCTGCCCAGAATAAGTGGAATACAGGCACTGGTGAGCAGTTTCTTAATTGATAAGATTAGTATAACTAAATAAAACATTAAAAAGTTGCATTACATGATACAAAGTTAATAATTCTAGCATATAAAGAGCTTCTAAAAATTAATAATACACTATTAAGAAAAGGGTTAAGGGCAGGAACAGGCAAATCTCAAAAGAAGTAATACAAATAACCTGGTAAGCAAATGAAAAATTCTTTAGCCTCATCAGTAATGAAGGAACTATAAGTTAAAGCAAATGAATCTTCAGAAGTAGGCAAGGGTATTACACTGCATATCCTGGGAGAAAGACCCTGAGTCTGAAAGACAGAATTTCAATCCAAAGGATTTCCTTTGTTACTTGGCAGGGACCTTTTAACAGACTTACCCCTGTATGCACAGATCATGCTGAATGACCCACCTCCCTTTACTCTAGTTTCATGCTCACTCAGTATCCTTATGGATTCTGCTTTCCCAGAAAAAAGTTGCCCTGAGCATATTCTCAAGGCAGCAGTGAAAGAGCAACTATCCTAGAATAACAAATTAACATTCTGATATAAATCTCAGTCTTTAGCGCATTTGGTTAATATGAGTCGGGTATCTCATCACTGAGTGTAATAACAAAGCAAATTTTCTCACCACGTAAGGCTGGAGACCAGATCCTGGTCGCCAGTAAACTGAACTAAACATAGAAAGTATCACATTATAAAATTTGCTTAAGTGTCCAGCCACCTACACTGCTTTGTAGTTATCCACAAACTGCAGCAAAGAATTCATGAACTTTCAGAGAGAAATCATAGAAAGAGATGATGAGAGAGGAGTGATGAAGCTCTGTTATCTCACAAACGCTGTGATCTAGGCCTGGCTTCAAAAAAACAGTCTTGAGAGAAGGCCCTCACTCACCTTAGGACCAACAGTGATACACTCTGATTTTCAGAGTAGATTCAGCCATTTCTGGACCCTGTCGAAAATCTCCAGAGAAATCAGAGAAAATACCCTGACATGATGCAGGAAAAGAAGCTGCTGGCCATGTATTAAAGTAACAAAGATGATAGGATAAAGAACAGGAGGGCTAAGTCCTATACTGAGACGCAGAAGGGCCCCTCGACAGGTGCAGCGGGGAGCAAAGGCATTTAGCCGTGTGACAGAGCCTATGATGAAGTGAGTAAACTACTAAGACTTGCCGGATACTGGAAGGCCATGGCTTCTTAAAATACCTTCCAGCTGATTGATACGCTTGTTCTTGAGGTCTAGGAGTTGATTCAACCTCTCCAGTTTTTCTTCGTGATCTTTAGTGTCATTATCGGCTTTTGTCATCATTGCTTCCAGTTCCTCCTGAAACAAAATAATGTCTGAACTTTGCTATCTCAGCAGCCCAGAACCAAACGGCCCAGATAAAAAGGTAGCACTTGGTGGGTAAAGGAGACTCCACTACCTCTTTAGCAGGGCAGATTCATTGCCTAGAAAAAGGCTGGGGTTCCTTACAGACTCCTCTAGGACCAATTGTGCTGTTAAGTGCCAAGGGGTAGTATTTTCCCTGGGACTGGCAAAATTTGAACCCAGGAGGTTCCCACTTGCTATTTTCATTAGCTGGCCCCTTTGGCTTCTATTGCCAAGGTGCCACGGGCATGTGTGAGCCCTCAAGTACAAAAGACAGCACATTTGTGTTTGCACAGGACAACATATCACCTTGCACCAGCCCTGGAAACTCAGGTCTTGCTTCATTCCCAGTTTTGTATGTGGTTCCCGTGTGCCCATTTATCTATCCCCTTCCTGTACCATCTCTCCTTGCACCTGATAACACACGTTGATTTTGCGCTGCAGAATAAGCATGTCTCTGGTCTTTTCTAGTTCCAATGTTGTCTCTGCATGTGATACTTGCAACTCATTTAACATCTGGGACAGTTTTTTTTCTTCCTGGTTTTTTGGTTCACAGGGCTACAGAGGAAAAAGCATTGGTAAAACAGAGTATAAATATGGTAGTATAGTAATAACTATTGTCTAAAGTAGCTGCTGGTAATCATAAAATACCAGCAGCAGAATCTACTTCAAAATGTAGAAGAGAACCTGTGTTTCTTCACAAGGCTCTCTGCCCTAGTTACTCATGTTCAACAGCAGCAGTGAGTAAGTTATACAACCTCCAATGGATGTTTGCTCTTCAGAAGATCATTGCAAGTCCTCATTTGGAAAAGATTCTAAAGCTTATGAGCTGTACAGTGTGGGAAAGGCTTGCGCAGTTCATGAGGCTGTCTCTACTCTCAACCTTCTCATATCCTTCCAGTGTTCTTAGTCAAGACAAAATGTTAGTCAGTGAGTTTTCTAGTCCCTTCATATTTTCAGCACATATTTGCCAGGGATCCCTCTGTAAGGAGTCTTGCTTGATTAAAGATGCTCTTACCTCTATCTGAGTGGTCTCTTGAAATAGAGCTGGGTGAGTGGCTGGTACAGATTGCCAGTCAGGAGATTGGGAAAATGTGTTTATATTTTGGAGATCCTCTACTTCCTGTTTATGTTTCTGAAGCAAGTTGGTGACCTCAAGTTCCAGATCTTTGTTTTGAGCTGAGAAAAAAAAAAAAAACACATAAAGCTGAAACTCTGTGTTACCAACAACCATGCTAAAGTTAGCCCAATTGTGAATTACACTTTCCCACTAATGTTTAATTCATTCTATAAACTTCCCTTAGAGAAGTAATTTTCTCTGATTTCTACAAAGGGCTTTAGCTTACTGACCCTGAGTTGACACTTGGACTCCAAAAACAACAAAAAAATCTGCAGAGCTATAGTACAGAAGGGAGTACTAACACTACCACGGCAAAAATCAGAGCCACTTGACTGACTAGGTAGTCCAAAATTTTTGACAGTATCTCCCCAGTCATTCCCTAACTCAGTCTGACTTCTATGCTATTGGCTCCCTGTGACACCCACCTCCACACCTACTCTGGGCATTTGGACATTCCTATGTATGTTTCAGGGAAGGAAGGTGATCACCATTTAAAGTGATCATTTCCTATCAGGCATTAGAGACAAGGTTAGATTAGATTACCCACAAGACCTCACTCATACTTCATACATACTACAAGGATTCTTAGCATGTGCTCCTAAGCTTTATTCTTTTATAGTTCCTACCTCTATTTTTCTCATGTTATATTTCTTTTTCTCCACTCTGTCATATGAATATACTAGAGTATGATGAAATACAAATTTGATAAGACTAAATATCCAAAAGCCCAGCAAGAAGAGAGGTCTCTTTGATAGTATTTAAAAATATTCAGAATAACTACTGTGATCCAAGAATTAAGACAGGGGGAAATGCCAGTGGTAACAAAGACCAATAATCTGCTTCTCAATTTCAGGTATCAGATGCTAAAGAAGAAAACAAAATACTTTCCAACTATCCTAAAATGATTGATGAGAAGGCAGAAAAATTCATTTTCAATACTTTCAACAAATAGTTAAAAACATTACAAATTAAAAAGTGGCATTCTCTCACATGGAAAGTCATCCTGTGGAGAAAAGTATACATGTGAGGTAGGTGTCATGCTTTCTTGATTGTGAATCTGATCTGACTACCAGTGTTCTTAATCTAGTTATCCAGGACCCCACCCCACATACAAATAAGATCAGGAGATGCTCCTTTCTCCCCTGCCAGATGTAGAGGATGCCTCATTTGAGAGAGACCTACCTTTCTCTTGTGAGAGCTGAAGTAAGATTTCTCTCTTTTCCTTCATCTCAACATCCAGTTGATCCTGCAACTGAGAGACTTTCTGCTGTAGCTGTTCTCCAAGCTCATGGCTCCACTGAGGCTGACTGCTGCTATCCAGCATGCTGAAAATGGGCAGCAAGTAAGGAGGGAGAGGAGAACTGTCAGATGGACACTCGAAGTTGGGTGATAGGACGTCTTTGTTACACAGTTTCAGCATCTCCTGGGCCTAGTTCATCATTCATTTCCCTACATGTTTTTTCCTGCTCCTGCTTTCTCTGTAACTGTCATTTACCAACTGCCTTGGAACTTTTGGGTCCTACTGAGTTGCTTAGTATCCCTTCTGTTTAAGTCTCAAATAACCCCCTGAGCAAACAACCCAAGTCTTATCTATTTCCCGGGGAACTTCTCCAACATGATGGCTTGCTTTAGGCAGGGAACTGTGTACCAAGATATTCTCAAGCCTGCTAGATTAGAAATAAGGAACAGAATATTTCCTTTTTCCTTTACTCCTCTGTCTACCTTCACCAGTGGCTAGTGTAGAGAATGGTCATCTTTGAATTAGATTGTAAATTACTACTGTAGGGCAGGAGCTAAACTCTCAGTGACTACATCCTGAATACCACTATATCTAGATGACAGGGCAGACGCATCTTCAGTGTAAAACACAGCTCTTGATTATTTGTACAAGTGAAGTTGACACTGGTAATCAAACAATTATTTCTATTTATGTCTTTTTCCTATTTATTATTTTAATAAATGTGGTCTAAAAACAATTTGTTTAAGCTAGTACTGAGATTTCTTGGCACTTTCTGCCCATACATTACATGATGATCTGAGAAGATAATGTTATGAATAATGAAGGGAAGAGGCCAACAGTAATGTCTGTCACAGGGAGTCTTCAAAGTGGGTAAGGCTGACACTATCTTATTTCATTGAATTGAAAAGTGTTGGTTCTTCCCAGGATGCTCCCATGCAACCTCTCCAATCTATACCCTGCTGTCCTTAAGTTAGTCAGAAGGTATGTTTAATTTTTTAAAACTTGCAGTATTTTTAATTTCAAAATGCATGAATATATATTTGTTGTGAAAAATTAAAATGATACAGAGATATGTAGAATAAAAGCCCTATTTCAGTCCTTTCATCTCATTAAAAGTTTGTGGATCCACACACATGACATAATTTAAGTCACAACACATTATTTTGCAATTTGTATTTTCTTTTAAGTATATCTTAGGCATGTAGGTCTAATAATTTTATACTGTTTCAGTGTGGGGGTGCAACATGATTTATGTAGTCAATCCCTATCAGAGGAAATTTTGATTGTTTCCATTTTTTTTTCACCTTTACAGATTAAAATAACAATGCAGGAATACTTAACATTCTTACTACAGAGGTATCTTTGCACATACACAAGAGGATTTCTTTAGTTTTTATTTCCAAAAAATGGGTTATCTGGCACAAAAGAGATGTACCTTTAACGTTTTGATAGATAAGGTCAAATTCTCTTCCTAAAAGAGTCTGTCAATTTATATTCTCACTGTGTTGAGTACCAGTTTCCCTGTGTCCTTCCTTATCAAGACTAGGAATTATTTTTATTGTTTAAATTCAGATTGCACTTTTCTATAACTGTCTTTTATAACAAACAATGTTCTGAGATCTAAACTTGGTACTTACTTTTCTAAGAGTTTGTCATAATTGTCACTCAGCAATTTTCGTTCTTTTTCCAAATCTTCAACTCTCTCCTGAAACTAAGAATGATAATAGAATGCTTGAGATAAAATTTTAAAATCCATTGCCTTGCACAAGTTCTCCCTTTTCTGTTGCAGGGTGGGAGTTGTAGGGGAGATTTTCAGTGTTCCTGTCTATGAAGATCCATTCAACTAGAAAGACCTGAACCAATTTAAGGTGGGATAGAAATTATTATTGGAATTAATGAGGATTCCCTGAATTAAAATTTTTTATTGTTAATAAAAACATTTCTTTTGCATATTATACAGAACCTGAGCCTGCATCATGACTTGACAGTTACTCAGGGCTTTACAAAACAGTATTATCCATCTCAACAGTGGTTCTAGGGATTAGGGATCCAGATAAACACAGGCAAGAGTTTCCAGGGAGGAAGCAGCACACAGCAGGAATGTATTTTTAATCCTTTCTTAAAGAGGAAAGGCAGGAGAGCATTCTGAGTCATTGGAAACCTGTGCATATGGGGCTTATAAAGCAAACACTGTACTGTGAGCTCTTGGGGAAGGGCAGGATAAGAACCCTGATAAATAAACAGATATTTGCCTGTGGCAGGGAATGAGGAGGAAGGCTTACTATCTAATTAAATTTTCATGATGTCTGGGTTTCTACTGTTAGGGAAACAACAGAACGTTATAACAAAGAAAAGACTTTGGAGAATGGTTGTCCCAGTTTTTTTTCTAGTTTTACACCATTACAATATGATAGTCTTGAGCAAATTATTCAAGCACTTGGAACTTCATTTTTCTCATTTGAAAAAAATAAAAATACCCATATTTTTGCTCAGATACACTTTTTAACATCTCTGAAATCGAGATGTAACATATAATTGATAGTATCTTTCAATTATTGTTATTTACCTCCTTGAGGGTTATCTGCAGGATGGACACATCTTCCATTTGGCTCTTCAAGCTCACAGCCTTCTTGCTCTCCTCCTTGAGCTCTGCCCTGAGCTCATTCACTTGGCTGAGGAGAGCATCGTGGGCTGCGCCCAGGATTCCCTGATTCTGGGGCAAAAGGAAAGTTGCTCTGGGAATGTTTATAATACTCAGCAGGAGGGGTCTCAAGAAACCAACAACCCTAGCATCAGCATTCCCTAATGGATGTCTCAAAGAAGGGCTTTGATCTAAAGCTTGGTGCCTTTGCACTGTAAAATAACCTTGTTTTTCACCCTAGCATTTCTCAGAAAGTATAATTTCCCTGTTGGTGAGGATTTTCCACTCTGGGAAACTAATTCATCACTGGAGCCTTGATTTTCCCGAAGTTCAAACTCAACCCTAATTCTAAGTAAAGTGCCACCTTTCTCAGTTGCCTTTATCCTCTAAGATACTTAAATGCTTTTTATAATGACATATTTTCCTTTGTGCACCTAGCAAAGTGACATGTTAACTCCAGAAGTTAAGTGCATTTTTCCGATGGATCTTTCTGGTAAGGAATAGTTGTGGCTGATCATGCAAGGAATTCGACCTCAGTGGCTTTTAATCATGGACATTTACCTAGCTTCACCTGTACCCCTCTCACAGAGGTACAAATAATTAATAACACCAGAGAAGGTTCACAACAATTTTGCTATATCTCACCACCTCACACGTGCTAGAGGACTACTTCTGGGGATTTCTGAGCAAATGCTAAAATTCTCTGTAGCAATAGGCTGAAAAATACTGTTTCAAATATTTCTCAACTCAGACCTTATATTTTAATTTTTCTGAAAACAATGCAATATGTATCTTCTGATAATAGTGACAGTATCATTTGTCTTAATAAAAATTACATGTTTGATTTAGTTGGCCAAGTTCTGGTGTTATGTTACTTGAAGATGAAAATTCATTTGGGTTTCATTCCTCTGATTACCAAGAAACAGAGATTTAAGGAGTCTTTATTAAGTACCTTATGGAGCAGAGTTTCATATGCCTGAAAGAAAGAAATAGATGTTATTCTATCAATGTACCAAGTTGATATTTATTTTGATGAGTATCTCTGTAATACAAATGTTTAAATATTTATTTTAAAAGATGTTATGAACATTTCCCATAAATCAAGTCACTCTGTATGCCTGTTTACTAACTGCTGCTCCCTTTCCCTGATCTAGCTTGCCAGGCAGTCTGTGAACATAATAGATCATGCCATTTCTTTACAAGGGTCAGTTATGCAAATTTGCATTGCACTTGGTGGATTATCCAAGAAAAAGTATTTTTATTTTCAAACTAGGTGCCATCTCTTTACTCATCATGCTTCAGAAAGGTCTCTTTACAGTTTTGGAAACAGAAATAACAACAATAATCAAACTCACAGCAACAGCTACTATTATTGGCTGAGTAATTACTCTGTGTTACATGTTATTGTGTGTTTCATCATCTCTTATATTATGATCATCATCATTCTTTCATGTATATTATGTCATTTAATCTTTACAGCAAATCTGAGAGGTACGGTGATCTAAACTTTAAAAATGAGAAACCCAAAGTTCAGAGAGCTGAGTCACTTGCCCAGAATCACACAGCTTTCAAGAGACTGAGGGAGAGCTCTACCTCAACCTGACTCCAGAGTCTGCACCACCGACCACATGTCACTGCTAAGAGATTAAGAGCATGAAAACTTATCTTAGTATCTGTGTAAGAAAGTATGACTAGAAATGAAAACTGCTTTAAAAAACAAACTGTAAAACCTACATTTAAAAAAACTATTCACCACTTTAGGTCATCTGTACACTACCACTAATATGGGTAAGGACATTCAATTTAGAATGGCTTTCTCTTCACAATGCAATGGAGGAATGGATGGATTTTTTTAAATATATAATTCCATAAATATAGCTATTTACCCATATGATTTTAAAATATCTTCCTTCCCAGATTTCCCATCTTTTCAGTGTTACCAAAATTATTCAACTCAAAAGAATACAGGCATATGCACAGTTCTTACAAAATACAGTTTTGGAGGTTGACTTTCTAAAGATACTTTTGTGCTAAGTTGCTTCAGTTGTGTCCAACTCTGTGAGACCCTAGGGACTGCAGCCTGCCAGGCTCCTCTGTCTATGGGATTCTCTAGGCAAGAGTACTATAGTGGGTTGCCATGCCCTCCTCCAGGGTATCTTCCCCTACCCAAGGATCAAACTTGGGTCTCCTGCATTACAGGCAGATTCTTTACAGCTGAGCCATCAGGGAAGCCGCAAAGATGCCTTTGCTGCTGCTGCTGCTGCTAAGTTGCTTCAGTCGTGTAAGACTCTGTGCGACCCCATAAACGGCAGCCCACCAGGCTCCCCCGTTCCTGGGATTCTCCAGGCAAGAACATTGGAGTGGGTTGCCATTTCCTCCTCCAATGCATGAAAGTGAAAAGTGAAAGTGAAGTCGCTCAGTCGCGTCCAACTTGTAGCAATCCCAAGAACTGAAGCCTACCAGGCTCCTCCGTCCATGGGATTTTCCAGGCAAGAGTACTGGAGTGGGTTGCCATTGCCTTCTCTGGAAAAGATGCCTTTAGTCCTCATCAAAACAGACATACCAAGGGCAGAACCAACTGTAGCTAATCTCACTGAATGGCACCACCATCGTTTAATCATCCAAGCTAGAGATGCAGGAGTTATCTCTTATTTCTCCTTTTCCCTCACCACTCTACTTTGGTGATAGAGTCTGTTCTTCTAGTTCTGGACCTCTAACACAGTCCTTTCTCTGTGAGCTTCTTTCACTGCCTTGGTTGGGATCCTTATCCTGAATCCCCTGGATCACTGCACTCATCTTTTTGCTGATTTCTTTGCCTTCAGTCTTATACCAGCCAACCTATCATTCACCCTGCTGCCAGGTCATCTTTCCTAGTAGTTTTGTCATTTTTGGGAAGTTCAAAATTTCAGAAAAGTATAAGTACTATAATAACAGTCATCTATAATCCATCTAGCCAAAGCTATGGTTTTTCCAGTAGTCATGGATGGATGTGAGAGTTGGACGGTGAAGAAAGCTGAGCTCTGAAGAATTGATGCTTTTGAACTGTGGTGTTGGAGAAGACTCTTGAGAGTCCCTTGGGCTGCAAGAAGATCCAACCAGTCCATCCTAAAGGAGATCAGTCCTGGGTGTTCACTAGAGGGGTTGATGTTGAAACTGAAACTCCAATACTTTGGCCACCTCATGCAAAGAGTTGACTCATTGGAAAAGACCCTGATGCTGGGAACAATTGGGGGCATGAGGAGAAGGGGATGACAGAGGATGAGATGGCTGGATGGCATCATCTACTCAATGAACATGGGTTTGGGTGGACTCTGGGAGTTGGTGATGGACAGGGAGGCATGGTGTGCTGTGATTCATGGGGTTGCAAAGAGTCGGACACAACTGAGCGACTAAACTGAACTGATAATCCCACTACTCAGAATTAATCATTATTAGTACTTTATAATAGTTTCTTGAAAGTTATCATTTCTTTATTAAAATGTATTTCAAAATATTTTGAACATTTAAAAAAAGGCAAAGTGATTTCTTTGGGGAAAAAATCTAATGATCAACTTGCTTAAAACCTTTCTGCAGCTTTCCACTGTCTATAGGATAAAGTCTAAATTCCTGCTAAGAGCTGCATGACCTGCTCCCTGATGTTTCTCACCTCTGTGCCTTGGCCTACACCACTCTACTCCTGGAAAGCCCTTCTCTTTCTCTTGCACACTCATTAACACATGCTAAACTGTCAGTGTTCAGCTCAGGAGTAGAACCCCTTATGAATCCTCTTCAGATCCTGCCGCCCATCCTCTGGTGGATCCAAAGACCCTCTCTTGTTTTCCCCCATACTTTGCTTGGGGACAGCTGTACTTATCTACATCTTGTCTTTTTACTTTTACAAGTTCCTTGAAGGCAGGAGATGTATTATCTTTTTAACCTTTGTACCCAGTGCTTTGCACAGTTCCTGGTAGTCAATAAATGTTTATTCAGTAAAAAAAAATGGTGCCAATTTATTATTTAGACTCTTGATGCCCTATTTCTACCATTCAGCTATGAGTTTCTATTGTGTGGTAGTGAGAAGAGTGTGAGCCTTGATTCCCGATAAACCTGGACCCAAATTCTGCTCTTTCTCTTATTATTTTTATAACTTGAGCAAGTTATTTAACTTCTTTGTGGCTCAGTTCCCTCACCTGTTAAACGCATTTACCTTGACGGTTGTTGTCCGGCTTAGATGACTCTAAGTACCTAGGACAGAGTCCATCACATAGAAGGTGCTCAGTAACCTGATTTCCTTCCTCCCCTCTATGACTGTCCTTGGCTTCCCAAGTTTAGCTAAACTCTGGTTGTGGTCTCTGGCTTGGAACTTAATCTGACACAAGTGGCCTCCATTCAACTCCACCTTTGTGGGCAGGCTTGGATTTGAACATCATCTATAGATTTGTGATTTCTGACAAGCAACTCAGCTTCTTTCCTTTCTGGTCTCCCATGTGTAAAATGGAGAAAATAGCACAGTTTTCTTAACTAATTGATTTCACATCCCCTCCCCAAAAAGCACAGCTGAAGATGGCAACTCACGGCCTGAACTTCTGTTAATTGTGCCTTTGTCACTGCCAAAGAGGTATTCCTTTCATGTAAGAGCTTCTTAAGTCGAATCAGCTGTATATTCTCTTTAATGGAAGCTCTGGAGAAAGAAGACAGTGCTAAAATATCATCTGTGAATGGACAGAGTTAAGGACCTTTCCGCTCTGTGGATATGGACAAGGACACAAAGGAAGATCGTTATTTCTGAACCTAAGAGACCACGTTTTCTTTATTATTTGAAAGGCACTGGGGGAGGATTTGGGTTCACTAGACTCTGTATCAGCGATTTCTAATCCTAGCTGGTTATTAGAATCTTCTGGTACAATCTTGAATCTTAACACTGCCTCAACTCCCCCCCTAATTAATTGAAAGGGAGTCTCTAGGGTGAGACGCAGGCATCTGTGGTTTTAAAAAGCCTTCAGGTTTAAAACTTATGTCCATACAGAAACATGAACGTGGATTTTACAACAGCTTCACTCATAACTGTTAAAATTTGGAAGCTACCAAGACGTTCGTCAATAGGTAAGTGGCTAAATAAACTGTGATACATCCAGACAATGAAATGTGATTCAGTGCTAAAAAGAAATGAACTATCAAGCCATGAAAAGGAGGAAACTTAAATGCACATTGCTAAGTGAAAGAAGCCAATCTTAAAAAACAATATACTGTATGATTCCAACTAGATGAAGTTCTGGGAAAGGCAAAACTATGAGGACAGTAAAAAAAAGCAGTGGTGCGGGGGGATGGGGGAAGGAAGGGATGAACAGGCAGAGCACAGAGGATTTTTAGGGCAGTGAAACTACTCTGTACCATACTATAACAATGGACACAGAATTAAATATTTGTCCAGACTCATAGAATGCACAACACCAAGAGTAACCATAAGGTAAGTTATGGACTTCGGGTGATTTTTGTGATATATCCCTGTAGATTCATCCATTGTAACAAATGTATCCCTCAGCTGTGGGATGTTGACAGTGAGGGAGGTTTGGGTATGGGGGGGGAGGGGAAGAAGGTGAGTCCGGGTAGGGGGGTAGGGGGCGGTATATGGAAAACCTCTCTGTGCTCAACTCTGTTGTGAACCTAAACTGCTCTAAAAAAATTAAGTCTATTTTTTTAAGCTTTCCAGGGGCTGAAGCAGAGTGGGGGCTTAGAACCCCCATCTGGTGATGAGGATGAAATATTTTTCTTTTATAAAGTAAAGCAGCAAAACTTTTATTACACATAAATATCCCTTTCAAGTTAATCGATTCCGTAATCCCCTTGTGCCTCCAGGTCTACTTCTCAGCACGAATTTAATCCCAAACATTCTCTATTCCTCCGAGATAGGTGAAAGGTGCCAATAAGAATCTCTTTTTCAGTTCATTTGGGACATGGAATTCCACACTCTTACCGAAGCTCTGTGGCCTTCTGAGTACTCTCCAAAGAGCTTCCCTGTTCAAAATTTTCATCTTTGGACCACATTTTCTCAGGAGACTTGGGAGGTTCTTCCACTTGCATAGTATCGCTGGTCATAACATGGGCACTGTTAGGCATGCAGAGACCAATGAGCTTAGTCATAACTATATGACTTTGCTAAAAGAGATTTTCCTGTTAGAATTAGGAACACTAAACACAAAAAGAATAAATAGAAACCCCTGTTATAGGGGTTTAGAACTAGGTTCTCATACATATACATTTTTTAAAAATTAGAGGAGTTAGTAATCTTGGCATGTGTGGTGGATCATCTTACAAAGTGTAGCTTTCCAGTGTCAAACAGAAATATAAGTTAATTATGACCTAAAGGGGTAAATACAGGGAGAAGGAATACCTTCAATTAAGGAAAGGGCCTTTATTTTCTTTCCTTGGAAGACAGAGAGGTGCTTATTTTCCATTTTTAAGCAATGAAGTTGGAATTTGACCTAGGGATGACTTTCATCTTCTCTGATAATGCTGATACGACTCAAAAGTGGCAGGATTCACTTGTTCCCCAAATGAGGCTTTTCCAATTAAAGGTGAAAGAGTAACAGCACAGGATAAAAGAAGAGAACTCACAGTTGGCTGGGTTCACTGGATACTTCACCTCTGGCTTTTTCATTTGTCCCGTGTTCCTTGAACGTGGGAGGGGCTGTGTAGCTCAGCCTGTCCCTTGACTCTGAAAGTTTATAGACAAAAGATGCAGACTCTGGCAAGAGATTTCTCCAGAACTCTGGCTAGAAATGGAACCCCAAGTGCTGAAGGTAGGGAGACTTGAGACTTGGGGGAAGTCCTTATATGACCAGTGATCCCAGAGGAGGGGTTCTCAGTTTTCACTCTTTCACTACTGATTTAATAAGTTAGCAGGACTATAGGCTCTCCAGTACGTAAGAATAAATAGGAAGAAGTAAGAGCAGGGACTATGTGTCTGCTCTTATGCATCTTTGTTTCTAGTGACTAGTATAGAATTGGTATTCTATAGTGCTGAAGTTAAACTGACTGAACTGCAAACAAATTTTTTAGTTTTTCTCCTTTTAGCTGTTTACACAAAGATTTTGTTGGCACAAGAAGGGAGCTTGAAAATATAGAAATGTGCTGAACAAAACCAAACACTGAGTTCCCAGGGCCAGAACACCTGATTTCCACGAATCTAAAAAGGGATGAGTAAGCCAGGTGGAAGAGGCACACTCAGCACTGCATTTAATTCAGTGCTGGGTTCCAGAGCAGTCAGAGATGCTTAGCCACTTGGGATACAGGAAGAGGAGAAACTGCAGCTCCTCAATTAGCAGCCTGACTTCTAGGCCTGGACTTCAGGAAAGGGCTTTGGGAATCTCTGAACCCATGCAGTTGTATGCAAAGTATGTCTCCTCTGGGGAGGAGGCCTAGCTTTTGCTGATGGTTTCAAAGGAGTCTATTTCTTCACCAAAAGATGAAGAACCCCAATTTCAGAAGCACAAATCACGCTGCCCAGAGTCCCATAGTCCCAGGGGAGGGACAGGTCTTAAGATCACTGCCACTCACACCTGAGCAAGGTCATCAAAGTTATCTGTTTTCTGATCCCTACAAAACTTGACCAGCAAGCAACTTTCCGTTTTCCATTGTCTGATTCTCCTCTCAATAGAATAGCATGGTGAAGTGAGAATTTTGAACCTGACATCCTACTCAGGAAAAAAAAAAAAAAAAAAAAATTTTGTGGAGAATAGAGAGAGAACAAAAGAGCAAAATGGGGGTGGTGGGCGGAAAACAGCAGTGGGAGGAACACGTGGCTGGCAAATCAATCCTGTCAGCATTTTGGCCCTGTCGGGGATTTGGCCGCGAGCCTCACCTCTCCTGGGTTTCTCTGCCTCCGGCGCCCCGGCGGTGTGGAGCTGTCTGTGTCCCGCGTGGATGCGGGGCTGGGTGCGGCGGGGAGCAGCCGGGCCGACGCGCTGGAGCTGCAGCGGGAGCCCGTGCAGCGCGGGACGCTGGTGCTGGAGGGGGCGCTGCCGCCGCTCTGCGTCCCGCTGCCGTCTAGCGGGCTCCCAGAGCTGAGGCTCCGCCGCGGCCACCGCGGCCCGCGGGCCCCGGCCGGCTGCGGTTAACCGGAGCAGGGCTGTTCTCATCCTGTGGGCCAAGAGAGCTGGTCGATCGTGCCTTCTTCTTCTATGACAGCGATTATCTCTACAGTTTTTTTGGTGGCAAGTAATCTGAATTGATCTCGGATACAAATTTATGCTCTGTAGTCCACTATTTACACTTAAAAATTAATTTTCTGCCCCCAGTGACTATGATGTATTAATACAGAAGACTCTACATAAAATGTTGTGTATTTATCTTTAAATTATATGTAGAGTCTTCTGTATTAATACATCATGGTCATTATAAACCATAAACAAAAATACTAACAGGAGATAATTAGATATAAGTAGAAATTTTAATATTTACTTCTCCAGTCCCAACAGTTCACACCTTCCTGTATATGTGCTCACTCTAAAAATTATTCCTGTATTAGTCCCCCTGGGTACACTGAGCATTACCTACAATGGATAGTCAAGCACTATTTATTATCTTGACCTGAAATCATACTTCTAAATGTTACCGTCAGATTCTGTGGTCCCACGGCCTGCCAGTTCTGACACTGACTAGGTTGCCTGGGGCATGTCATTAGCCATTTGTGTTCAGTTTCCTCATCTATAAATACAGGTACCTGCCTCATTGGATTGTTTGGAAAAGGGCATGGCAACCCACCCCAGTATTCTTGCCTGGAGAATCCCATGGACAAAGGAGCCTGGCAGGCTACAGTCCATAGGGTTGCAAAGAGCAGGACATGACTAAAGCAATTTAGCACACACGCATGCATCGTATTTTTATGAGGATTAAATAAGTTAATATACATAAAGAACTTAGTGATGGTGCACTATAAGCACAGTAGGTTATTGTTTAGTTGCTAAATTGTGTCCCATTCTTTTGGAACCCCATGGACTGTAGCCCACCAAGCTCCTCTGTCCATGGGATTTCCCAGGCAAGAATACTGGAGTGGGTTGCCATTTCCTTCTCCAGGGGATCTTTCTGACCCAGGGATCAAACTTGCATCTCCTGCATTGGCCAGCATTCTTTACCACTGAGTCACCAGGGAAGTCCTGGAGGAGTTAGCAATTATTATTATGCATCATTATGTCCAAGTAAAAAAATTAAGGCATTAAACAGCTAGATACCATGCCCAAAGTCAGAGGGGATAGTATCCAGTTTAGTCACTTACTATCTATAACCTCAGGTACTTTTTGGTTATCAACCAAGAAACAAGATTCTTTGGCCCATGTAAGCATCTGACTTCACGGGATTCTCAAGTTCTCCACAATATAAAAGAATCTCCAACTCTGAAGTGTGATGGCATACAGCAGAAACCTGCAATCTCATAAATTCTAAATGAAACCCTGAACCACTCTTGGGGGTTACCAATGAGAAAGCAAAAGCTGCTGCTGACATTGGGAAATTGGTGTGACATAGCTAGCGCTCAGTGTTGTTTGAAGGTGGCCTGGCATTCACAGCTACATTCACAGCTAGGCCCTGTTATTGTGCTTTTGGATGTAATCTCACCGAACACCAACATCACACATGGCCACTCTGAGACCATGACAGAGTGATACCAAACTAGTCTACTGTGTACTTCTGTCTCAACTCAGACAACAATAAGATCACTGCCTCACCCACAAAATACCAAACATACTCTCTCCTGGCTAACATGAGTGACTGCTGCTTCTTTCCCAGTTACAGCTTTAGCCTCACTCTAGTCTAGCCTCCCTGTAGATAAGATTTACTGATGTATCAAAACACAGAATTGTCCCTGCTTTCTGACAGTACCAAGTATGGAGCAAATTTCTGTTACCTTGGAGCCTCCCCTAAATCACCCAGCTGAAGCCCAAATCCTATGATAGACTCTTTCTAACACAGTATTACTGAGATGCCCCTGGTGTACACTTTTTCTAGCTACAACAGTAAAAAACCAAACTTGCCCAACTATAGCTGTGTTCCTAATGGTCTTTGGCTGGGAGGCATTGGCACCAATATCTTTAAAATGTGTCCTAGAGATTAACCCCAGACTTTCAGAACTCTTATTCTCCCCATCTAGTTATCTACCCACCCTCCATCTCAGACTTCTTTCCAGGTCTGTACCCAAAAGATACACTTTTGAAAGCCAGTACCCTAAAATCACTGTGTAGGGTCTATTTTGGAGTTTAGAGCTTTCAGCTCTGCCATTCATTAGCTATGACCTTGGGCAAGTTATTTAACCTCTTTGTGCTCCCTTTCCTTCTTAATAATGCCTCTTTCATTATAATAAATGAGTTAACACATATAAAGCACATACTCAGTTCAGTTCAGTTTGGTCGCTCAGTCATGTGCGACTCCATAGATGGCAGCCCACCAGGCTCCCCCGTCCCTGGGATTCTCCAGGCAAGAACACTGGAGTGGGTTGCCATTTCCTTCTCCAGTGCATGCAAGTGACAAGTGAAAGTGAGGTCGCTTAGTTGTGTCCGACTCTTGGCGACCCCGTGGACTGCAGCCTACCAGGCTCCTCTGTCCATGGGATTTGCCAGGCAAGAGTACTGGAGTGGGTCACCATGCCTTCTCCAAAAGCACATATTACACGCCTGCATATAGGAAATGATCAACACAATTTTGAGTTTTGCTTTATAAATAAAAACTCCTTTTTCTTACTTGCCCCTGTAGTCTTTATTCCTTTGAGATTTTGTCCATTCCCCTGTCCCCCTTCTCTCTTTTGTGACCAGGGCATAAGCCTGCCCAGTCTCTTGCTCTCAGGGTTGGAATAGCTCTGATGATGCTTTATGGACTAATGGCCACAGACTATTGATGCATATGGCAAGAAAACAAAATAAAGCAATATTGCTTCGAAAATAATTTTTGGAGTTAACCATCTTTGCCATTTGAACTGTTTTCTGGCATAGACAGCTCAGGAAGATGCATTCTTTTTCATTTATTACAGTGAAGGTCTGATGTAGCCACAGTGTACACAGTTTGAAGATGTAGGGAGAACTCTGGGTACCTTTTGATCTCATCTTGTTGCTTCCAGAAAAGCTCCTTCACCAACATGTGTTCTTCACGAAGACGAAACAAACTGTCCTCCAATTCCTCCCGAGTCATCCTGCTCAAGGGTGGCTGAGTTTTTGTATTCTTACCTAAAGTTCCGGGAGAGGGTAAATAGAGGTTATTCTTATATGTAATGTGTTTAACTCATCATATCTCTGGCTGCATCTTGTCCAGAAGGCTTGAATCTATTTTGAGTCATGTATTTAAGAGGAAATTCATGAAGTATATGAAATGTGCACTAATGGACCACTTAATCATTCTACGTCACTCTTGTATATGGAAAATCATTACATTTCATTACAGCATGTGATTCAACCTCCTATCTGCAAAGTATATTCTCTTTCTAAAAGTAGCAAGTAGAGCTTTTAGTCTACTTAATTTTTATTTTTAATCCACTCTTTTATTTTTCCTTCTCATGATAATTAGATAATTTGGATTTAGACAAGGATTGTACCCATAACTGTCTGCAGAGCTCCCATAAGGAAAAGGATAGAAACCTTTCTTGTGTACCATTTGTTTTTGTGGTATGGAGAAATTTTCCCCAAATCTGCCTCCTTGGAATAGAGCCTCTGCTTGATCTAAGCAGAGGAAACTACAGTACACTATGAGTGTGTTAGTGTTCACTAGTTTAGAATCACTTCTGATCGTGTAGAAAAACCCAGAGCTTAAAATTTAAGCTCATAATTGTTAATTTTACTTCATTTGTCTTATCCTATTCTTTCTACATATTTATGTTACATGATATTTAATATTACATGTATTTTCTACATATTACTTTTTGGAACCACTTAAAAGTAAATTATAGACATGATGTCCATTTACTTCTAAAGAATCATGGTATATTTGATGGATACAGTATATCCATCAAAATCAGGAAATTAGCCCTAATATTATTTTACCATCTAACCCATAGACCATTCAGATTTAAAAAATTCAGGATCATGTACTTCACTTGATTGCCATGTCTCTTCAGTCTCCTTCACTCTAGAACAGTTCTTTAGTCTTTCCTTGTCTTTCATGACTTTGACATTTTAAGAGCACAGAGTAAAGGCCATTTCCTTTGTAGAATGCCCTTCAGTCAGGGTTTGACTGATGTTTCTTCACAGTGGGTTCAGATTATTCATTTGAGACAGAAACCCCACAGAACTGAAGCTCTCCTTTTCTCAGTGCATTGTATCAGTAGGCACGTAATACCGGGGTGGGTTGCATCTTCTGATCCAGGGATCATATCTGTGTCTCCTGCACTGGCATGGGGATTCTTTACCACTGAGTCACCATAAAGTTAATTGAGAAGCCTTCTTAAAACTCATTAATTAATAACTATTTTCTGGGGAAATAATTTGACACTGTATATTAGGACATAATGTTATATGACATTATAAAATTTTCACTGACTAGCTTTAGCATTGTTTACTGATTTCTGCCTGAATTACCACTATCATGGTCACCAAATGGTGAGTTTTTAATTCCATTATTCCTTCTACATTTGTTAGTTGCATTCTACTATAAAAGATGTTCCTTCAGTGTGTTTATTAATTCATCTGTTTATTTGTATCTGTGTGATCTTACGGATTTGTTTTATTCAATGGGTTATAATCCATCAATATCATTCCTTTTAATGCTCAAATTTTTCCAGATTTGGCCAGTGTGAGCCCTTCCAGCTGATTCTGACATCCTTTAAAAATATCTCCATGATTTTTTGAGAACTTTCTTATCTTCTGGCACAAGAAGATATTCTAGGCTCACCTTGTGCTTTCCCTACCTGAACCTCTTGTACCTGTTATCAGAGAAGGTATTTAAAAACCAAGATTTGGGTATTTTGTGTTCTTTTGGCTATGTCCCCTCAGCTGACAGAATCAGGAAGTGTATGCATGCTGCTGCTGCTAAGTCGCTTTAGTCGTGTCCGACTCTGTGCGACCCTATATACACATATGTACACAGTGACACACACACATCTATATCTATTTCTATATGCTAGAAACCATGAGGGCACTCTGATACCTTCATATAAAACCTAAAATCACATGGTTTATTCTGGTCTTGTATCTTCCCCTATTTGCATCTTTCTTCTCAGTGATAAATCAGTTCCCACTGTCCTCAATACCCTTGAATGAAATAAGTCTCTCAACTACGTGGGCTATGTCTTTATCCACAGCACTGTTGAATCACACTGGCTTCTGCCAGCTGAGTGACCCACTGATTCATACCTGTTTGCAATGGCAGAGACTTCTGACCCCAGCAGCCCTGATACTATACCAGCCAATAATATTTTTTATATTGTCTCCTATTCTTTTACTTTTTCTTTTAAATTTTATAATGAACTTATTTCTGGATATATTTATTTTTGGGTGCACTGGGTCTTCATTGCTGTGTGCAGGCTTTCTCTAGTTGCGGTGAGCTACTCTTCATTGCAGTACACGGGCTTCTCATTGTGATGGCTTCTCTTGTTGTGGAGCACAGGCTCTAGGCACACAGGCTTTAGTAGTTGCAGTATGCAGGCCCAGTAGTTTCACTGTCAGGCCCTAGGGTGTGAGGGCTTCACTGGTTGTAGTATGTGGGCTTAGTTGCATGTGGAATCTTCCAGGACCTGTGTTAGGGATTAAACCTGTGTCCCCTGCATTGGCAGGTGGATTCTTATCCACTGTACCACCAGGGAAGTAGTTGACATTATAATGTCAACATTTTTTAGGTGTACAGCTTAACTGTACCATAAATACTTTTATTATTTTCTTTTGGAATTGGTCATATCAAGAAAATATTAAAACTAATTTTTAATATGCTGCATTTTTTTATGTGAACCATTTTTCTAAAGTCTTTATTGAAATTATTTCTGTTTTATGTTCTGGTTTTTCAGTTGTGAGTCATGTGCAAACTTAGCTTCCTGGCCAGGGATTAAACCTGCACCTCTTGCATTGGAAGGCGAAGTCTTAATCACTGGACTGCCAGGGAAGTGCCTAAAATTAACTTTTTAAAAATTAATTTTAAAATATATGCTATAAAAATATTCCATTAATGTGGTTTTATTCATATCTGATCAAACTTTTTTTGGTCCAAAGCAAAGTTTCTAAGATAAATTCAAAATTGCTTGGAATGAAAAAAAACAAATACAACCTCCAAACCAATGAAGTTAAAAATGATGCAGCAGATTGCTAGGGACACTTAACAGGAAAGTATGATCACTAGGAGGAAAATTTGTAGCATGACCAGAAATTTTTATGAAAATTTGCATTTATAGCACTTTATTTGATTTACTTTTAGCTATTTAGCTATATAAAGAACAGAAGGGAAACTGGACACCATTTGTAATGACACCTAAGAAAGTTTCTTTTCCCACAAATCAAAAGCATAAAACCTTTACTTTGGCACCTTCTTCCATATTCCCTTTACTGTGCTGAAGAAATATTGAGTTCTTTTAGATTTTTGGTTGTATGGATGGTTTCCAAACTGACTGAATTCTCTAGGTAATTCTTTCCTGCACAGGGGTTTTCTGTCAGTGGTTCTATGGCTTTTCCAACTTGGACAACCATCTCAGCCAGTTCATGTTTCATATGCTTTATCTGTGCGACAACTAAAGCTTTAAGAGGCACAAAATCTCCAACTATGCACCATTAAAGGACATCAGGAACATAGTAGATTTCTCACTGAAATATTATGATCTAGCTCTCTCCTCTCTTCAAACCTGCAGGCACCTGCTTCTGAACCAGGTAGTTTAGATATTCTGCATATTTTCATCTTCGGGATCAATGGAAAGCTAAGCAGGAAGTATATACTAACCCAGTCCTCGGGGAGTCAGCAGCAAGTCTACCACGCTTTTAAATTTTGCTGAATTTGTGTTCCAGTTCTGAAGTCTCAATTCTTCTTCAAAATGATGACATTTAAAGATATCGCCCAGAGATTGGCCAAGATGGCCGAGTAGAAAGGGCCTGAGCTCACCTCCTATTACGGTCACACCAAAATCGCAACAACAAAAGATCTCCTACAACCAAAGAGATGAAGCAGGAACGGCAAGGTAGGGGCAAGGTATTGTCAAGTCTCATACCTCCAGGGGGGGAACCCACAGACTGGGGGATAAATGCACTGTAGAGGTTCTCACAAAGGAGTAAGAGGTCTGAGACCCACATTAGGATTCCCAACCCAAGGGTCTTGGATATAATGGTCATATATGGCAAACCTACAGCTAACATCATACTCAACAGTAAAAAGCTGAGAACATTTTCTCTAAGATCAGGAACAAAACAAAGATGTCCACTCTTGCCACTTTCATTCAACA
The DNA here is from genome assembly GCA_007570785.1 of Antilocapra americana. Classification (NCBI taxonomy): domain Eukaryota; kingdom Metazoa; phylum Chordata; class Mammalia; order Artiodactyla; family Antilocapridae; genus Antilocapra; species Antilocapra americana. The sequence goes on along the minus strand of ML661889.1, from coordinate 7,786,537 downwards.
TAGTTTTGGAAGTTCTAGCCATGGCAATCAGAGAAGAAAAAGAAATAAAGGGAACCCAAATTGGGAAAGAAGTAAAATTGTTACTGTCTGCAGATGACTTAACACTCTACATAGAAAATCCTAAAAACACTGGAAAACTACTATAGCTCATCAATGAATTCAGTAAAGTTCTAGGATATGAAATTAATATACAGATATTTATTGAATTTCTATACAATAACCATAAACTATCAGAAGAGAAATTAAGAAAACAATCTTATTTACCATTGTATCAGAAGAATGAAATATCTAGGAATAAACATGTCTAAAGAGGTAAAAGACAGTACTTGGAAAAGTATAAGACACTGATAAAAGAAACTGAAAACAACACAAACAGAAACATATTGTGTTCATGAATTGAACGAATTAATATTATTAAAGTGACCATACTTCCCAAGATAATCTACATACAGACACAAAGAATGAAGTTGCATCCTTACCACATACCACATATTAAACATTAACTTAAAAATGGATCACAGATCTAAGTGTAAGAGCTAAAACTGCAAAATTCTTAGAAAAAAATATGGAAGTAAACTGTTGTGATCTTGGACCATATAGTATTATATATGATGATATGAGGAAATTGGAATTCTCACGCATTGTTAGTAGGGATGTAAAAATGTGCAACTGCTTTCAGAAATAATCAGGCAGTTCATTGAAATAACAGAGAGTTACCATAGGACCCAGAAATCCCACTTTTGGGTATATACCTAAGAGAAATGAAAACATATGTTTATATAAAACCTATACATAAATGTTCATACCAGCATTATTTATAAAAGCCAAAAACTGAAAACAACTCAAATGTCCATCAATTGATGAATGTATAAATAAAATGTGATAAAAGTGATAAAAAGGAATGAAGCATTGATAAATGCTACAATTTGAATGAACTTTGAAAACATTTTGCTAAGTGAAAGGAGCTAGACACAAAAAATCATATATTGTATGATAACATTCATAGCAAATGTCGAGACTAGGCAAATCGTAGAGACTTAAAGCAGATTAGTGATTATCAGGAGCAGGGAGTGGGGACATGGGGAATGCCTGCTATAAGGGTTTTTTTTGGGGGGTAAGTATATGTTCTAAAATTAGGTAGTAGAGATGAATGCAAAACTGAGAATATAGTAAAAAGTAAGGAACTGTACATTTTAAAAGAGTGAACTTTATAGTATGTAATTTATATCCCAATAAAACTATTATATAAAATATACAGCATTTATTATACATATATTATTATATATGGTATATTTATCTCACACATATAAATTGTGAAATAAAACACATATGGACAGTTTAAATAATAATAATAAAGTGCACATAACATACATACCAGGTTAAGAAACAAAAGATTACTAGTGTCCTCTGTAAGTTCTTCACCCATACTACTCCCTTCTTCCTCCAGAAGTGACCACTATTTTGAATGTTGTATTAATAACTGCCTTGTATTTCTTTACAATTTTGTAAGGAAAATTAAAATTATTTATTATAGAGAAAGCAAATTTATTATTTCAATGTAGGACTATATATCAATGTATATTCATTTTTCTGATTGATGGACATTTATGCTGTTTCCATTTTTTACTCTTTTGAACAATGCTGCTATAAATATTCTGATCTATGTCTCTTATCTATGTAAAACCTCTGCCATTTTATACCCAGAAGTAAAGCTGCATATTCAGTTTTACTAGATAATGCCAAGCTTTTATTCCAAAATGATCACACCATTTATAAACCCATGCTGCTGCTGCTGCTGCTGCTAAGTTGTGTCAGTCGTGTCTGACTCTGTGCAACCCCATAGATGGCAGCCCACCAGGCTCCCCCATACCTGGGATTCTCCAGGCAAGAACACTGGAGTGGGTTGCCATTTCCTTCTCCAGTGCATGAAAGTGAAAAGGGAACATGAAGTTGCTCAGTCGTGTCCGACTTGTAGCAATCTCATGGACTGCAGCCTACCAGGCTCCTCCGTCCATGGAATTTTCCAGGCAAGAGTACTGGAGTGGGGTGCCATTGCCTTGTCCATGGGATTTTCCAGGCAAGAGTACTGGAGTGGGGTGCCATTGCCTTCTCCGTATACACCCATGAGCAGCACATAAAATTCCCCATCTTTGAAATAAAACTTACAGAAGTGTAATCAGGTGAAAAGAGAATTAACAGTAGCTATGAATAGGACTGAGGAGTGGGAGTGTGTGAACAAAGTTACAAAAATATCTTCAGGTGAGTGGGGAAGAAGTGGTAGTGGGGCTGTGCGCTCTCTTTCCTTTCCGCTCTCGCTAAGCCTACCTCTGCTTGGTGAGAGGGAAGGGCTGATCGATCACATGCGTAGATGAATGAGACTCGTTCATTTGTTCTTGGCTTGTGTTTGTGGTGCTCATAAACCCACACAATAAAATTTTTATTATAAGAACATATGAAGAAAACGTTGAGAAGACTGAAGAAAAGGGCTGAGAGCAAAGCAGTCACTGTGAAGACTAGCAAGATGCCCCACAATAACAGACTGAAGGTTGTTTTCATTGTAAAAGGCATCCATCCTCAGACATCGAGTTTACCTTTTGAGGCTAGTATCATCAGAGCTATTGAGTCTATATCTCTATCAGGTCCTTTGCTGTATGGTCCTCCAGAAGATAAGATGTCATATCATCTCCCAAGCTGTGAGAGATACCACAGGACACTAAAATAAAGGAAACCTTCAGTCAATTACTTGCAATTTGGGGATGTCTTCTGCAGGCTAGACTTAAGAGGTAGCAGAAATTTCACAGTCTTTTCTGTAGTGATGTGAATCACTCTACACTAAAGGATAAAACCAAGCATTCAGTAATAATGATGTTATTTATTAAGAATGAAATCAATTTTTCCGATTGTAGAATTGATCCATATCATTTTGGACCATTTTTAAAGTGTCTGCTCAGCCTGGAAGCCAATGACCATCCCCTTTCTCTAGGAAATGAGCCTCTGAACCCCTCGCTACTCCATTATAGGGATGTATTGGTGATAGGGACCAAAACATCAGGAATCGGTTTATGATCCAGTTCCTACAGTCATTGCTCATTAGACCAGGGGTAGACAACTGACCTAAGCTTGGCCAATCAAATTCTTTCCTCCAGGCATTTGGAAATGGGACTAAGAGACTTAAATTTAGCCTCTGTGGATGACTAGAACTATTAGGTAAACTTGGGATTTCTGGGATGGCCATATTCTGATTTGTAGCCTAAATAACTGAGGAAATTCCATCTGCAGAGTCACTTCAAACCTCTTTTTCTGAATTGTAATATCCAATCTCCTGGCTTTAAATATTATATATACATACAGTATTTCCTCGAAACATTTATACTTCGTTGGAATGATCGTTCCCTTACTCTTCACATGGCTAGTTCCATTTTATCCTTCAGTCATTCAGCATCTTCTCATCTGCCAAGAGAACTTCCTCTGACTTTGCAACTAAAGTGATTACTTCCTCTATCATGTTTCCCTGTTTATTTCACTAATAACACTTACCACACCCAGAAACTACCTCATTTATTTACACTTACTTATTGCCTCCTCTTACTAAAACATAAGGGCTTCGAAAGCAGAAAATTGGTTTAAGAGAAAACATCTTACTTGAACAACCTAGAATGTAGGCTCCTCTGTCCAGGCAAGAATACTGGAGTGGGTTGCCATGCCCTCATGCTGACCCAGGGACTGAACCTGCATCTCTTTTGTCTCCTGCATTGGCAGTGAGTTCTTTACCACTAGCACCACCTGGGAAGACCTTAGAATGTAGTAGGCACCTAATAAATATATACTGAGTAAGTGAATAGGTGAATGAATAAACAAGTCAAGAGAGAGACCAACATTGAGTGGGCGAGTTAAAAGGTACTGAAAGTTTCCTGTCCCTGATTTTAGTCTTCCCCAGTGCCTGTCTCTGTTCTTGCCCTTAGGTTCTACACAAGTATTATGTCCTTAAAACAAATTCCCCTTTTTGCTGAAACTAGCTTGACTTGTCAACTGAAGAAGCTTGTTCATAAGCTTATTTCGAACAAGCAGAGAAATACAAAGAAGAAGGTAGAAAGTATGATGGAGAAACTCTATTACTGGGAGAAATCATTAACATTTTGTTGATTTATTTTCCAGACAATTTAACTTGAATTGAATCATTCATATTCTGTTCTGTGATGTTTCATTTTTTAAACCACAATAAGTGGAGAATATCTTTCAAATGACATAATTCTAAATGGATCTATATAGATTTCTATATTAAGGAAGCTGACAATCACCCCAAAGTTTCACGTTAGACAGTAGTCCTAGGATAAGGACAAAATGGAAGCAACCAAGGAAGCCATTTTGTTTTAAAGTCAGTCCTCACACTGAAAGTTTTTTTTATGTCTGCTGTATTACCCCATTTCCTGTCTACTGTAGAAAAGTAAGATAAAAGGAAAGGAGGGTTGACTACATCAGAGACCTGTCCTCTCACCTGAAGCCATTTACAAAAATGAAGCTGTAGTAGAGGAAGAGATTCTGTGGTTCTTTAATATTTGGACCCAGAGAAGATTGTCCTGGTTTATGACCACTCCAAAATATACCACCAAAGTTGTACAGTACAGTGGAGCCACTGAAAAGCACCACTAAAAGTGGTCAAAGAAGCTCTAAGAATGAAATGGAGGTTATCAGAATGCCAGAAAAGAAAACTCAGGAGAGACTGTGAAGGGACATCCAAATCCAATGAAGTGACCAGATCTAATGGCTCAGGAGAAAAAGAGTGGAGAGTAGATAAAAATAAGAAGACTTTATCACTTGTTTTACACTCAATGGAATAAAAGACAAAAATAAATTTTTGGCAGTGATATTCAGGATCGTAGTGCCCCGGGGAAGGGTAGGTGAGTGAAGGCAAAGAATAACTTGTTTGTAGTTATCGCTGAATAAAGCCAGTGTGATGACATAAAATCAAAATTATACAGCCAACTCCACTTAATCTGATTTTATACTCACCCTTGATTAAAGTTGAAGAAAATGAACTGTAACAGTGACTGTGGTCAAAAGCCTAGGAATAAAAAAGACATGATTCACATCTTTCTTTTGCTGTGTGACCATGGACAAGTTACTTAACCACTCTGTTTATTTTCCTTACCTATAAAATAGGGATGAAATACTCATCTTATGTGATTATGATTAGGGTCAACTGAAATAATGCTTATAAAAAGTGTGCATAATGCTTGGCACTTTTTATAGCCTCCATATTAGCTAAATGCTAGCTGGTATGGTTTTTTTTTTTTTTTTTTTGCTGAACTAGTTTCTGACCAATTGATAATTCTAATTGCATTTATCAGTGTAAGTTAATGATTTATATTATGATATATATGTAATGTTCTTACATGTTGGTTAGTATAAGTCAGTTCTCTATGGTATTTGAACATCACACGTCTCTTTACTAGCCTACCAGCTCTTTTGAGGATATCTAACAGAATGCCTGGTATCTGCAGATACATCATAATTTTTCAACGAATGTATCACTATTATATTGGGTTGTGATAGAGATTGTTTTCCTTTTTAGAATTGCTTTTAATAATTTTACAAAGTTTTGCATTAATTCTCTCTCATCTCTAAGAACACAGTGAAATGAGAGCCATAAGGGTGTCACTTATTGAGCAGAAGAGAAAAAAAAGAAGAAAACTAGGTGAGAAATCAGGTGAGAAATCTGCTCAAAGGATTGTCAGTAGCATTTCAGTAGAGCATAGGAAATGATGTTGTAAAAATACTTCCATCCTCTAAAAATTCATGGATTAAGTGGACCTATGTGTTAAAATATAGAAGTAGTGTTTTAATTATTTTAAATTTAATATAGATTGGGAATTCGGGTCTTCCCATCGCATAAGATGTTAACTTGAACAGGTCTGATAAACAGACAAGTCCCTGAAAGGGGGCACTGAAGTTGGGCTCCTTCGAATTGAAAATCTGGGGGAAGAAAGGGACAAATTGTGAATGGACTCTTAGGGAAAATAATTTAACAGTGAGTGAAGGAACTCAGGAGGAGCTGATCTTATTTAAGAGGACAGAAAGGAGATGGAAGCATTGAAAAAGAAACTCCAAACAGAGATAGAGAAGCTTTGGAGAAAAGTGTAGGCTCTGTCATTTCAGGGTCACTTGTGTGAATGCTCTGAAAAGATGACAGGAATGCCTAGAATTTGGGTTGAACTTAGTTTGGCAAATGTTACTGAACGCCCATTTGGTGCAGTTGCTACATGGAGAAAAAATACAGCCCTCAGATTTGTGGTTATTACCAGAGGTGGGGGTGAGCAGAATGGGAACGGGATGAAGATAGTCAAAAGGTACAAACTTCCAGTTATATGTCTAAAATAAGTAAGTGCCAGGGATGTAATATACTTGATAAATATAATTAACACTGCTGTATGTTATAAATTAAAGTTGTTAAGCGAGTAAATTCTAAGAGTTCTCATTACAAAGAAAAATGCATTTATATTTCTTTAATTTTGTGTCTCTGTAAGATGATGGGTGTTTACTAAACTGTGGTAATCATTTCACAATATATGTAATTCAAATCATTATGTATATAGTGTCAATTATAATAATAAAAAAATAATGTAGTTTCCCACAGAAAAGAAAGAAAAATAAAGTTCTTGCTCTTAGGAAGTGAATAATTAATGAGGAGAGGAGAAATGAGAAAAGCACATCCTTAGCTGTAAGGTGAAATATAAAAAGTCAGTCTGAAAAAAAAAAAAGGAAAAGTCAGTCTGAGAAGAGCTAGTCTGAGAGTATAGAGGAAGACTGAAATTCACATTTACTTGAAGGATCAGATAAAGCTTTACAGAGGGAGGATTGTTGGGGTCTGGAGGGATTTTGCAGGTGGAGCTATAGAATGGTTTATACAGATAGAGGAGAGTTTGAATGGAGTCAGGGATGGGCAAAGAGCAGGGTGGTCTTCGACAGAAGCAGGTAGGCAGACAACTTGGAAAAACAGAGTCTTGAGAGTTCAAGCGAAAGGAAGCAAATGCTGGAAGACCTTGCATATGAACTAGAGGAGTTATATTCATTCTGCAGGGAATGGGTGAGAATTACACATTTTGAGCACAAGAGAAATAGAGTTAGGACTGTGGAAAGGCCTTAGGAAGACTCATCTGGAATAAGTACGCTAACGAGACCGGCAGAGAGGAGCATTAGGTATTGCTGTGGTTCAGGAAAGTGACCTTGAACTAGGAAGGATGGTGGCAGGGAGATGGAAGACCAGGATAGATTACAAAGACACTGAGGAAGGAGAGTCTAAATACTTGCCAACTAGTCGGATGTGGGATGGAGTGAAGAAGGTGACAGGATTAAAGATGACCTAGTGATATTGTGTCTGGATGCCTGGGAGACTGGCACAATACAGAATTCTCCAGGTAAGAATACTAGAGTGAGTAGCCATTCCCTTCTCCAGGGGACCTTCCTGACCCACGCTGCAGGCAGATTTTTTACTATCTGAACCCAGTGACTGGGTTCACAAGGGAAGCCCAGTGACAGTGACATTGTGTCTGAATGCCTGGGAGACCGGTGCGATACAAAATGAATAAACCTCTTCACTCCTCTCAAAAACTCCAGGAAAAGAAATGGAAGACTATAAACAGGTATTCAATACAAACTTACAGTTCTTGCTTCCTCTAGAGAGCTCTCTCTTATTCTTTTCTCTAACTGTTTTGGTGTCCTCCAGTCCTGCAGAATCCGCTTGTCTTCCTGGCTTGTTAACAGAGGAGTTAATACAGTTCTGTTTAGCTCTTAAGATGTTAACTCTTTGCAGATTAGAGCTTGAAGGTCCTGCATTTTTTCTGTTTCTGTTGTGGTTGGAGAAAGAGCAGTTAAAACATTCTTTAACATACCAACTTCTCAACTAAAACTAAAGCTGAATAAATCTCAGATTTATTTGATCTGAGATTAACAGAAATGTGTTGGTGTTGGGAGAAGGACCTTTGAATCGCTTCCTGAAGGGCAACAACAGTGGCAGATTTTCTGGAGCCCTGAGATCTCTTTGAAGATAACAAACTCTGCTCCATTGGTGGGATCAATGTGCCTGCTCAATCCATGTGTGCCAGGACTCTATATAACAGAATGTGTGTATTTCATCATTGTGACCACAGTTTTCAAACCAAACACTGGGATGTAATTATGCAACAATAGAACTTGATATTTGAAAATTAGATATTCTTAAAAATTCTGAATGCTGGTCACTGCATTCATATTATATATTAAGTGAAATCTAGTTTCAACTGTTATGTGAAATTCTCTTTTGTAAAAAACACTTACTTATTTGGCTGCACAGGGTCTTAGTTGCTGCATATGAGATCTCTGATCTTCACTGCAGCATGCAGACTGTTTCATTGTGGTAGGTGGGATCTAGTTCCCTGACCAGGGCTCAAACCTTGGAGTCTTAGCCACTGGACCACCTGGAAAGTCCCACAATTCTCCTTCTAATGCACATTTAGTATATACGTTGAAAAAAGATTCCCAGGAGGGTGAGCATATGTTTAATGGACACTGTGTGACTTCCTTATGTCGTATGAATAAACTAAGAGACAATTAGGATTTATAAAGATTGCTCAGAACACAGTAAATGTCCTAGTGAAAACAAGAAAATCTAATTTAATATTTTCCCCAAGTCTAAATGTCAGAATTATGAAAACTGGCTTTTTTGGCACCTAAGATTATTTCTTGCCCAAGCAATTTCTCGGGGATCTTGGGTCTTCTCTCCTGTTTTGGCTTATCTAACCAGAATTAGTTCTGGGCAAAATTTTGAAGTAGGCCAACTTTGTGTTTGGTGATTTTGCTCTCTTTTTTTCTGAATCTCTGATTTTTTAAACGTTTCCTCCTACTCCTTTCAGACAACAAGTTACCTCTTATTTTTCCCCTGACATCCTCATAACATTTTAGAATGAATTTATATTATTTGATATTTTTTTCACTAGGCTTAATATGCTTTTTTAAAACAATCATTTTATTTATTTATTTTTGGCTGCACTGGGTCTTTGTCGCGTGGGCTTTCTCTAGTTGTGGCAAGTGGGGGCTATGCTTTGTTGTGCTGCGAGGGTGTTTCATTGCAGCCACTTGGGGAGCACAGGCTCTAGAGTTTGAGCTCAGTAATTGTGGTACACAGGCTTAGTTGCTTCTCAGCATGTGGAATCTTCCTGGATCAGGGATCAAAACTGTGTCCCCTGCATTGGCAAGCAGATCCTTATACACTGTGCCACCAGGGAAACTCCAGGCTTAATATACTTCTAAATGCAGACTATAAGGCTTTGTTCCATGTTAAAGAAATTTAAGTAATCAAGAAGTTGGAGATATAATAATACTATTCTGATTATAAAAGTAACACTTGTTCATGGTAGACACATACAGAAAAATAAAAAGAAGAAAATTAAATGTATTGGTAATCCTAACATCCAAAGATAACTACTATTATTATTTTGATTTATGTATATATAAAGGCATAGATAATAATTAAAATAAAAATAGAATCATTTAATTTCTCTTCAATTTATTCTTGAAAATTTAGTAAAATACTCATAATAAAATTTACTATCTTAATAATTTTTAAGTGTATAGTTCAATAGTGTTAAGCATTGTTAAAACACAAAATTCAACGAGTAAATTTTAAACATCTTATTGGTTTTCTTCAATAATCACAAATTAGGCAGAATTCTATCTAGCAGACCAAAAGGAGCTCCAAGAAGCTATACAAAATGAAAGACTTTTATAGGCAGAAGGCAATGGGAACAAGGAGGTTATACTAGACAGAAGAGTGCTTAGTTATTGCATCCTTTAGGGGATGGATCTATCAGGCAGGCTACCTAAGGGGTATGAATTAGGCAATTCCTGATTGGCTAGTTTAAGATTCCATTTTTGGAAGAGGCTAAACTGTAAGTCAAGTCTTGGTTTGGTGACATGGGGCTTAGGATAAGCAACTCCATTTTGGGCCTGTTGTCTTGTTTTTAACAATATATTCACATTGTTATACAATCAATCTCCAGAACCTTTTCATCTTACAAAACTGAAACTCTATGTCCATTAAATAACTCCCCATTTTCCCCTCCCTCCAGCCCTTGGCAACCACCATTCTACTTTGTTGTTTCTACGAGTCATTTATTTTTTAAAGTTTTCATTTTTTAATAACTAATTATAATGTACAGTGAGTGTTTAAAATATTAGTAAATATTCTATTGTATAATTAGAAATGACTGTTCAATATTCTAATCTATAAATGTATAATAATCAATTTAATTAATTCTCCGTTGATGGGCATTTAGATTGTTTTTTTGCCATTATAACCATATTGCATTAAAAATCCTCATAGATAAATCCTTGCTTCCATCCATATTTATTTTTATAAGATGAATTACTAAAAGTAGAATTGCTTAGTCAAATTGAATACCTATTTTTAAGGCCTTGGATAAATGTGAAAGTGTTAACTGCTCAGTCATGTCTGACTCTTTTCGAACCCTGGACTGAAACCGACCAGGTTCCTCAGTTCATATATCCAAATTGTCCAACCAACTTTCAGAAAAGCTATACTAGTTTATACTTCTGTCAGCAGTATCCATTTCTTCTCATCTTAATAGTAAGAGTATCTTTTTAAAAAAAATCTATTTCATAGTAAAAAATACTAATTCACTATCCTTTTAAAATATGTTTCTTTATTTGCTAGTTGCCTTGAACTTTTAAAATATTTATTATCATTGTATGTTTCTTTTACAAGTCCCTGATGCATTAAGGATATTAGATTTTTTGTATGTTTTCTATTTTGGTTGTTATATGTCTGTTTTAAGTATTTTGAAACAGACTGAAAATGAGAAAATAATGTCATTTGCAACAACACGGAAAAGTCTATTTACTATTAGACCTATGGTGTTCAAAACGGTAGCTACTAGCCACATGAGGTTATGAGGCATTTGAAATGTAGTTAGTGTGACTAAAGGACTGAGTTTTTAGTGTTATATCCTTTTTCCCTTGTTCACATACCCATTTCAGGTATAAAACAGTAATTTTTTTTTTTTAAGTAACTTCACTGACTAATGCAACCATCACCATAAATCAGTTTCAGGACATTTTCATTCCCCAATTTTATGTATTTTAAATTTAAAATTGAAAACTGATACTTGATTTAGATATTAGAAACCTTACACAAAGTTAACAAGGCTTTCTTTTGCTTTTCAGTACCAAGGTAAAGGGAAAGTACTGTAATGATCTTTCCTTTATTGCTCAAATCTGCCAATTCAAATGCATGCCACCTTTCTTTGTGACATTTTTTGACCCCTATTATTCTGTTTTTATCACTCCCCAGAAGGAAATGGTAGTCAGGGTTCTTTGAACAATGAGAAAGTGAGCAAGGGAGTATGTTCTAGGATTTAGGTGGTGGTGGTGGTTTAGTCGCTAAGACCTGTCCAACTTTTGTGACCCCATGGACTGTATCCTGCCAGGCTCCTCTGTCCATGGGATTCTCCAGGCAAGAATACTGGAGTGGGGTGCCATTTCCTTCTCCAGGGGATCTTCCCAATCCAGGAATCAAACCCAGCTGTCCTGCATAGCAGGCAGATTGTTGACCAACTGAGCTATGAGGGAAGCCCTAGGATTTAGGTATCTGAATATAAATTGGGATGACAAGAGGCAGTGTTCTGGGAGTGGGGTTGTGGAATAGGTAGTGATAAAAGGTAAGAATCTTTCCATAGTAAGAGTGACCATATGGTCCAGCAATACCACTCCTGGGCATATATCCGGACAAACTATAATTCAAAAAGAAACATGAACCCCCATGTTCATAGCAGTATTATTTAAAACAGCCAAGACACGGAAACAACCTAAATGTCCACTGACAGAGAATGGATAAAGATGTGGTACATATATACAGTGGAATATTAGTCATAAAAAAGAATGAAATAATGTCAGTTGCAGCAACATGGATCTAGAAATTATCATACTAAATGAAGTAAGTCAGAAACAGAAAGACAAATATCATATGATATCACTTATATGTGGAATCTAAAATATGACACAGATGAACTTATCTATGAAACAGAAACAGATTCATAGATATAGAGAACACACTGGTGGTTGCCAAAGTGGAAGGGATGAGGGAGGGATGAACTGGGAGTTTGGGACCAGCAAATGCAAAAATATCATATACAGAATGGATAAACAAGGACCTACTGTATGACACAGGGAACTTTATTCAATATCCTGTCATAACCCATAGTAGAAAAGAATATGAAAAAGAGTATATATATATGTATTACTGAACCACTTTGCTGTACAGCAGAAATCAACACATTGCAAATCAACTATACACCAATAAAATAAATTTAAAAAAAGAATCAGTCTATGGTAATGTTCCTCAGACATGAAGAAAGTTCTTCAAAATTATGTTTAAAGAGTTCCTGGGTAAATTTTATAATGGTCAACCATATGAAACAATTACTATGTGAAATAAAATTTCAGACTTCAAAGGATTTAGGCCAGTTCACATAGTATTTTTATAACCTTTAGATGTTTTCTCAAAAGGTCAATTTCTACCATCATAGATAAAATAAGCACTAATTGTTAAATGTAAGATTTGTCAACTGAAAAGTACATTGTAAGCTGTACAAAGATTAGCTTAATGAAAAACTACCAGAGGATAAAATCTTGTGTTGCAGAGCCAGAAGGAGAACAGATGGCAAGAGTGTTAGAGAAGGCTTAACCTGCAAGAAACCAGATTTAGGTCATTGCTGGGATGGAAATTAGAAGAGAAGCAAAGAAGACAAAGGAAAAAAAATGGAGAAAAACATTTAGTAGGAACAGGACAAAAGAAACTGAGGAAATAAGAAGAAGTCTTAAGTCATTTATTTTCACAACATTTTTTTGAAAGGGCTGGGGCCTATATTATATAGATTCCACAGCTTCATGTACTTATATTTAGTAGTAATTTATTATAAGCAATTGCCTAATTATTCATTTAATACTTGACTCTGTTCCGAACATCAGGAACTACATCTATTTTGTTTACTTCTATGTCCTTGTGACCTGTTACAGTACTTGGCACAATTGCTTATTACATAGCATATATTTGTTCATAAATACTTGTTCAATAAATAAGTAAAATTTCCACTGTGGCAAATCTTACATTATTAATAACTATGTAATGGTTATATGCACTCTAGAATTAGACTTCCTAGAGTCAGAATCTTAGCTCCATCAAAAACTAGCTGTGCCACTTTAGGCAAATGATTTAATTTCTTTGTGTTTTAGTTACCTCACCTTTAAACTGGGGATAATAAAATTGCCACATGAGAAGTGCTTCATGCAGTTATAGAAAAGTTATGCTTTTATTTCCTATTATTAACATAATAGTGGCCAATAATACTTAAAATCAGATACTACTTGACCTCAAAACTACTCGATGTCATGATTCTGAGTTGCTTTAATCTATCTAATTTTTTCAAGCTTTATGATTAAAGAATTTTTGCTTATTTTTAAATTTTTGAGCTCAAGGTTTTGGTTATTAAGAAAAAGATTAAAAAGTTCTCTGATTACAGATATTGAGGTAAAAATAAATCCATATATACATCTTTAAAAAATCTGTAAAAATCTATACCATATAGTTAAGAATGAATGTTTTTAGAGGACAGAGCATATAGATGCTTTCACTCTTTCTGTATGTTAATTTTTTATAATAATCACAAATTATTAGCAAAAAACAATAGGATATTTCCATTTGGAAAGCTTTAAAATAAAAATAGAAAAAAACCCTAAAACACTGGAAACCTTGAGAAGGTTATATAATCCTATCAAAGTGACCAATAAACCAATAATATTATTAGCAGTGTATAACATCATTTTTGGAGAATCTATGCTCTGTTGGCAGAGAAGGCAATGGCACCCCACTCCAGTACTCTTGCCTGGAAAACCCCAAGGATGGAGGAGCCTGGTGGGCTGCAGTCCATGGGGTCACTAAGAGTCGGACATGACTGAGCGACTTCACATTCACCTTTCACTTTCACGCACTGGAGAGGGAAATGGCAACCCACTTCAGTGTTTTTGCCTGGAGAATCCCAGGGACAGGGGAGCCTGGTGGGCTGCCGCCTCTGGGGTGGCACAGAGTTGGACACGACTGAAGCGACTTAGCAGCAGCAGCAGCATGCTCTGTTGGAGAACAGCAGGGGCTGCCAGATGTAGGGCCTTGTGGAAGGGATTACACTGATAGGTAATGAGGGGCCAGTCAGGAAAGAGCTGTGAATGAAACAATGAAAATGTAGGCCTGGAACAGAGCGCTATTATAGGATTTTAGTATGGGAGTCACAATAAAAGTGAATGCTTTCAAATGATTATCATGAGAGCAGTTTGCAGGATCAGCTTGGGTGACAGATTCAATATTGTAAAACAAGATGCATTCAAAGTTTAAGGGTCTTGGAAGTGCTGTGTAATATCTTCACCATATCATTTTTCTGGTAGAATATGGTTGCCTGTAGAAGATATATTGTCAACAGTCAGAAAGGTCTCCCAATCAGTGTAAAAAAACGTAAAGTAGTGTTGGGTATTAGAAAGCTCTGTGCAATTTTAATTAAATGCTTTGTCTGGATCCATTAGAAATCACCTCCTCACTCTCCAGTGGAAGATGCTTTTTTTAAAAAATTTTTTTTTTAGGGCCTCAGCCCTCAATTTTCTTTGTAGGACACTAGATGCTGTTGTTTAGTTGCTAAGTTGTGTCAGACTCTTACAGCCTCGTGGACAGTGTAGCCTGCCGGGCTCCACTGTCCATGGGATTTCCTAGGCAAGAATACTGGACTGGGTTGCCATTTCCTCCTCCAGGGGATTTCTTGACCCAGGGATTGGACCCAGATCTCCTGCACTATGGGCAGATTCTTTCCCAACTGAGCCACCAGGGAAGCCCTGGAAGATGCTTTTGATATCACTCTTGGATAATAAAGGATTAGAGGAAGAGAGGCAATGAGAATTGTATTGGTAAAGTCCTACTTGACATGTTGAATAGAATAAGGTAGATAACTAGGTACACTGAGGGTATGTAGGATGACAAATATTGAGGAAAATATTCAGTCAATAAGTCAGGTAAAAAGCAAATCAGGCATTTCAAAGCTGTTGCAGCTTTTCCGTTCTTTTTCCTCTTGACAGGTGGCTTAGAACTGGGAGGAAAAAAGGTTGCAGGGGACACATTATTCTGGTAATACCTCTAAGCCACATAAAGCCTTCTTAAAAGAGAAATTACTTCTTGAATCAAAGACAAAAGTATAGTTTTGTTTTTTCTCTTTAGCCCAAGGTAAGGCATTTCACCCACCACTCTGTAAACCTAGGTTTCAGAGCCTTAAAACCAGATAGTTGTGAATGATTATGATCAACATGGTGCTTTGCATTCTGCCTTGTATTATACTATTTTTGCTCTTGAGAGTCCCTTGGACTGCAAGGAGATCCAACCAGTCAATCCTAAAGGAAATCAGTCCTGAATATTCATTGGAAGGACTGATGCTGAAGCTGAAATTCCAATACATTGGCCACCTGATGCAAAGAACTGACTCATTGGAAAAGACGATGATGCTGGGAAAGATTGAAGGCAGGAGGAGAAGGGGATGACAGAGGATGGGATGGTTGGATGGCATCACTGACGTGATGGACATGAGTTTGAGTATGCTCCAAGAGTTGGTGATGGACAGGGAAGCCTGGCAGTGCTGCAGTCCATGGGGTTGCAGAGTCAGATATGACTGAGCCACTGAACTGAACTGAACTGAAGGAGTTACTATTTGTATTTCCTTATCTCTTCTCCCCTTTCCCTTCCATTACTGAAATCTGGCTAATGACATTCTACAATGTATACAGAGTCACTTAATAAAAGCAGCCAACTTAAGTTTAAGGGTGTTTAAGTAGAAGAGATAAAGAAAACTTTCTGTTCTCCATTTCACCTGCCACTCTGTAAGTCTTAAAAACTAGATAGTTGTGAATG
Source organism: Antilocapra americana (assembly GCA_007570785.1). NCBI lineage: Eukaryota > Metazoa > Chordata > Mammalia > Artiodactyla > Antilocapridae > Antilocapra > Antilocapra americana. The sequence continues at coordinate 7,770,549 of ML661889.1, read as the reverse complement.
ATTATAATCAACATGGTGCTTTGCATTCTGCCTTGTATTATGCTATTTTTGCACTTGTTTTCTCACTCTTAGTAAATTCAAGCTACTTGACAGAGGGATTGGATGTTAATTCTTGTTGGATCCTCCATATCCACCCTATCTAGCAATGGGGAGAACTCAGTAGAAACATAAATGCTCTCTCTTAAGTACTCTCTTGCACCAAATACAGTGATAGTTAATAAGTGTGTGCATGCATGCTTAGTCTTGTCCAACTCTTTGCAACCCCATGGACTGTAATCTTCCAGGCTTCTCTGTCCATGAGATTTTCCAGGCAAGAATAATGCAGTGGGTTACCATTTTTTCCTCCAGGGGATCTTCCCAACTCAGAGATCAAACCTGCATCTCCCATATTAGCAAGTGGATTCTTTACCACTGAGGCACCTGGGAAGCTCCAGTTAATAAGTAGGTCATGTCAAAGATCATGCAGTAAAGTTGATTTCTGGTAAAATGAATTTAAATACTAACACTTTATAAATATTTTTATTCTATAAGAACCATGAGTAATAAAACATGCTGGTATTTATTTTTGTTTACTTAAGAAACACACGAATAATATGTCAATCAAGCCTCATACTATCTGGGTTCCTCTGAGTAAGAACTGTATGAAATATTTAATAGAAAAAAGGATAGACTACCTGTTTGTCCAGGGAAAATAACATTTTCTCCTAATATATAAAAGCTAATGATTAATTTAACACAAATTTCAGACACTCTCTGTTTAAGGTCCTAGACATGTAGAATACAGAGAGCAATAAGAATTAAACTCTGTAATCAAAAGACATACTATCCAGGAGAGAAGAGATGAATGTAAAATTAACCACAGTGCAATGACGTCATTTTAAATAAATTGCAATGTGGCAACTGAGCTGAGGCTGTAAGCACTTGGAGATGTTTCCTCTCTGATTACTTGTTCAAACTTAACAATTCAGAAAATATAGAAAAGCACAGGGAAGTTTAAGGGGGTGGGAAGGACAAGTTCTTTCACCAGGGGGGGACCACTATTAACGTTTTAGTTAATCTTTTCTTACATGCTTTTTGTTTTTGCTTTTTAGATTTGCTTAAAACAATACATGCATATGGCAAAAAGTTCAAATTGTAAAGAAAGGCATACCAGTGAAAATTGTAAAAGGTTCGCTTCCCAAAGATACCTCCAAATAAATTTCTAGGCCCAAGATAGAGTCGCTCCTGCTGGGGGTGTAACAGTAGCAAACTCAAACTTCACATTCCTGCAAAAGGTCAGCTTGACCAGAAACGCAGTACACCCAGTCAGTCAATCTTCTCAAACGCCGTACTTTTTAGGCTGTATAGTTATTTCCTTGTTCCTTAATGTTTCTAAATAAGGTCAGATACACAACCGCAGGGGATCAAACTCCTGATTGCCTTGCTGCTTTTAATGCTATATAAAGCTCATTCTTGCCCAAACTCCCTGGGGCAGTGCTCCATTGCTTGTGAGTCACCGTACTCCTCCAACTATGAATTATTTTCGTTTGAGTAAAGGACATTAAACTCGTTACTAAATTGTCTTGATTTTTGCCATTTGACAGGTAACAGTTTCCTTGTGAATCTCTCTGAAATTAAGAATTAATTCGAAACTAATGCATAAAACTGTATTCACAAATGCTTGTATTCCTTAAAATGTATAGAGTATCACATTCTCTAGGTAAGTATTCTGCATCTTGCTTTCCCCAACTACACAGAGAATTATCCTTTATTCCTAGCGCAGCTGGCCCTTATTGCATTGCGTGCTCGGCTGCTATAATATAATCAGAGGGACTGCAGTGCAGAAGATGCCAGTAGGTGGGAGACAGGATGCGCAGAATTAAGGGACCCGATTGTGGGTTCGGGCGGGGGAGAGCTAGCACGTTGAACCAATTTGGTTGGCATACAGGGTATTAGAAAGTGAGATGACTTGGGGCCAGAGGACGAATGCTGTAGTATTCCAGGCCAGTATTTTAGACTTTATTTACTTTTTGCAGTGGAGAGGTGAGTAAGTCAGTTGTTTTGTGTGAGATATGAGTTGTTTGAAGGGCTTGACAAGCTGAGAAATGCCCAGAAAGGAATTCTAGGGTTGGAAAAACTGCAGGGTTGGTTTGCATTCTAGCTTTTAGTGCTCCCTCCCCAGTAAAAGAAAAAAACATTTTTTTTTTTTTGTCCACACCGCAGGCTACAGCTTTTCCTTTTACCTAGGCCGCGAGCTAGGGCAGACCCTTCGGAAGTCTACCAAACACCACCCGGCAATCTTCACCCGCCCCCCGCGCCGCGGGAATTCTGAGATCCGGGTGGGCCTCCTTCTAGGCTCTCTGAAGAGCAGGGATAGGATACTGAGACCGCCAATCAGACATCTCGGATACCCGGATGTGAAGCGGTGAGCCTTACAAAGGCAAGTTTCCACCCAAAGCTTCGTCAGAGTACAGTGACCAATAAGCATGTCTCAGAAGATAAATGACAGGAAACATAACCAGTTACAAACTAGTTTGTCCCACGCATGTGGAAATTCTCTAGATTAGGCTAACCCACTACTGGTTGTGATTGGGTAGAATTGTGAAGAGCGGTAGAACTGTCTAATGAGAAGCGGGAGCGAGAAAACTCGCAGCCAATAGGAGGATTCTCAGAAGTGGGGCGGGCCTAGACCTTCGCCTCGGCGGCAGAGGAGACTCGGGGGCCATTTTGTGAAGAGGCGAAGACTGAGCGACTGCGCCCGCGTTGCCGACCTCGAGCAGCAATCGGCTTCTCCACGTAGAACCCAGGGGTAGGAGATTCAGAATCGAATCTCTTCTCCCTTTCCCCTCCTGGTAAGTGGAGGGAGCGGAAGCAGGGGAAGCGCTGGGTTCTTTGGGGAGCGCGAGGTGGAGTGGGAGAGGACGAGGGAACTCTCCTTTCGGTAGAGTAAGCAGGCCCCCATTTATTCTCTGGTTTGGGGGATTATATCTTACGCGGAGAGTTCTCTAGGCCTCAGCCCTTGCGTAGATTTTTAACCCAGTGTCCTCTGGGCCACAATCGGCAGGGAAAATGCTGTTTTTCTTTTTCGCTCTCCTGTGTTAACGGCTCTCCTTTCATTTTCTGTGACCATGAGGACTCTGAGATTGTGAAAGGGAAAATCAAAGATGCTCATGAATGTAATTCAAGTTAATGTAGTGCCGATGCTTACTGTTAAATTTTAAAATTAAGTGGGGGATGGGGGAGGGTTATCAAGCAGAAATTTTTTGCACCGCAAGCCTCCCAAGTTCTGGAGCGTACCGCAGGGTATAAATATGAAAACAATAGGTTTAATATTTTACTGATTACTTTCTAGTTTACGCCTCTCTGAACAAATGATGGACCTCGAAATATTTTCAATTTTAATCTGATTTACATATTAACAGTAATAATTAAAGCTGGATTTTTATCTACAGGTTACAAATCACTTGACATATATAAGTTAGTGGAACTTGCTTGAGGTAGGTATTACTATCTTTCTTAGAGAGAAACCGAGGCATGAGTGTTGATTGCCTGGGTCATATTAATCAGCCGAACTAGTAAGGAATTTGGTGGCCAGGTTAAGTGGCTTTACCTCCCCATTGGAATAGTAGATATTAAAAGTAATAACAGCGAGGATTAGCAGTAACTGGAAATTCCCAAATTGCTCTTGGGAAAAAGGTTATGAGTGTTGCGTTTATTAATGTAACGTCCTAAGATTTTGTGAAGTTTGATTTTCGGGATATTCTGGAATTAATTTTCCGGACCATCCCAAAGTTGGCAAAAATGCATAACTATATGCTTTTTGTTAAGCAAAAATGGTGGTTACTGTTTGCTAGGCCCTGAAAATTACTAAAGAATTTTTGCCAAGTTTGTAAAAATTACATAAGTATCGCATTCACTTATCCAAGAAACTGCTTTTTTTGAAAAATCTTTGTGTAAGATTTAGGTGATTTTGTTTTCCATAATGTGTTAAACTTTCACAAAAAGTAATATTAAGCACAGTTTAAGCCCATACTGGGTAAACTTGTCCCTAAGGAACAGAAGCTAAAACTGTTATTCTAGGTAGCTATGTATTGACTCCTTATCATGTAGATGTTGTAATAGGAATCAAAAGCTTTGCCTTTTAAAAAATAAAAGCTTAAGCATTTATATTGTCACATGGACTTTAAAAGGGCAATGACTGGTTAATTTAGGAAATCATACACCTAATATTGTTGGCAAATGTAGGGAATCAGTATTTAAGGATGGTTAAATTCTTAAATGGAAATTAAAATTATTTGAAAGGCACCTTTCTTGCCTTGAGGTGTTAGAAATGGGTTCCTTAGGATCAGCATGTACCAAGGTAACAGTTTGGAATGATTTTGCCAGAAAATTAATATCTGAAATAATTCTAGATTTGATTTCAAATAGATAGGTGTTAGTAACATTTTCATGTTGGCTGGAGAAGAGGGATTTAAGAAGGATGGCTTAAGGTGGAGGGCCTCTTTGTGTTTCCCATGCTTCTGCCTCCTGCTGTTTTCTTTGGTAGAGGATATAAACACACCTTATTCCTGGTTAGGTCTCCAGAGGGTTTCACATAGTGTGTGACCTTGTTTTGGATGGAATTGCTGTTAGAAACAAGAAATAAGCTCCAAAATAGTTAGTTATTTTAATCTCTAAGATTAATTTATATTAGCTGGTGGATGTGTGAGATGTCAAGGGGGGAGTGTGACAGTTGAAAGAACCCTGGTCTAGGAGTTAAGAGGACTGGATTTTTCCCCTCCTGCTGCTTATTACCTACCTGTTAGGCAAATCAGTTAAACTTCCTGAAATTGAGTTTTATATTTATAAGGGGTCTTAGACTTCTTACCTCTTAATTTCTATTTTCTGTAATTCAAATCATTTATTGCCAGAAGGCTAAATAGTGTACAGAAATAGTTTTATTGTTGACACCAGTTTTTGTATATTAGTAATTATTAACTGTCTTAATAACACTCTTTCAGTCTTCAAGTCATTTTATTAGTTGTCTTTGGGGAGCATTATTTGCTCATACTTAATATAGACTCATTCATTCTCATTGGGATCAGGGAAGCTTAAAATTTTATACATAATAGATTTACTAGATAGATGACTGTGGTGAAAACCAAAACTTTAAGATGTAACATAGCTGCATGTGTTCTCTTAGATATTGGAAATCTGAGGTTTATAAAGGGAAAAGGGATTTCTGTAGGGTTTTATGGTATAGCATTTAGTATGGTCGGTTATAATCTTTAAGTTAATTTATTTCGATGGTAATAAGGGGATAGAGATTCCTTATTAAACTCTACACAGTGGTTCTTAAACATGACCAGACATTAGGACCAGCAAGAGGGCTGGTTACAACAGATTGCTGGGCTCTCTATCACCACTTTTTAATAAAGTCAGTCTGGGGTAGACCTTGTTAATTTGCATTTCTAATATGTGCCATGCTACCTTGGTTGGCAGCCCTCACTTTGAGAATACCCCTTTAGAAGAAGGGCTGCAAATCTCCTAGAGGTTTGACAAACTGTAAACTACAGGTGAACTATTAATTGCAAAAGTTAAAATTAAGTGTTCAATTTGGTTAATCATTTTTATGAGGGGTGGTCATCAATTAAACATAGCATCTTGGGAGACATCTTAAATTCTTGAATTTGAAAGTTGTTAATGTTTTCACATTACTTTTTAAGCTTATAACATGGTTGCCGAGGATTTATTTATAGATAAACCCGTTATTTAACATCCTGATATTATTGAGTACCAAGTTCAGGCTGCGATTCCAAAGAAGAAAACTGAATGTCTCACCATAACTGAACATCCCTTACACTTACACTTTCAGAATGTATATTTGAATGTACATTCAAATAATTGTGTATTTTCTGTAACTTTTTTCAATAGTTTGTACATTTGTAAAATTTAACACATCAGTCTAAGCGTGAAAGTAGCTTATGTGGTCTGCTACTTCTCAAAAATAAAGTTAATAGTACTTTTTCCATTGCTGTAGTCATTAATTTGCAGTTGACTTAAGGAACACTTTTTAAAAGCTCAGCTTAAGCCTTTTTAGTTTACTGACATTTGGAAAGGAGAATAAAATCTCATGGCTGAATATTAAAATGCAAGTACAGTCATTCTTATTTGCTCAAAGACCTACAATCTAATTGCAAGTCTTAGCTAGTCTGTTGGGGTGGTATGTTATCAGATTCTTAGAATTCCTATCTTGGAATTAGCTGTATGTACTATTTGTAAACAGTGGGACCACAAAGAAACAAACATGTGCTTTTTGCCTGTTTTTTTAACATTGTATAGTCAGTAGCCATAATAATCTTTTTTCTTTCATCTGACTTTTCGTTCTGTTACTGAGTGGATTAATGTGCTCTTTATTTAAACTGCTTCCCTGATAGGTTCTGTCAGGTCTTATAGATTGACCACTCATTGATTCTGAGACTAGATGTTGTCTCTAGTATGTATCTTCAGAGTACACCCTTCCCCTTCAGTTTGTATGGTAGGAAAGGCTACCTGGGCCTAAAATTTAAAACACGAATCTGTTTTCTGATGTTTAACATTTGCTCACTTCATCTCTATTTACCTGGTTTTTCTACATTTTCTTTGGCCAAACTGATTATCAAAATGAGTGTTTGAATGTGAATATTTTTTTGAGACCCTTAAGGGAATACAGGTGCATATGTAATTAAAACAGTCACCTCCTGACATTGAAGAACTGTGAAGCCGGTCACGGTAGAGGTGATAGTTCAGTAGAGGCTCTTCCCGTCCAGTGGGATGTTATGCTTTACCAGGATGTTACATGCAATGGACAGATGTTTCTGTCTTGGGGGTTTAGGGCACAACATTTCTGAGGAATTCTGACTCAATCTGTCCCTTCTCCTTTCACAGGGCAGCAAGGCGAACCCCATCCCTACTCACTGGAGCTCAGCTTTGATTTTTAACCTCCCTTCCCCACCCTTCCAGAACACACACATTCCCATTCCAAAATTGATTTTATAAAGACATTTTAAACATAATGATGCAACTTGGTGTGCACTACGGCAAATTTACAGGTGTTTTTTTTTTTCAATTGTTTCCAAAAACGCGACTTGGATTTAAGATGTAATTTTTAAATTTCTATTTCTATTTTTTCTGCAGCAGTTGGGTTAGAGGAGGAGGAGCCTTTTAGCCTCTCATAAACTGACCTCTCTACTTCCTCGTGTATTTTTAAGATTGATTGATGATGTGGAAAGGGCTTTGCTTGTCTGCTACTGAGAACTTTACCCTTGCGGTTTTTGTGGAAACTGCTTTTGGAAAGAGAAAAGAAATGAACTTTACTGACTTGACATTTTTGCACCTCCCGTTTTTCTAATCTGGGCTATTTTTATTTTTGTTTTTTTACAGTGAGATTTTTTTGATCTTCAGCTACAGTAAGTTATTCCAATTTTTTTTTTACATTTTTCCTGACTTTCCGCTGATTTCCTTTTTATTGTTGTTACTAGTTACTATTATTTATTATTATACTTAATGATGGTGATGATGATGATGATAATGACACTGATGATTTTTAACCGGATTAAAATCGAGTTTTTCTGAATGTTCATTAAGAATTTCTCCGGCCTCCTGATTGACTTTGGAGTTTTACATCTTGGGAGAGAAAGTGAAGGCATTAGCATTTTTAAGTGGATTGATCACATAAACCTTTTCTCTCCCAACCCTACCCCCTTGCCCTTATCCCCTTCCCCACGCTCGAAAGAATTTTACTGGCTGTTAAGTCTGTGACCTTATTTTTCCTGATCTTTAACTTAACTGTTTTAGAGCATCTCTGGACGTCTGTATTTTTTATTTTTTTATTTTTGTTTTTTTTTATTTTTAATCTTTCATTTGTTAAATTTTTAAACTGTGCTGCAATAAAATGTGTGTGGTATTACTTAACACCTATGGTGGTGATGGCATTTTCCCAGAAAGCCATCCCCTCCTGTTTCCCTTGAAATCCCATCCTGCTTTTCCTGTACACTACCCGTCACAAACCACAAGCTGCAGCAACACGGATGCCCAGCCTGGAGCAGCAGCAGCCAGGATGACCTGAAGCCAGGGGGGCCTTCGGAACAGATGCACACCCTTCCTGGGTGATGGTAAGAGGTGTGAGGTCCACTTGGTTTCATTGGAAAGACTAGGAAATAACACCTGTTTAAGTTGATGTGGTGCAGGTGATAGCTTCTGGAAATGTTTGGGTTAAGCTTTTGTGCGTGTATCTCAAAAGATGTTTCCTAAGGAAGGACCTTTCAGGGTTTTTGTAAACTAATGGAATTATGAGTGTCAAACTTGGGGTTGCTGAGGGTTTTTCATAAAGGAAAGAGCAGCTGAAGTTTACATATATTTTAGAATGAAAATGACATGTTTTAATGATCAGCAAGACAAAAACATTAGGTTTTTTTTTTCCTTAGATTATTGCAAATTAGTAAAAATTTTCTGTCATTTAGAGTAATCTTCCTTGGGATTGTGACAATAATTTTGGATTGTATTCTATTTAGACTTTTTATCATTAAAATTTAGTGTGAGTCAACCCACAAGAAACATGTTTTGATATTGAAATGCTATCTGACTGGAAGGTTTTAAAAAGAGGAGGATAAATAGACTTTTTAACTTCAGAAAGCAGGAAAATCTGTATAATCTCTGTATCCAAACCAGGAAAGCTCAAGGATTGACCTCTTTTTCAGTGCTTACTTGTGGCCCACGTACGTAATAGGGAGTCGACTGTGTTCCAAAGGTTAATAAGACTGAATATTCACAAGAAAAATGCAGAGATTAATAAGGATGTGGATAGTCAAAGTGTTAAAAATAATAGCAACCTGTAGAGATTGCAGAGAATAGGACACTACTGAGTGACTAACACAGTAATATTTTACTGACAACAGTGAAATGTTTTGATAATTCACTTGAGAGTTGTTTTGTTATTGAGCTGGGGTAAGACCAGGGAAGAAGTAGGGTGGTTTTTAAAGGTATTCTTAACTGCTGTGTGAACTGGCGTAAATCACATACTTGACCTCCCCTTACTCTTATTGTAAGTAAAATCTAGTTAAAGTGAAAACTGAAGGCAGCCTGAGAAAAAAACAAAATGGGAGAAAATTAAGTAAAATGTCATGAGGTTACCTGGAAGAGGAATGGAAAATTCTTTTAGGTCCAGGTTTTATTGATAACCATTTACAAATCCATTATTTTGTGGGTCATGTTCTTCTGGTTTGCGGAATGCAGAAAGATATAATAGTTCTTCAGGGACTCATAACCTTGTGAGGGAGACTGATGGATGAGATAATGTCGCTGTGGTTAAAGATAGACACAGAGCCTATAGAGCTGTGCAATAGATGGGCTCCTCATTGACTCTTAAGAGGTCAGGAAAGGCTTGCAGAGAGTTAAGCCCAGATTATGAAAATTTTATACCATGCCAGGGAATTTGTACTTTATCCAGAAGCCGACGACTATTAAAAGATTCTGAACTGAGGAGTGACATCAGATTTTCATTTTTAGAAATGTCATTGTAATAGCCATGTAGAAATGGCGCAGAGGAGAATGAGATTGGAGTAGGTGATAAGTAAGAAACGGGAATAGGGGGAAGAATTATCAACTGGCTTTCTAGCAAAAAGCAATGGTATTGGGATTAGGAACAAGTAAATTTAGGATTTGGTGGTAGCTGTGATATGAAGAGTGACAGATTTGGGAACATTCCCAGCTTTCAAGTTAGAAAAGTTTATTAAACATTTGAGTGTTTATTCTGAAAATCACCATTAGGCTTGGGCATATACAGGTGAACATATACAGGTCTCCCGCCCTCTTGAGTATTATAGACCATTGAGAGGAGAGAGAAAAGAATATAGCACTTTCACAGTCTAGATCCATGAAGGAAAAGAGATGATAGTTAAGGGAGCCAGATACAGATAAGGCAGTGAAAGGGTACTGCCAGCAAAGAGACCTTAGGAGCTGATATTGAAATTGAGGTCAGAAGTTGGATTATCTTAGAAAGCTCAGATAGGTGGGGGGTGGGAGGGAGTTGGCCTCTTTGCAAGAAATCCTACTAGAAAATAGTCACCAAGAATACATAGAACAAGACCGGAAGTTGGAAAGGTAGGCAAGAACCAAGCATGTATATGGGCCCAAGTTTAATATCTAGATTACTTTGGACACAGTAGGAATTTGTTTGAGGACTTTGGAGATTGGGGAGATCTGATTCTTTCTTGAAATTTCGTTTTGGCAGTTGTGTGGGGAATGTTAGTAATGAAGACTAAGTGTAAGTAGGACTAAAGACTAGGTTAGAAGACCTGTTAAAATAGGCCACTATCTATTCATCTTTTAAAGAAGGTAGTAATCTTAGTCCTGAGGGCACTTGGCCCTGGTTTTTCAAATGAGATTTCCTTGTACTAATGAACAAGAGTTTGAAAAGGATATTTAGTTAGGCTTTAGGAAATTAGTTATTTCTCTAGACACCACTTTGAATCAGACCTGACATAATAGCTTTCCTATTTGAAAGGAAAAATAAAGTACAAAAACTTAAGTTTCTTGAAAGTGGTAAACAGGAAACTTACCATGTGTCCATTGCTGTTAAAGTTCCTGTGTTAACTTAATCATCATAACCTTATATAAATATTACTGTCTTAGCTTCCAGGTTTTATTCTCTTTCTGGCTATTCTTTGTCACACTTGGCTCTGTGGTTCAGTTCTTCCACTTCTCTTTTCTACTCACACTCCCTTGGGTCATTTCATTCAGTCACTTGATTTTCTATACTATCTATAAGCTGATGATGCCCAAACATGTATCACCAGCGTGGACTTCTCTTTAGTGTCCATCCAGTTACCCACCTGACAGCTCCCTGAGTGTTAAGTACACATCAGTTTAAAAGTCCAAAACTGGGCTCCTGCTATTCTTCTCTCAAACCAGTTTCTTCTGCAGTGTTGCCCATTTCAGTTAATGAAACTGGTGTTTTCATGTCAGTTAGGCCAGACTTTGGTTAGCCATCCTTGACCTTTTTTTCTCTCATACCTCATCTTTGGCATTGTAGAAAACACTATCATTTCTGCGTTTAAATTATAACAAGGATTCACCACTCATTCTGCTGTGACTTGATCCGATTTCAAGTCTTTGGCACATTATTGAAATAGATTTATATTTCTTTTGTACCTCCACCCCAGTGTGTGGGTAGCTAGATTGATCCTATTAAAGTAATAATGTTTGAAAAATGTATTACCTGAGTTTCTGGTTTGAAACTCACTTAATAGCTGCCTATTTCAGCATTCAAGTCAAAATTGTATTGTGATTTACAAGATGTGCTATATGGTCTGTTGTGCATCTCCTTCCTTGTTAATTGTATACTACTCTGCTTCAGCCACACTGGCCTCCTTAACTGAGATTTGAATATACTACATGTTCCTACCTCAGAAGCCTTTTTGGGTGGGGGCAGGGGGGATTTTCTTCCCAGACAGGTTGGATTCCTCAGTTCTTTTTCGTTCTTACTCAAAAGCCATCACTTCAGTGTTTTCTCTCACTTAGCCTTCTAATTGCTCTTTAGCACTTTTCATCAGCTCACATATTATAGAAGTTTATTTTCTACTATGTAAGATAGAGAGAAATATCTGAAAAGATGCACGTGAAATACCATTGATGGATTACTTCTGGACAAGCAGGACGGACTTAGGGTTACAAGGAAACTTGCTTTGTGTGTTCAAAGACCGTTAATGAGCAACACAACAGTATTTTGCTTCTAATTAAATCTAAAACTCCTTATTGTTGATACACTTCAGCTTTTTGATTTTATGTCTGAATGTAAATAGCATAACTGTGGCTTCTGTGGTAGGAGTTTAGTAAGTGACTTTTTAGTTAAGTTGTAAAAGCAGCCTTAAATTAGGTTGCCTGTAATGGAATGAATCCATTAGCATTTGAGGATATAGGCTTCTGGATTGCTGGTGATGGAGCTTTAATAAAAATTTCGAATAACTTTGTCATTTTTTAAGAATTTATTCTCCACTGGGAATACATAGCTATTTTTAAGCAGTAGCCATAGAGAAGAAAATGGCAACCCACTCCAGTATCCTTGCCTGGAAAATCTCATGGACAGAGGAGCCTGGTGGGCTGCAGTCCATGGGATTGCAAAGAGTTGGGCATAACTGAGCGACTAACACTTAGAGTAGATTAAGGGCTTCATAGGTGACTCAGTGGTCAGGAACCTGTCTGCAAATGCAGGAGACACAGGTTCCACCCTTGGATTGGGGAGATCCCTTGGATTAGGAAATGACAATCCACTCCAGTACTCTTCTCTGGAAAATGCCATGGACAGAGGAACCTGGTGGGCTTCATCTGTGGGGTCACAAAGAGTTGGACACTACTGAGCACATATATAATAAAGGGCAAATGAGGTTTTCTTCCTATCTAATCTGATTCCAGTTTGACCAGTCTGAAGTACTCTTCCTGTTGTTTAGATTAACCTATGGCTTTTGAGTTGGTCTCAGAACTAACATAACTCCCTGGAAATTCATTGAACCAGTCTTCGGCTTTTTTCTAACTTGTCTGGAATAGCATTTAGGAATAGTTGAATACATGTCAAATGAAAAATTTCCGTTAGTCCTCTTACTAAATTCTGAATTCTGAAAATTGTGTAACCATGTGTGCTATAATTCCTTAAATTTTTAAATATCATCTTTGCCTTAGTGGTTTTGTGATAACTTTAAAAAACTTTATGGCTAAAATTGAGGTAGTAAAGTGTGCTTTCCAAGGAAAAAATTTGCCTTGTTAACCTCGAAAGTTTTTTGGCTTCCTGTGTTGGAATTAATGGTTTGTCTTAAGATGTAGTTTTACTGAAATTAAAAAGGAAGACTGATCAAATGACTTAAGATTGTGGATTTTTAAAAGAAATTACCCCCATCTTTATTTTAGCTTTAATCCAAATTAAGCAACTCATGCACATATAAAATTTAGAAAATGCAATGGAGGCCCATCAACAAAGACATACTTACCCATCCAGAATAAAAGTTTCGATGTGTCCTTTCAGACTTTTTTTTTTATTTTGGTGTATGTATACTTTTGAAAAAGTAATGTCCTACAAATGACTCCTATCTATGGGATTTTCCAGGGAAGAATACTGGTGTGGGTTGCCATTTCCTCCTCCACGGGCTCTTCCTTACCCAGGGATTGAACCTGCCTCTCCTGTGTCTCCTGCGTTGGCAGGCAGATTATTTTACCACTGAACCACCTGGATGTATGGCACATACATTTAAGTAGTCTTTTTTCCCCCCGGAATGAATGTAACATCAATATAAGATGTTATTAGATACAGCTCTCCTAAAGATTTTAGTAACTCATAGTATTACATTGCATACTTATGCAGTGTTTTTACTTAACCAGTACTCTGTTGTTGAGTTCTTAGGTTTTTCCTTTTAAAAGCAATTAAACAGTCTTACTGCTAAGATTTTGTGAATACCCTTAAGTTATTTGCTTAGAATTAAGCCCTAGAAATATAGCTGTTAAAAAGCATGCATGTTAAAGCTCCAGTCTAGGTTGCTCTCTAATGTAAGTGACCATTAATAGTTGACTTCTAATTTTGTTAATTTCTTGGGTCTTTTTCATTATGTTTCAGGGTTTGGTCCTGAAATTTAAAATGTTCTTCATGTTTGATAAGTTGATTAATTGAAGAGTAAGAATGTTTAAAGAGTTAATACATTATCTGAGTAAAAGTCTGCTACCAGGTTAATTGCTATGAACTTGTCCGGCTTTGGCAATTTGGGGTTAATCTTTTTTTATCTATACCTGCATCCATTCCCTTCCCCTCATGTTATTTTGAAGTAAATAAATAATTGATTTATTTCATCTATAGCTATTTCAGTGTTTCTTTGAAAGATAAGGACTCTTTATCACACAAAAACATAATAAAATTTATTTGAAGACCCTAAGGTACTACTAGGAGGGCTGAATAAGGCATTCTCTAGTTGTATTTTTTCTGCGGGATTGGTAACTTAGATGACTGTTTCTTTGCTTACATCTTATGTTTTTGCTTATTGTTTCCTAGAATTTGGAAACTTCTGTTAATCAGAGATGAGTGTAAAATTTTGAGTGAGAAGCTTGGTAATGATTATCCTCATGTGTAATAAAATTGAGTTTTCAGGTTAGCAAAAGATGGGATTTGCTGTATTTCATACACATTTTGGGCTTCCCAAGTGGCACTAGTGGTAAAGAACCTGCCTGCCAAAATAAATGAGACATAAGAAACTCTGGTTTGATCCCTGTGTTGGGAAGATCCCCTGGAGGAAGAAATGGCAACCCACTCCAGTATTCTTGCTTGCAGAATGCCATAGGGTTGCAAACAGACATGACTGAAGCAACTTAGCACACATACACATTTTACTGCTAAATTCTGGGACTAAGTATAATTCTATGTTTTAGTTGTTTGGGTCTGAGAGATGGAGAATGATGTAGTAACTTTAAGTTGGGTTTCCTAATTAAAAATTATTTCGTTGTACCATCAGATCTTTTGTTTTCGATTCAGAAATCCATGACAGTTTTTCATCAGTTTAATCACAAAACCTACCTTCAACTGACATGAGATTATTTATAGTCTTTGTTATATTTTGTGACTATGCATATGTATTATTGTGGAAATGTTAATATATTATATCTGGATGCTATATAATGTATTATAGCTGGATGCTTGCCCAGATCCCACTTGATGTTACATAGCAAAACTATAGTATTACCTTTGCAAAATCTGAAAAATCTTGATTTTTTTCTCTAACATGTGTCTCCTGGTGAGACTTTAAAAAGTTTATTTGTTGTTACTAAAGGCTCAGTTTGAGTTCACTGATAACATTGAAACTTTTTACAAGATAATAAATGAAGTCTTATGTGTAAGTATTGTTGACCCTTGCTATTCAGACTATGATCTGTGCTGCTGCAATAGCATATTATTATCATCATTATCTGGAAGTTTCTTAGAAATACAGAATACCATGTCCTACCCTTTCACTCCTTTTTATTACTTGGGAAATGGAAATTTTAATAGACTTTCTGATGAGTGTTATTGCTTTTTGGGGAGCATAGTTGAGGGTCATAAAGTAGCCACATTTTATGTAAATTTGAGATAATGCAGTATTAAAGATGACTTGCGTACAAATTTTGAATCATGACTCTTCCTAATTATAAATAGAATTAAAAGTCAAGTAATTTCCATCAGGTAATCTGAATAAATGGCTGAGACACTTAAGCTAGTAATCAGATATACATGCCATCCTGAAATGTATGCATTTTGAATTATCTGAGCTCTTAGGCAAATCATATGTCTTATATAATATGACCAGTGTGTAATTATTTTTAGTGATAAATGATAGCTGAAACATTTGAAAAATGTAACTTTGCAGGTCAAGGTGGCTCTTAAGTTATGGACTTTTTTTTTCTTTTCCCACCTTTTGAGACATAACAAAACAGAATAATGAATTTCTTTCACCTGGATTTCTATGTTTACTTTTGCTGAAAACAGTCAAGATTTATTGACCTTACTGAAGTAATTCTTAATTCTTTTGCTATGAAAAGCATTCTCTTACATATTCCTAATGCTTATAGACTCCGGAACGTTTTTTCAAATGGTTGGAAATATTCTGAGGAAACAAATGTTGATGGGCAGTTTTCCTATATAGAGGTTGTTCTAGTTAAGAATATGATGGGTTTTAAAATGCTGTATTTTTCCTCCTCCCCCTAAAGTGTGATGTAACACTCAGAGGATAGAGGTGACTTAACATTTAATGGTGGCTGAGGAGGACACATTAGAAGTGTGAAATTAACTGATAGAAACTAGTAAACATAAAATAGATAAGGATTTACTGTTTAGTAAGTATGGGTGCCATTGTTGGTGAAGAACCTGCCTGCCAATGCAGGTTAGATGTAAGAGACGTGGGTTCCTTCCTGGGTCAGGAAGATTCCCTGGAGGAGGGCATAGCAACACATTTCAGTATTTTTGCCTGGAGAATTCCATGGACAGAGGAGCCTGGCAGCCTGCATTGCGTACTGTCACATGAAATGGACATGACTGAAGCGACTAAGCACATATACACAGGGAATTATACCCAATATCTCTGTGTTGGGACTGCCAACAGACATAGAATGAGAAACACCAAATTACGAAATGTAACATGTAGTGAAAGTTTTGTTTCCCTAAAGATGCCAATTTCCTTGATTTTACATAGTTCTGAACTGCATTAAGGAAGGGAAGCACTCAACCTTTATAACTTCTGTTAAGAAATTTATAGAAAAGCATTGATGACTACACCAAGCCATATAATCATTAAATTCCAGGGTAGCATGAAGCTATCTTTACAGAAGGAAAAAAATTAGGAAACTGTTACAGTATTAAAGATTGGGAGAAAAGAGTATTCTAAAACCTCATGATCTTACCACATCCTGAGATGTCTAACACTTTAGTGTGCAATCTTCTAGATAATTTATGTATTGTGTATGCTTCTTAACATCTTGAAAATCTCTTGGTGTCAAGTTTTTTTTATTATATATATTTTTGGCTGTGCCATGTAACTTGCAGGGTCTTAATTCCCAAAGCAGGGATGAGCTTGTGCCTCCTCCAGTGGAAGTGCGGATTCTTAACCACCAGACTGACAGAATTTCCAATAAGTTATTTTTTAAAAGTTGCTGCTTGTTTCCAGTAAGACTGATAAGTTTTCAGAGGGAAGATTATTGAGTCACAGAATATGCATGAGGTTTTTTTTTTTAAGAACATGTACAATTTTAAGGCTTTGATAAAATAGTCCACTTCTGAATATACTGTTACCCGCTCATACTGTCAGAAATAATGTGTGAAAATTTAAATTTAAAATGTTTTTTACTTGTTTGGTAGGTAGAGTGTTTGGTTTAATTTTTAATCATCTTTTGTGTTCTTGTGTCTATGTCCCGTTTTTTATTGGTATGTACCAATAATAGAAAATGATATAGTAGTAGGAGCAGCTGCAGTGGCTACACTTGCGTTGTGCCAGGCACCATGTTCAGTGTTTTTTCTGTATCTTCACTTACACCTCATACCTATCCTATGAGAAAAGTGCTTTCAGCTATACTCATTTTATGATTGAAGAATCTGGTGTTTGAAGGGATTGGCTTTCCAGAGGGAAGTCCACACCACTTACATGGTTAAGTTTGAAATTGGAATGTGTTTATTTTTTAATATACAGTATTAAATTGTTGTGGACAAATACATATTGCACACATTCATCAGTTTTTTGCTTTTTAATTATGGTATATTTTACTATGGGGATTGTCCCTTTTTTTTGTATTTTCTATTCAGGAAGTTCTCATGTCAAAGTTAGTTACTATTTTAAATGTAGTTCAGTTACAATGGGCATGGCATGACTGTGGGAATAGATACCTTTGTATCTACCTTTTCAGTTAAAATATTTTTTGTAATAGGCTAGGCTAAACTTTTGAGGTTATTAACCTGGGTCTTATTTAAAAGTAAACCTGGTTAGAGCTTTTCAGTATACAGAACATTTGCAGAAAGGTTTTTCAGTTGAGATTGATCTTATCATTTCAAAACTAAAATATGGCATAAAAAATTTTTGAAAGAAAATTGTGTTAATCTTCGTTGTTCAGTTGCTAAGTCATATCTGACTCTTTGCAACCCCATGGACTGCAGCACACCAGGCTTCCCTATCCTTCACACTCTCCCACAGTTTGATCAGACTCATGTCCATTGAGTAGGTGATGCTATACAGCCATCTCATCCTCTGTTACCTGTTCTCCTGGTCTGAATCTTTCCACCATCACAGTCTTTTCCAGTGAGTCAGCTCTTCTTAATCAGGTAGCCAGAGTAGTGGAGCTTCAGCGTCAGTCCTTCCAATGAATATTCAGGGTTGATTTCCTTTAGGATTGACTGGTTTGATCTCCTTGCACTCCAAGGGACTCTCAAGAGTCTTCTCCAGCACCACAGTTCAAAAGCATCAGTGTTTCAGCACTCAGCCACCTTTATGGTCCAGCTGTTACATCCATACATGACTACTGAAAAAACCATAGCTTTGATTATACGGACCTTTGTCGGCAAAGTGATGTCTCTGCTTTTTAAAATGCTTTCTAGGTTTGTCATAGCCTTTCTTCCAAGGAGCAAGCGTCTTTTTAATTTTGTGGCTGCAGTCACCATCCACAGTGATTTTGGAGCCCAAGAATGTAAAATCTGTCACTGTTTCCACTTTTTCCTCTTCTATTTGCCTTGAAGTGATGGGACTAGATGCCATGATCTTCACTTTTTCAATGTTGAGTTTTAAGTCAGCTTTTTCACTCTTTCACCCTCATCAAGAGACTCTTTAGTTCCTCTTCACTTTCTGCCACTAGGGTAGTATCATCTGCATATCTGAAGTTGTTGATAATTCTTCTGGCAATCTTGATTCCAGCTTGTGATGTTCAGCGTTCCTCATAATGTACTCTGCATGGAAGTTAAATAAGCAGGGTGACAGCATACAGCCTTGACATACTCCTTTCCCAATTTTGAACCAGTTTGTTGTTCATGCCCACTTCTAACTGATGCTTCTTGACCTACATACAGGTTTCTCAGGAGACAGGTCAGGTGATCTGGTATTCCCATCTCTTTAAGAATTTTCCAATTGGTTGTGATCCACACAGTAGCTCAGCTGATAAAGAATCTGCCTGCAATGCAGGAGACCACAGTTCAATTCCTGGATCAGGAAGATCCCCCAGAGAAGGGATTAGCTACCCACCCACTCCGGTATCCTTGGGTTTCCCTGGTGGCTCAGATGGTAAAGAATCCACCTGTAGTGCGGGAGGCCTGGGTTGGGAAGATCCCCTGGAGAGGAAACAGCTACCCACTCCAGTTTTCTGGCCTGGAGAATCTCATGGACAGAGGAGCCTGATGGGCTACAGTCCATGGGATTGCAGAGTTGGACGCAACTGAATGCACAAAGACTTAACATAGTTTAGCTTTAATGTGTTAATCTTACTATAAAATGACAGATGAGCCTGCTTATAGTATGTTGAAAAAATATGGAGAATATATATATACTTGGGAGAGATTGTTAATACTTCACACAACAAAATCAAAGTTTGAAATTTTCTTCAGGTTGGAACCAAGGACTATGAATTAGATATAAGAGGATTAAATAGTGTATGAAATGCAGAGCCTTGTACTTAACAGTGAATTCTACAAATATTGACAGTGCTGAAGATAGCAGACGTGGTAGCATCTGGGTAGCATCTAGACTGTAGTATCTTTTTCAGGTTGTGAGTTCCTTGACTTCAGTGGCAATTTAAGAAGTTTGATGGTTAATCATCCTCTGAAGTATTTGGGGACATTGATCTATGTTATTTAGTTTTTTTTGTCATTGAGGTCTGTTGCACTATACTTTGACAGGAACAGTCCTTTTTTATTATTAAGAAATACTTATTAAAACTTGGAAACATACAGAGGAAGAAAATATTTACTTACAACATCAACATTAGGAGGTAACCATTGCCAGTATTTTGATGTTTTGATACATTTTCCTCTCATTAGCTGTAGATGTATCTAATCTCTACATAAGTTTTATGTTCTTTTAACATCTTTACCAGCATGTAAACTTTCTACAACATGTTTTTGTTAAAAGGCTAATCTTTTTTTTCCTTTTTTGTTCAGGAATTTACAAAACATCTTTTGTTTCTCTTTCCATTGCAAAATAGGATTACCTGAAATTTATTTAATGTCCTCAGTTGCTTAATTAGTAAATTTATTGACCTCCCCATTGCTTAGCATTTAGCTTTAATTAAGATTTTTCTGTTCTTTTTTTAAAAATTAGTTTTTGCTGGCGTAGCTTTACAAAGGGTTTTCAAATGAGCGTACAGAAACGTATGCCAGTTCTACTTAGCTACAGCAGTGTAAGTGCCAGTTTTCTTCTCTACCCACTGCATAATCCTTCTGCATATCTGACAGGAAAAGCTATTTTGGGGGGAACTTGCTTAAGAGTGTGATGTGGTATATATTTCTTTTCAGTTTGCTGTAGTAGGTTCTTAAAGAAAAAACTTGATCAGATAATGTGTACTTTTGTAAAATAAGCCATTCTTGTCTCAGCCTTCCCATTCTTGTTCTGGTAACAACTGCCTAAATGGACCCTGTTTGATCTGTGTTTTTCCCCCTCCTGAATGATATTAAAGTTACAGGCGTGGTACTTCAGATGGGAACTGCAACATGGCAAACATTAATTCAGTATTATCTCTTACACAATCTACATTAAATTTCTCTTGTTTTCACAGAATAGATCTCTTCCCCATGGTGTTGCTTTCTTAATCTAGAAATGTCTTCCTACTCTTGAGGAGCCCTAGCAGGTTGTGTTGTATAATGTCCCCACAGACTTGAAATCTGATTGTTTCCCTGTTGTATTGATTCAAGCCAAGTATTTTACTAAGAATATTGCTTAGGTGACATACGTTTATTTTGTCAAATCAGGAAGCATATAATGTTAGATCACTTCATAAAAGTGGTGACTCATGTTTCTATAGTAGAGATATCTTTTTTTTTTTTTCCAGTTAATAGTCACACTTGGAATCCATGTAAATCCTATTTTTCTCTCAACAAGCTTTTCAAGTGCTTTTGGCATATATTGACAGTTGTCCGAATCAGTTCTTATATTGGTATAATCGTCACTGATTTAACAGGTTGTGGTCTGGGTCTTTTTCAATATACTTTTCTTAAAAAAGTTCATGTTAACGGTTTATTATTTTATTCCCCTTTTTTGTTGCTCATAACTTTTGGGGGGACCATTTTGTCTTACTGTTTTGACAGTTACGATACTTCTGGTGTGTAGAGTGAGATTGGTCCCCAATACTTATTTAGATGGCTGTGGGGTACCATTTTTACTGTATTTCAGTGTTAATATTTCTATAATTGGTTCTGAAAGTATAGTTGATTTATAATGTTGTATTAGTTTCAGGTGTATAGTGAAGTGATTCAGTTCTATACAGTTTATCTTAAAATGGTCAATTTGGTATTCTTGTGGCCTGAAAATACCACCATGTGGTATTTTTTCATGTTAATAGACTTTACATGATAGTCTTTACCTTGGGATCTGTGACTGTGTTTTGATAATTAGTTTGGGGAATGAACAAATTACAGTCCCTGGTATCCTAGGAAGACTGATTCTAGGATCCTGGCAGATAACCAGACTCTGGGATGCTCAAGTCGCTTGTATAAAATGGTGTAGTATTTGCATATAATCTATACCTATCCTCTCATATACTTTAAATTGTTTCTAGATTACTTATAATACCAAATATAATATTATAATTACTTTTATTAATAATGTAGCATAAATAGTTGTAAAGAAAATACAATGTAAAAAATAAATTTGTATGTTAATGCATATATGTGAAATCTATAAAAATAGTGTAAATGATCTTGTCTTCAAAGAGGAAAGAGAGACAGAACAAACATGAGTACTATAGGGGAGGGAGGGTGAATTGGTAAATTGGGATTAACATACACTACTATCTATAAAATAGATAACTAATGAGAACTTACTGTGTAGCGCAGGAAACCCTACTTGGTGCTCTGTGGTGACCTAAATGGGAAGGAAATCCAGAAAGGGGGCTCTTTGTACACGATACAAATGATTCACTTTGCTACACAGCAATGTAATGCACTTATATTCCAAAAAAAGGAATATCAGTATGTGTAAAGCACCAAATACAGTGCTTAGTGGGGTATTGTACATTACAGTTAATTCATTTAAAGACAGTGGCTTTACTGGCTGCATAAACAAAACAGTACCTGCTCTGTGCCAGTTCATATATTCTACTGTTGAAAATGTTCTGAAAATATATCTGAGTTAAAAAAAGTAAATATAGTCTAAATGCTATATAAATGGTGTGCAGCAAATTCAGATTTGGGGTTTTGGAACTTATTTCTCCCCATAATATTCTTTGATCCGTGATTGTTTAGATATACAGATGCAGAATCAGCAGATAGGGAGGACCAACTGTACACTGGCCATCTTTTTGCAGACATGGGCGGTTTATTGTTGCCCGCTGAGCAGAGGGAAATAGTTGATGAATGCAATGAAGACACATAAGAAGCAGAGAATATGATGGGAGTGGGGAAGAATAACAGGAAAGTAGTGTGAAAGGGACTTTTAAAGGAGTGAAATAGTAGCTTAAGTGTGTTAAAGGAGAGCAGTTTAGATCAAGTGATGTTGCTCTAAGTAGGCAGAGAAATTTAAAGTATCTAAGAGGTACTGAGAAACTCCTGATAAAAGAAGTTGTGAAAGACAGTGTGAGATAGGAAGTCTTTGGATTCAAGAAGATGGCTATCATTTTAAAAATTTGTCAACTCATTGCTGCCATCTAGTGACACTTTGTCTTTAAACTGCTTCAGAGAAAGGAAATAGCATATTAGGCATATGGGAATGCACACCACAACTCAAACTTCAAGATGAACAGTTGAAAATAAATAAAATTGACAGATCAGCTTGTATTCCAACTCCATTCCAAAATCTATGTGATGTAGATTTCGTGATTTTTGGTTTAGGATATGACTGATGTGGTAGAATTGGTAATAGAAACACATTTCTGTATCCATGACTCTTGAGCAGTTCTTGTCCTTCATACGCCACTCATTGCTTTTATTGCTTCAACATAAAGCATAATCAAATGGGGATACACATCCTTTGGTGTCATCAGGTAACTCAACATTCTTGGTTTTGACTTTTACTCGCCAATCTTAATGATTCTTTGATGATAAAAAATTGTGAAAATAACCTGGGATGAAAAGATGGCAAGCACACACATGCATATGCGTCCATTAAGTAGAGGTTTGAGTTCTACCACTCTGTAACCTCTAGGGAAATACTCAAATCTTTTTCCGTTTGTACTGTGATGAAATTCTGCTTTTCTGGAAACCACACGCTGTCTGGTACTGAGTTAAACAGTTCAAGAGTAACCAGGGAGTCAGTCATTTCAGAAATATTTCCTTCTTTGGTTTTAATCTTTGAAACTAATTTCAGGAAAGAAATTGATTACAGTGTTTTTTATTCTGTGTGCTTTTATTTACTTAACATCTTTAAAAAGCTAGGAGAAATTGACTTGTCCTATAAGGGTGACTCCAAAGTATAAACTTCTGTGACCTATGAGGCACCCTCAAATACACTCATTTAGATCTGTTTCATTTTTATTCGTCTTTAAAACAACCCAGCTTAATGAATTATTACAAAGCAAAAACCCTGTAGGATTTACTCAGGTTGAGAAAATAGAACTTTGCCAGCAAGGTTTATAGTTTGGAATGATTTTGTGGCAGTCCAGAAGTAAATGGAGTATATTTAAGGGAAGAAAATGTGATTCAGTGATTTTATACCCAGCGAAACTGACAGATAGAAAGGACACAGGCAAACTGTTACTAAGGTGCAGGCTGATAAAACCATTTTCAAGGTCTTTCTAAGTAGTAATATTAAGGATAAGCTTGAGTTACCGTAATACATAGAGAGATCTGGTAGAAATTTAGCATTAATAACATTACAAAAAGATAATACTACTTGAGTATAACCTTGCAGAAGTGTCACACGTGAGTCTGATCAAGACTTTGGAAAATATGAAGGATAGAAGAATATGTAGAATTATGCTAAGGGTATGAAATTTTGAAAAACTGCAGGACAAATGCTCAAGATTCTTCAACAGATAAATGTTAAGTTAAAGGGGAACTTACCTAAAAAGAGCATTAAAAGACATCAAGTTTGTATCAGTGGGTAAGACTATACTACTCAGGGTACACATTAGGTAGTAGAATTATTTTAAAAGGAAGAAAGTGATTTTACTGGGAAGTTAGTTTTAGGAGGAGGAAAGAGATTGAGAAAGGAATGTACATGGAACTTCTGAGTATTAAGATTCTGTAGAGACTTGAGCTGCTTTAGCACCTGTGGACAGTTTTACTGCAGTACCTTGTACTCACCCACTTTTGATTCAGGCAAGACCCTCCCTGTTGAAACTGCTTTTCCTAACATTTGTTCTTTGCCTTTCCAGTAAATACTACCTGGATATTTTGATATTCTTCAGTTTTCTGGCTTTTTTAGGCTCCCCCACAGTGATATATAACATTCATGTTAGCTTCTGACTTGCCCTTACCAGTGTGCATTATGGAGTTTTGTTTGGGATGCATTGACACAAAGTTGTATTCTGTAGGCTGTCCATAGGTTTTTGCTTACCTGGTGGTCCTGTGGTTGAGAATCTGCCTTCCAGTGCAGGGGCCTCAGTTTGTTCCCTGGTCGGGGAACTGGACCCCACGTGCTGCAACTAAGATTTTGCAAACTACAACTAGAGATCCTGCCTACCACAAATAAATATTAAAGAAGAAACTCAGGGAGCTTTTACCTCTATTTACCATTTATATATATGTATGTGTGTGTGTATGTGTGTAGTTTGTGAAAAACATTTGCTGAAAACTGGCTTATGTCTCCACTTAAAATAATAGCAAAGCTTAAGAGCCATCATAAGTATTATTATTTGAAACCAGTGAGGCCTTTTAGTAGGTTTCTGTTCTGATTCTCTTGGAGTTCTAAGGCTTTTTGGTATTCCCACTTAATTAAATTGAAAAGCTGTTAGTGGTTCTGAGTAGCCACTGTTAGGTTAATTTTTGCTGCTCAGTGTCAAAAAAAATTGTAAAGATACAATTTAGAAACTCGAATAAAGGCAGGCTGTTTCCTGAATTTCAGAAGGATAGGAGCTTTAAAGCTTTAGACTCAGTATGTATATGAAAAGACAAGGTATTTGAAGGGTCAGAATGGTAGTGGTAATGTGTAAATATTATACCATCTGGTTTTTTTACGTGTATATAAACCTTTACATAATCCACAAGAACTAGTTTGTCATTATCTTCTTGAAGGTTGGAAAGTTAAGAAATACTAGACACTGCTATTCAGTACCTTTCAAGGGATTAAATGGAAAATAATCTTAAGAATGTTACTCCAAGTCTAGGGAGGATCCATCTTAAGCCCTGTTTAACTTTGGTGGTTGGAGTGGGAAGGAGCTGTAGACAAAAAGCTTATAGAAAAGCTAAAGAATATCAAAACATCTTGTGCTTTAAAAGACCTAAAATGATTTCATGAATCTCCACATAGTTATAGATTATCCCTCTGTAACATCTTTAAAGATAATTTTTGAAGTGGTCTGAGCAAGGTTGTGTTTTCTTCCTTACTGTTCCTGGTTCTTTTTTGATTAAGGCAGTGGTCTACCTTCTAGTTTTATCATCATCACCATCCAGCATTATTAAATGTCCTAGCTATATTTTGTATTGTTGTCACATGAAGAATCATTAACATTCTGTAAAAAAAATGATATTGATATTTAAGGTATCTATTGGATGCTATAAATCAAAGTACCTGGAAATAGATTATTTCCAGAGTGAATGGTTCTGTTTATTGCCTTCATATAATAAAGTTAATTAAACTTGAAGGGCAGAGTGTCACTTGTCCACATTCATCTAGCTAAAGAATAGTTTGTGGGCAGAAATTGGAGTTCTATCTTTGTGGGATTGAGTGAGACTCAGTAAAAGCAATGTGCAAAAAGGTGGAGTTACTAATAGATGGCAAAGGATGGTTTGATTAGCATGACTGGGACAGTGAAAAACAAATATATGGTAGAGAGATTAGGGGGTTCTGATTTGCTTGAGGTCTTTTAAACAGAATGAAGTCACTTGGGATTAATAATTTCCAAGAGGATTGTGTTGCCAGTATTATGTGAAGAGGATTTTTTTCCCCCTTGAAGTGATAGTCTAGCAGGAGTATATTACAGAAGAGGAGGTCGGATTTCTATAAGGATATATATTCATGGGCTCAAGTCTCTGAATACTAACAAACTTGCTGCTCTGAGATCCATTTTGTTTAAGTTGACTGATAACTATAGGTAGAATGGTTCAAAATAGGAGTAGAACAGGTTTTTATCAAGGATTATTTTGTTTTTAGCATCTTTTCTGAATACATTTTCCCCCCTCAGTTTTTCAGCTTTGTGAAGCACCGTATCATCAAAGACAATGGCCAGCAATGTTACCAACAAGACGGATCCTCGCTCCATGAACTCTCGTGTATTCATTGGGAATCTCAATACCCTTGTGGTCAAGAAATCTGACGTAGAAGCAATCTTCTCAAAATACGGCAAAATCGTGGGTTGCTCTGTTCATAAGGGCTTTGCCTTCGTTCAGTATGTTAATGAGAGAAATGCCCGGGCTGCTGTGGCAGGAGAGGATGGCAGAATGATTGCTGGCCAGGTTTTAGGTAAGATCTGGGTTGAATTAATTTTTCATTGATTACGTAATTCAGATCTAGGAGTTCTTCTGTTCATGTTTTCTTTCTCTCCCTCTCCATAAAGCTGTTAGAGAGGTGTTCTGGGTATTATGTCTGACATCAGTCAGCCTAATAAAAAATAAAAATATTAGGTTTATAGGTCTAAAGAGGATTTTTACTTATTAGGCCATTTGGTGTAGTGGAGACTGGATAACCCTTAGTTGGCAGTCTTGAGTAAAGTAGAAGAGAGGGGAACAATATTTCATAAGGTACTTTTGCTGCCTAACATGGCTGTGTCATTTTGAACACAGTTGACTGGGTAAAGACATCAGAGCTTAGTCATGTGCTCTAGAGTCAGGAGTATGTTAGGGCCTCACAACTATGTGTTGGGCAGCCTACATAGCTTTTCTTTGTTAAAATAATTGTGTGCGTGCATGCGCTACCTGGGTTTATCTATTCTTACTGAAGGTAATACTACTATGTGGTTGTCAAAAGAATTTAGATAACTTGAGAGGATTAATTGAGGTGACTCATAAGAAGCTTCTAGTTCAGTATGTTACACTCAATAAAAGGTTGTCTTATGTTAGTTCCCCAGTGGGGTTCACCTCTAATCTGGCATGTCTAAATTTTTGAGAAATGAGACCTGAGCTCTGTTCAGAAAATTTATATTCTAAACTTTAGATCTCATTACATATGTTTCAGTCCTTTACAAATTGTTGTTTGAAACTCGAGATATCTTATCTTTGGCCAGTGGATTGATCACCTTTAAGTTGGTTCTTGTGTCCTTGAGACCTGAGTCACTGTGATACTACATTTATTCCTTGCTTACTGCACTACAGGATATTCTGGTTCATTTTTGTATCTTATAAGAGTGTTGGCTCCTTTTAATGGGAGTTATTTAGAAACCCACTCCCTGTATACCAGGAGTGTTTATTGAATTTTAATTGCATCTTGTTAGTTTCAGTGGACAGAATAGGGGACACTTAGGTTTTTTAAAAAAACAAAACATCAGATTTTTATGTGCACATTGTGCCACAGCCTCAAACAGCCATATCTCTGTTTTTACCAAAATTATTCTATTTTGGATATTGACTTAATACAGTTTTCCCTTGATGGAATAATACCTGTTTGAACTGCATGGATTCACTTCTACGTGGATTTTTTATATATATATATTTATTACAGTACTACAAGAGCATTGGTAGAATCCCAGTGCACAACCACAGATAATGTGGAGGGCCAACTATTAATTTATATGTGGATTTTCCACTGTACAGAGGGTCAGGGCCCTAATCCCCACGTTGTTCAAGTGTCAACTGTACTATAGTTTAGAATATCATGAAACAATTCTTCTATGAGGTTGTAAAATCAGTTGGATACATAGTGTAGTTCATCTTGTTACTACATTTTTTAAACTGCTTTTAAAAAGTCTACCTTTAGTTTTATAAAATCTTATGATTCCAAAGTCAAAACTGTAAAAGCAGGGTTGTTATCAACATTAATTATTAAAAATTAGGAATGAGTTTAGTGAACTAAGAACTCTGAAGATTATTCATAAATGTAATGGTGTTTAGCAGATAAGACAATGTACTTAAAAGTCTTTTTCCAGTGGTCACTTGATGAACTGAGTTTTGGAGAGCTGGCTAGCTTTTATTTAATTGTTTTTTGAGAAACTGATCTGTTAGAATATTTGGGAGAACATGAATTCTCTGATAGGTAGTGGGTGGCATGGTAAGCAACTGAGCACTCTGGCATAGGTGTTTTAAAAATTATGTTGTATATGGAAACTAGAATTGTTTTCCTTTCATTCTTTCCCTTTTGTTGGAGTGTGTGCATGAATATGACGATTGTTTATTTATAAGCAATTCACTGCACAGTGTTTTTTTTTTAATGCAACTTTTCAGTTTATCCCATTTGTAAGGGGAATAAAAATCCCCAGCTTCTCGTTGAGGGTAAAAGGTACTAAAGACAAACTTCATGTGTTTTGCATTTCTGTTTTATTGGTACAGAACAGAGGACAAAGAAATGAAGGATTAAGTTCTAATTGTAAAAGAAACTTGAGCCTATTTTATGTAATAAGGAAAGATGAGATGCATCATTTGACTTTTGTTAATTATATGGCCATGTACACTTCAGAAAGGTGCAGTTTAAGACACCTCCCTCCCAACAGAGTTGTCACTAAAGTTTCTCTCCCCCCCCAGATATTAATCTGGCTGCAGAGCCAAAAGTGAACCGAGGAAAAGCTGGTGTGAAACGATCTGCAGCGGAGATGTACGGGTCAGTACCAGAACACCCTTCTCCGTCCCCTCTACTCAGGTCCGGAACTTTATTATTTATAACTGCATTGTGTCCATCAGTGGGCATCTTCTCTATCTGTTTTCTCGATATGGGGAGGGTTAACTGTAGTATGTTTTATATATGTGAAAGGACTGCTTTATTAATTTTGTTTTAATATACTTCATTTTACCCAATTTGCCAGAGAGTTGTTGGAATTCACTTTTTACTGTTAAAGAGTAGTTTGTTATTTAAAGTGTTAGTCACTCAGTCGTGTCTGACTCTTTTGCGACCCAATGGACTGTAGCCTGTCAGGCTCCTCTGTTGATGGGATTTCCCAGGCAAGAATACTGGAATGTGTTGCCATTGCCTTCTCCAGGGACTCTTCCTGACCCAGGAATCAAACCTGGGTCTCCTGCATTACCAGCAGATTGCTTACCATCTGAGCCACCAGGGAAGCCCTACTAGTATAAATTAAATTCCTTCAGAAGCATTTACTTAGCTTCTAAGAAGCTGGGGAGGGAGTAAGAAAGGGAAAGAGGATGACATAAGAATGTTTAATTTACTATTGTGTTTTTCCATATTCTTATTTTAGCTCTTATGTGTTGGCATTTTAGCAGTCTTATGGCTAAATTTGTAGTTTGGCCACTGCATGTCCAGTGACCTAAATTGGTTGGAATTTAGTGATCTGTTGCTTAATGATTGGGCATTAGTCCATGCTAATCTGTTGATCTATATGTTGGGTTGGTTTAGGGTGGGTTTTTTTTTTTCCCATCTGCTGTTGTCAACAGCTCCAAATTAATCCTCTTTGGTATTTGTTTTTCAGCTCATCTTTTGACTTGGACTATGACTTTCAACGAGATTATTATGACAGGTATGTTTAAGATGTTTTCTCTTCCAATTAGAGGCTGTCTAGTGAGAACCATTTATTTTTCTATTTTGTGGTAATAAATGTTCTATTTTGTAGTAATGAATAACAAACATTGTTTTCAAATAAAGCCCCCTCTTTCTGTTAGAACATAATGAAAAAAAAGTGTGTGTTGTTCAGTTGTGTTTGACTCTTTGCAACCCCATGGACTGTAGCCATCCAGGCTCCTCTATCCATGGAATTCTCCAGTCAAGAATACTGACTGGAATGGGTTGCCATTCCTTCTCCAGGGTATCTTGATCCAGGGATCTAACCCAGGTCTCACAATGCAGGCAGATTCTTTACCATCTGAGCCACGAGGAAGCCCAATGAAAAAATACCTTCCTGCAAATCATTAGAGTTAGACTAAATAAGGGTGATTTTTTTTTGTTGATTTTATACAGTCAGTTATTAATACATATTGTCAGGGCATATGGAGACATGTCCAATATTTTCTGGACTAACACTTTTTCTTGACAAGTCAGTTTCTTCATTTTAATTTGTGCCACGTAAAGGTAAGGACTGACTTGCCTCATGATAAATAGAACTTAATTAGTAGTTTCATATTGTCTTATTTTTTTGCATTGTAGGAGATTACAGCAAAACTAAAAAATGATTCCTTAAAATTTCAGTAGTCTCCTTTGAGCAAACTAACCAATGCAAAATAGGATACAATAAGCATATGTAATGCATTTACAATACAGATTGCTTTAGCCATTAATGTTGAAGTGTTTAGATTTGTATTGTAGATTGGAGATGATGATACAGTTCTAAAAGGCAGAGGGATTGGAATAATGGTTTCTTATGCCTCCAGAATAGTGTTTGTATTTGAAAAATCATGAGAAAGTTGATATACATGCATCATCTCATTCTAAGTAAGTTTGGGAAAAGTTGTTTTAAGTGATGAATTTCATATATCTTACCACTGCTATTTGATCTTAAAAATTAGTGACAACACCACTGTTGGCCTCAACTGTAGTTTTTCAAGAACAAGAGAATACCTTTAGTTGTTCTCTGTATTGCTTGATATTATAGAGTGACAGTGAAAAGTAATGTTTTTGACCTTCCATTCTAAATTTGGCCAATAGAAAAAAAGACTTCTGAGTAACCAAACAGTGGCTTAATAAAGAGCTCATTCAAATATATACTGAGGTCTAGTAGGGAAAACAAGCATGTTTACTTAAGAATGGAAAAACTTCTTAGGAAAATGGTAGTATCAGTTTTCTCAGAAGTCATCCTGAAGATACTTTATTCACGAGGTTAAGATATTTATTATCCTTAGTAACATCATAAATTAACTTAGATTCTTTACTAAAAGAAGATGGGAAATTGGCTGTGAGATGTGCCGAAAACTGTTCTTTTATATAAATGGGGGTTAAATCAGTCTACTTAGTCACACCCTTAAGAACATGAAACTCACATGAATATTTTAAGATGTACATTTGGCATTTCTGCTGCCTGTTGTTAGATTAGGGCAGCAGCTGATAGAGGAATCCAAAGGCTTAGTCACTTAACAGAAAGGACATGACCAGAGTCGTGTATCATTCAGTTTTCTTATCCCTAAAATGATAATGCCTGCTAATAGAGTTGTTATGAAGACTAAGGAAATGTGGACAAAGGTTGCATTATATATAACCCTCAAATGCTGTTATGCTTTCAGTTAATCAAGAATTAATCTTAGGTTTCCCTGGTGGTTCGGTGTTACCTGCCAATGCAGGAAACACGGGTTCAGTGCCTGGTCTGGGAAGACCCCACATGCCACACTGTTAACACTGACATACATTATTGCTTCTGCATATATTGTTGACTCCATATCAAAATGAAGGGAATCATGGATACCCCACCATTCCTCTCCACAAAAATTGAACATCTCTAGCAAGCAGTTCCTTATGTGACAGAAGTCTTCTAAACTAATGCATAGTGAAATGAAGACTGGTGTTTATCTTGACATATTTTTCAGTATTATTTCAAGTTTTTTGCTTACTAATATAGACCATTTTAATTTATGTAAGAAAGTAGTATATCAGTGTAAGATAAAGACTGCTTTTATAAGCATAATGACATTTTATAAACATGACAATACCACTTATACTTAGGAAGATTCCTTAATCATCCAAGTTTTCCAGACTTGATTTTGCAGGTTGTGTTTTATGTTGTTTAGCGTGGTAACCTGTCATCTGTATTTCCTCTGAACTAGTGGGGTAGATTTGGAGGCTAGTTCAGATTCAGGTTGTTTTCTTTTCTTTTTTTGACATGGGGGTGTTCGGAGAGGAGACCGGAATATTTCATTAAAGGTATTATGCAGTTTAATCATCAGTAGCCTGAATTTTGTCAGAAACTTTAGGAATGTAACCATTAGGTGTTTCTTAAGGAGATATATTTTAGATATCAGAGGCTAGGTGATTAATGAAGTTTTGTTAGGAGAATTAGAGTGATTTGTATTTTTGCTTGGGTTTTCATTGGTTTTGATGCACAAGTTCCAATATATGCTATTTCTGAGGAGACAACAGAGGATTGGATTCTATAGTCTTAATGCAAATTATTTTTTCATAAATTATGTAAATTAGGCCTGTCATTTTGTTTGTTCTTAAGGCCATTTCTGATACAATATGTGTTGGAAGTTCTTAGTTGAATTTAACATAAATTACCAACATGTGTGTAATTACCATTTTAGATACTTGATACACTGTCAGCTCTGTGCTATATAAACTTGTCATACATAGTGTATAATTACTCAAAGATTTGTTAACATTTTTTTTTTGGTAGGAAGACAAGCCTCAAAGTAGCTTTCTGATTTAGGGTCACTATTCATGGTAGGGACTGGTGGGCATGCTCAGTCCTGCTGCCCGACTCTTTTCGACCCCATAGACTAGCCTCCGAGGCTCCTCTGTCCATGGGATTTTCCACGCAAAGAATACTGGAGTGGGTTGCCATTTCTTTCTCCAGGGGATCTTCCCATCCCTTATTGCCTGCATTGCAGGTGGATTCTTTACCCCCTGAGCCATTGGGAAAGCCCTCATGATGGGGGAGGATCTCCGCATCAGTTACCCTTCATGTTGAAAGTGTAAGCTGACAGAGATCCATTTCCACTTATATTCTGTTGAGTCTTGTTGCTTCTAGGGAAACTGTTGCTGGAGTAGTTCCTGTTGGAGGACTACTTGTGTGAAGCAGTTCCTTTGAGTGATTTTTCTTAATGCTTAAATGAATTTCTCTTAATTTCTCTTTCCATATAGATATTTAATCATTCACTTTTGATATTAATGACCATTAGAAAGCATATTGTGCTGTTGTGCCAGAAGTGCTATAATAAAAATAATCGGTACCTTGTTGGAAATAGGCATTAAAGCTTTAGTTTTTGTTGTAGCACAGGGAACTCTACTTAAATACAAAAACATGGCCATTTTTAGGAAGAGCTTTCAGATGGACTTTTTGTAATCAGTTGTAGCCCTGCTTTTCTTTCCCTTATAGTCACCAGGAAAATACTCTGGGATTACAGAGTTGTAATGATGCAGAAGTTCGTGAGAATACTAAAAATCACTAAGTTGTAGGTACTCAAAGGGTTTATACTGGATTGGTATGTGAACCGTGTCAATTTAAATAAAAGAAATAGCACTCAGTTATGACAATGGAGTAGTTCTTTCTCAGTCATTCTTCTGTAAAGAACTTTACACCTGCTTACTTAGATTTGATAATAGGCTATGTATGATAGCTGAGACTTGGCGAACACCTGTTAAGCGGGTTCAAAAGGACCCTGATTTTAGTTCAGTGGTTTTTGAGGACTTTATAGTAAATAACTTGTCAGAAGTTGTATATGGCATGTGGATAATAACGTTAGCAGCGCATAAGGAACTGAACTATGAAGTTGTTCCACTAGAGATTTTTTAGAGTGCTGCTATTGTGGCACATATAAGCACATTAAATATTGCTAGTATACCATGAAAGAATGAGGGAAGTAAGTCTACAAGCAGATCAAATGGTGCACATTTATGATAAGCACTATGTTATACAGTGAAGAAAGTGCTATGAAATTAATCAGCTGCTATGTGTTCTGCTTTATACAAGATTGTCCCATCAAAAGATGAATTGTGTGCCCTTGGGAGGTGTAAGCTCCCCTGTTAAAATTTAATGAGCTCCAGGTCATTTCACAAAGGGCAATATTTGAACCTGCCTTTGATATTAAGCAGGAGGTTTTTAGACAGACAGGGTGAGGATACAGGGTTATGAATAGTCCTAGCATATTTGGGGAAGCAGCCAGCTGTGATTGGAAAGACTTAATCAAGGGCTGTTGTATGGCACATTAAGTAATTGTATCCTATTAGCAGTGATACCTTATTAACAACCCCATGACTAGAAAAAAGACACTGGAGAAGGAAAGACATTTACCACTGTAAATGTTGGAATGTGGAGAAATTTCTGAGGTAGATTAGTCTTGGCATGATTTATTGAGTCACAGTTACCAGAGCAGGTGCTTTCTGGGGATAAAATAAGTTGAGATGAGATTTTTATCTTTTAGAATTATGCCATTAAAGGCATAACCTTCTTTTGCTAAGTGACAGGTTTGTGAAAGGTTTGAGTTCTTAGAATTTGGGGAAGTAAGCAGTTCTGTTGATAGTTATCCTACTGATCTTATCCAATAAGATATGCTTATAGAAAGTAGAGGAAAGAAATTGAAGTGGCCGAATCACCATTGAAAATGCAAGACAAATGAAAGATGATAACAACCATCATAATTGTTAAATTAATGTTTGAGCCCTTACTTTGTTCTGGGCAAACAATATTTTAGGTTTTGAATTAGTCAAAAAATACCGTATTGGATTTGAGGTACCAACGCCCTTCTTATTGGTGTTAGAGGAGCTGTCTTCTTGGCTCCCTCCTTTTCTTTCAATTTTCTGGTATTCCTGAGCAACACTGGATCTAAGAGAGGGGGGGGTTGGATGTATGAACAAAGAAAGAGTACATGAAATATTGAGGTTTTGGAGAATCAAGTGAGATCATCTGCTTGGAAAGGCATGTGATTCAGAGAACTGGAGAGTTCTTGGCTACTTGGGAAAGCTGAGAAATGCTTCTTTAGTTGACAGTTAAGATCTTCATTTTAGGCAAAGGGTGAGAATTTTTATTTGTCTATAGCTCTTCTGTTTGTTTCTTATGGGAAACTAAACATGTTGCAGTTACCAGATTTTAGATCAATGTGTAGATTTGTATGATTACACTTTGAGCATCAGTGTGATACTGTTATTTGTGTCCTGGACTCTTGTTGAGTAAGTGGGAGGTATTTATTTGAAGGGGAAGTTTTTGCATTCATATCAGAGAATCTGGTTTGTGGCTCTGAATTAAGTGGTGTTCTTGGTATGTTCTTACCTAACCCATAGGTAACCTCTGCTGTTTTAGGACTCTCCATTCAGATATGCTTTGTCAAGCTCCTTGATGTTAATTTTTTCTCCTAAAACCTAGCTTTGTTGAGATGTAATTCATTTTAAATTATACAGTTCAATATATATATTCAGAATGTGACTATGACCATGATATAGTTTTAGAACATTTTATCACCCTAAAAGTAAACGACTTACTAGCAGTCATTCCCTGTTCTATCCCCGGGCCTAGCAACCACTTTCTATATTGTTCTTTTAGTTACTAAGTTACAACCCCGTGGACTATACCCACCAGGCTCCTCTGTCCATGGGATTTCCCAGGCAAGAATACTGGAGTGGGTTGCCACTTCCTTCTCCAGGGGATCTTCCTGACCCAGGGATTCTCATCTCCTGCATTGGCAGGTGGATTCTTTACCACTGAGCCACCAGGGAGGCTGCCTTTCTGTCTGTAGTTTTGCTTATTTTGGACATTTCATGTTACGTGGAATCATGTGAGGTATGTCTTTTGTGACCAGTTTCTTCCGTGTTTTTTTCCAACAGTTCACCCTTGTTACACTCTATATTAGTACTTCATTCCTTTTATTACTACCGCAGTCTGTTTATCCATTCATAAGTTTGTAGATTTTTGAAATGTTTTCCATAGTTTGAATAATGCTGCTCTGAGCACTGATATACACATCTTTGCCTGGGCATATGTTTTCATTTCTCTTGGGAACGTTCCTAGGAGTAGAATTGCTGAGTCTTAGGATAATTCTTTAACTTTGGGGGGAACTGCCGTGCTGTCTTCTAAAGCAGCTGTACCATTTTACTTTCCCATTAGCCATGTATGGCATATATTTCTTTGCCAACAAAGGTGCGTCTAGTCAAGCTGTGGTTTTTGCAGTAGTCATGTATAGATTTGAGAGTTGGACTATAAAGCAAGCTGAGCACTGAAGAATTGATGCTTTTAAACTGGTGTTGGAGAAGACTCTCGAGAGTCCCTTGGACTACAAGGAGAACCAACCAGTCCATCTTAAAGGGAATCAGTCCTAAATATTCATTGGAACGACTGATGAAGCCGAAGTTCCAATGCTTTGGCCACCTGATGGGAAGAACTGACTCATTTGAAAAGACCCTGATGCTGGGAAAGATTGAACGTGGGAGGAGAAGGGGGCGACAGAAGATGAGGTGGTTGGATAGCATCACCAACTCAATGGACATGACTTTGAGTAAACTTCGGCAGTTGGTGATTGACAAGGAGGCCTGGTGTGCTACAGTCCATGGGGTCGCAAAGAGTCGGACACGACTGAGCAACTGAACTGAGCAACTGAACTGAGCTGAGCCATGTATGAGGTTTTTAATTTCTCCACGTCCTTGCCAACATCTGTTTGTTGTGTCTGTTATTTAAGCTTTTCTGTTGTGAGGATTATCTTTTTGTGGTTCTTATTTGTATTTTTCTTAAAAGCTGATGTTTAGTTTTCGTGTGCTAATTGGTTGTTTCTCTTTGGAGAAATGTATTCAGACAGATTCTGTGGCCAGTTTTATATTGGGAAAAGCTTTTTCATATATTTTGGGTATAAGACTCTGGATACAGTAACTGATACTATCATTTTTGAAGTTTATTACTTTTAGTTTTTTTTTTTTTCTTTTAAAAATCAGACTCTTTGGAAATTATATATAGGAAGTAGGTAGACGTCTGGAAGGAACAAATTAGAGCAGTGCTGTCCAGTAGAACTGTGTGACGAGGTCAGTATTCTGTATCTGCACTACTGGTGTCATAGACAGCCACATATGGAAAATGTGGCTATTGTAACCACAGAACTGAATTTGAAATTTGTTTTTAATAGCCACATGTGCTAGTTACTACTTGATTTGATAGTGCAGATCTTAGAGTGCTACAAAGTTAGTCCTAAGGATAAGAAAAGGACCAAGGACTGCTCTTCAGATGTTAGGGAACCCAGACTAGTTTTAGGACGAGCTGACAATGTTGAAAGACTATCCAGGAAACTAATGTTATTTTTCAAGAAAAGAAAGAGGAGATATCCTTTTGATAAATAGGATAAGATTATACTTCGATGCAAGGACTTCCCTGGTGGCTCAGATGTAAGAGAGTCTGCCTGCAATGCAGGAGATCTGGGTTCAATCCCTGGGTCAGAAAGATCTCCTGGAGAAGAAAATGGCAACCCACTCCAGTATTCTTGCCTGTAAAACCCCATGGATGTAGGAGCCTGGCAAGGCTGTGTCATGGGGTCGAGCTGGACTCGACTGAGCAACTAACACATACTTTGATACCCACTTAATCAGAGGAACAAGAAATGAAGTCCACCAAATAGAATTTGACTTGTTTAGGTGGATAAGCTTCTTTTCCAGGACTTTGATTTTACAAGGAATAAGTATCTTATTACTATGAGATAGAACAGTTCAGCAAGAGGACAGATTGATAGAGTACAAAATGTATAATAGCAGGAGCTCATCAATGGAAAATTGTGGTGTCCTTACAGGAAGCATGGCATAATAGTCTTAAATTATATACATTATAGGTACAAGATCTTATTTTTATATTGTAATCAATAGCTTGAAAAAACATTCAGTGAGTATCATAGGTACTAGTGGAAAATAAATGGCCTCAGAGAAGATGGACAGGTTGAACACATACAGAGCATGTTAAGATATGGTGTATCTTTAGTTTTTACTCTGAATGGGGGGATGGCCATTGGAGATAGTTCAACAGAAAGGATCTTATTTTTTAAATTATTTTAACTAGATTATTCTGAAAGTGGCTGATGGAATTTTGCAGACAGTCATTTGGGGAAGGACCAGGGAGGTGACAGTGGAAGTGGTGAATAGTAGTTGTATTTTGAAGTTAATATAGACATATTTTCTTCCAGATCTTTGTGAGGGCTGAGAGAGAAATCACTGATGTCACCAAAGTTTTGGCTAGGAATTTATAGGAACACTGATGGGGAAAGAACTCAGAAGGAACAAAAGTTTGGGGTGAATGTCACATTTGAGTTGTGGGTATGTTAATATAAGCTTCTTATTAGACATCCACTTTGAGAGATGTTAATTAGGCAGTAGCAGGTGTGGGATCCATTGGGGTCAAGGGTAGGGTTTCATAATGGAGGGGGCACAAGACTTTGTAAGGTGATTCAAGAGAGAATGGAACAACAGATTGTGGAGACATCATGTTGTTTAGTTGTTAAGTCATGTCCAACTCTTGTGACTCCATGTAGCCTGCCAGGCTCCTCTGTCCATGGGATTTCCCAGGCAGGAATACTCAAATGGTTGCTGTTTCTTTCTCTAGGGGATCTTCCTGACCCAGGGAAATTTTACTCTTTGGAGTACAATTTTTACCTGCATAGCCATGTATTTACCAGTGCAATCAAGATACGGTTCCATACCTCCCAAAAATTTGCCATGAAGCTTCTTGTAGTCAACTCCTTTCCTCCACCGTGTCCCCTGGTGATCACAAATCTGTTTTCACAGACAACTCCTTTAAAGAAATTTTATTGTAAGTGAGAGAGGTGTACTCTGACCTGGATTGACAACATGAGAATTTAATAATGAGTGGTCTTATGTGTTTCTGACTTACTGTTTACAAACTTTTTCATAAATGTTGTTTATTTGCTCAGTTGCTGTGACTGCATGGACTGAAGCTAGGCTTCCCTGTCCTTCACTATCTCTCAGAGTTTGCTCATACTCAGGTGCATTGAGTCGATGGTGCCATCCAACCATCTTCTCCTGCTCTCAGTCTTTTCCAACAAGTTGGCTTTTCACATCAGCTGGCCAAAGTATTGGAACTTTAGCATCAATCTTTGAATATTCATGATTGGTTTCCTTTAGGATTGACTGTTTTGATCTCCTTTTGTAGTTTTAGCCTTTTTAAAAAAAATAAAAATTAGACCACATTGACAGTTTAAGACATCTTTTGGAAAGATCCAAAGTGATATTTGGGAGTGTTTATTGAGTACATCATGACAATTGAGTAATAGTGTAATTCTTTGAAAATTGAGCAGACTTGAAAAGATTTCCATCCATCACATGGATGGAAAGTTTTATAAACAGAAACAAAGCCAGAGATTTAAGTTATTTTTCCTAAGACTGTTTTGGGTCTAGTCTTAAAACATAGTTTTAGATTAACATAGATTACCAGTGAGTCCATGAAGAAAATTCAATGTAGTTGCTTAACTTACGCAGCTTTTCATATTTTAATCAAATGTATCATTGACTTTGCAAGAGTACCTCTAAATACTAGTATCACCAGTTCTTTTCAAAAGAAGATTACAGAGCTGATTATTGATTGCTTTCATTGATTCTACAAATACAGAGGTTATTGATTCCTGCTCTTTGTAAATATCAATTCGTGTGGTGTTCCCCACCTTTGATCGCTGTTCTTTGGGCGAGGTTGTTAAACTTTACAGAGGTACTAATGAACTTTTGTTTTTCTGGCTTTTTTTTTTTCCTATTTATTTTGTTTTCCTTTAGCTGAAAAAAACTTGGTTAAAATTTGATGCTTTGGGTGTCCTTATATATTGAGAGAATCCTGCACAGCAGACTGGTTTATCATTAAGTCCCTTAATCATTTAGTTGAGCAGTACTTGCTGTTTTTAATTTTAACTGTCATACAGATAATCTGTATCTTTAATGGACCAAAAGAGCAGTTTTAAATAAGTTAAAGACCATAAAGTACAACTGTGTAAATTTATGTTAGTAATTGGCACTCCACCTATAAATTATATTAGCAAAACAAGTGTTTATAGTCATATCCAGGTTGGTTTCTCCCAGACTAGTCAAGGGAATGTTTGTGGAGGGGTGCCTACAAATAACAATTAGAAATTGTTTCTTAATTTAGAAATAAAACACAAATTATAAGAATTTCACTAGTGGATTTATTTTAAAGGTCAACAGGGTAAATTTCACATCATGAAAACAGGGGTTTTGAGGGTGAATATTGATAAATCATAGCTTTATTTTAATGTAAACCTGAAATTAAACATGCTACATAGTCACGGTGGGGGGAGGGCTTCCCCAGTAACTCAGATGGTAAAGAATCTGACTGTAAAGAATGTGGGAGACCTGGGTTTGAGCCCTGGCTCGGGAAGATGATCTGGAGTAGGAAATGGCAACTTAACTCCAGTATTCTTACGTGGAGAATTCCATGGACAGAGAATCCTGGCAGACTATAGTCTATGAGATTGCAAAGAGTCGGACATGACTGAGTGTCTAATACTTGATAGTCGTTTTTAGCACTTTTCCCTTATGTAATTAAAGGCAACAGTCTACTCATTCATAAAATATAACTTTGAGATTTTAAAAAAATACCTACTATTAAAATTTTATTATGGTAAACTTTAAAAATTTTTGGTTCTTAAATTATGTGTTTAAAAGAATTATATACCATAGTCTTCAGTAGTAAGTTTAAGATAATTTCATTGTGTTAATAACTAAAAAGCAATTTTAAGACATAAAGTCTACTGAGTATTGTACTATTGAACCAGTCTAGTGAAAATTTTGTTAATTTTCTTAAAAAAGATAGGAAGACCGTTAGCTAAATCATTCAAATAAGGTTTTTCAGATGGTTTTCTAAAGAGTAAAGATGCCAATTACTGAAGGCCTTGATTTTTTAATAATTTTATTTATTTTTAACTGTTAGGTCTTAGTCACAGTGCATGGAATCTTTCCTTGTGGCATGTGGGCTTTTAGTTCCCTGACCAGAGATTGAGCCCACGTGCACTGCATTGGAAGGCAGATTCTCAACCACCAGGGAAGTCCTGGAGACTTTGATTCTTGAGCAGTTTCTTTAATTCTGGTGTTCATGAGTATCAGTAGTTGGTAACTCTGCTCATCGAGTGTACCGCTTCACCCACACAAGGCCAGATAGATAAATGTTGTAAAACTCCTTTTCTTTATAGTAAATCTAAACAACATAATGTTACGTAAGGGGTGTGTTGTGAAGGTTTACTTTGGATGATAAATTGGGAAAATTAAAATGGAAGTTGTGTAAGTTGTAGATCGTTGTAAATTGAAGCATTCACAGAATTGAACAGCTTGAGGAGGTGTCTGACATCCTAAAGCCCCAAAATATAGTAGCCTATAAAATCTGGCCCTTTTCTAGGAAAATCAAAGATAATCAGGAAGAAACTTCATCTTGAGGTAGGTTTCTGTTGCAGATGAAAAATAATGTAGTGGTAGAAAAAATATTTCCTAACCCTTGAATGAAATTATGTGATTGATTGTGTTTAAACTGAATTTGATAAGTCAGTATTGTAAGGGGGGGCGGTAATCTTAATAGATTACCTAAATTTTTCCAGTTTTTAGGACCAGGAACAGTTACGGTTCATTAAGTAAACATTCTGGAGAATATAGGCCTTTGAATGCCTGTACATTTAATAAAGGCCTTGTAATGTTCATGTTTTAGCTTGGAGATTAGGATAGAAGTGTTTTTTTGTGTGTGAGTGTGTCTTATCTGTTCGATTATTAGCTAATGTGTGTCCAGAAGTGTTTTGATTTATTTAAAATGATATTTTAGTTGCCTTTTTATTTTGACTAGATTTTTTACGATTCTGAACTCAATGGAGTCACAATTCTCTTGTGTTCAATGCTTGTTCTCTAGTAACAGTGTAACTTTCCTGAAGACTTTTTAATGGCTTGGGTTTTATAATTAGAGAATTCAGCTCTTTCATTACCTCCTGTGATTTACTGTATAACTTTCTTGTGGGGCAAGTGATTACTTAGTTTGTAGCTGGTTCCTGAAGCTGTTAAGAAAGCTTCCTATTATCTATTCTATAACCATAAAGATTATCTCAGTGGTTTTTCTTTTCCTGTTTTCTCTTTCTCATGTTTTCACATTGATGAGCTTTGGCATCTTATAAGGCATGGTCTACTTAAACTTACTTGGAGGAATCTTTGTAAGTTTCTTGAGAGCCCATTTTTGCTTAAGCAGCAGATAAGTTCTGGGACCCTAAAAGCACTTCAGCATAACCCATAACATTTTTCTTCAGAGAACTAAAGCATTTGACTTCCTTTGTGTTCGTGATGCTATTACATAAATCGAAAATACACTGTTTCTTCATTTTTGTTAAAGTGATATATACCCTGGTCAGATGAAATAGTACAGTTCAAAAAAGGAATTTCAGTGCCTTAGAGCATAGGGAATCTGGAATGGCTAGTTCATTGGTTTGGAGACTGATGCCAGTGAGGAGTGAGTGGGTTGGAAGGTAGGTTAGGTCTCTAAATCCAACAGGGCTCAGGCGTGGTAACTCACTTTTTACTCCCAGAAATTGTACAGAGTATCTCAAAGGAAAGTAGTTTCTGAACACTGATATTTTATAGTTTTTGGATCATTATACTTTGGAAAATTGGGGGTCAAAAGACAAACAGCTTTATGTAAAAATGGAAGAAAGTAGTCATAAAAAGTTACTAAGTAGCTCTTTTGGTAATTCCCATAACTGGACTAAAACTGACAAACAGCTCAGTTAATACTCTGCTACTGAGAAGAAACTTCTGCAGAAGCATGAGCCTACTTTCTGAATCATAGGATCTTAAGTTTTCTTATTTCCTAGGATTCAAATTTCCTTATTGCAACTTAAAACAAGGCATGGCTGTTCTAGTAACTTACTAAGGGTTGATTCTTTGGCACATGGGAAATCAATACTGTATTTCAAGAGAAGGGATATAGGGTGGTCAGTACTAAAATCTTTAGGATTAGTAGTAAGTTATTCCCTCACTTATTTGGCAATGCACACATACTTTTAAATTTGGAAAATGTTCCTGTCATGCCTACTTGCCTTGTTAAAACAGAATAGAAATATTTTGATATTCTTATGGTTGAGCAGAAGAAAGAAATTGTCTGAGACTGCAGAATCAATGTTCTCACCGCTAGGATTGGAGACTTATAAATTCAGAAAAAACTAGCCACTGATGAGGTGTATAAGAGGGAGAAGCATCACACTATCTATGGGTTTTAAAATGTCAATGCTTTGAAGTTAGGCAGGGCAACAGATGGTGGATTGTTCCTTAGCTTTGGAGTCAATAGCTAAAATGGTTCAGAACTAGAATTACTAGTTTTTTTCCTACTGGTATGTCTTAACTTAGGCCCTGGAGGCTTTTGTAAAAAGAACAACATGGAATAAAAAGACTTTCTGGAACTAATGTTCTTGTGGGAAGGGTTTTGTTGTATGTTTTTTCTCTTTATAAATGTAAGCACCAGTA
This sequence comes from Antilocapra americana, assembly GCA_007570785.1. Taxonomy (NCBI): domain Eukaryota; kingdom Metazoa; phylum Chordata; class Mammalia; order Artiodactyla; family Antilocapridae; genus Antilocapra; species Antilocapra americana. The sequence goes on along the minus strand of ML661889.1, from coordinate 7,727,557 downwards.
CCATGCCATCACTTTGGTATGTCTTTAGCAGTCACTGGAATACTTGTGGAATACAGTGGAAGCAGCAGTTGAAAAATCTGTCACTTTTGAGAGCTAAATGTGTGCTGGGCAGTGAATTTAGGCACTAGTGAATAGTGGACAAGATAGACAGTACCCTCTCTTGGAGCTCTGAGTGGAGCTTATGCTAAATGTTAGAATTGATAGTGGTATGTACACCCAGCTAACACATATGAAATGCCTGTTTCTATAGGCCAAGAGCAGTTAATAATGGAAGTTTTATATTGCTAACCTAATACTACAAACTAGTGATATTTATTTGTATGCTTCTGTGGGTGAAAATGCCAGGGATTTCACTAATAATAGCTCTGTTTGCAGAGTTGGTTAATTGCAGTCATTTGCTTATGTCCAGAGCTTAAAGCAGACGTTGGATATGTGTATGTGTGCAGCTGCAGGATTGAGAAGAATAAATTGGCCTTTTGAATGAAATTAGCAAAAAGAAGTGATTACTAGACGATTGACAATAATATATCATTTATAAGGATACAGTTGTTGGAATCTTCCTGACTTAGTTGTGAAGAAATTCTGTTTTCCTTTTATCCAATAGGATGTACAGTTACCCAGCACGTGTTCCTCCTCCCCCTCCTATTGCTCGGGCTGTAGTGCCCTCAAAACGCCAGCGTGTATCAGGAAACACCTCACGAAGGGGCAAAAGTGGCTTCAATTCTAAGAGTGGACAGCGGGGATCTTCTTCTAAATCTGGAAAGTGTAAGTATTATTATTGCAGCTTTCTGGTTCTGATATTTCTTGTATGTTGAAATTCAGAGATAAACGCAGTTAATAATATTAAAAACTTTTATCATGTGTGTACAAGTAATTGTGTGATCGAATAATGAAAGATGAGAAAATAGTGATTAAGGGGCCAGCTCTAGGCAGCCTTCTGTCCTTAAGGCCTTGGTAATTTGAAAAAGTCATTAGGTTTTAAGAAGTTGCAAAACCCATTCAGTGTATAAAATAATGTTGATAACTAGAAAATGCTTTAAGATAGAATTGAGGGGTTTTCTTAGCAGGCTTAAAAAGTAATAATGCTGTTGCTAAGGGAATAGACTTAATGGATTCAGTTTCCAGCTAATAATTAAAAGATCAGTGGCCACCCCCCCATTACTAGGACAGTCTGGTACAGGCTCCCATTTCTCTCCTAGGATCTCTTGTTGACTGCTATTGTATAGTCTAGAGGGGAAATGTGTTTGGTTATCTGGTAGCTTCTGGTACATTTGATTTTAATCTAGGTTTTTGTTTGTATTAACAGTGAAAGGAGATGACCTTCAGACCATTAAGAAGGAGTTAACCCAGATAAAGCAAAAAGTGGATTCTTTACTGGAAAGCCTGGAAAAAATTGAAAAGGAGCAGAGCAAACAAGGAGGTAAGTGGTCCTATTGCTTGTTGGGTGTAAAGCAGAGTTTAGTTACCTAATAAGCTAGTTGCAAGTATATGTTGAAATAGTGGGATATAAAGCAATTGAATATGAAACTTGTGGAATTTGAATTGGGAAGGGCGTTTTGCGGGAGGATTTAGATTTGTGCTGCAGTTCTGTGATCTGTTAGTGGGGACTGTCTACATCCTGTGGACATTACTTGCCCCTAGACAGACTTGTCCTTCTCATCCCCAGTAGAGATGAAGAATGATAAGTCAGAAGAGGAGCAGAGCAGCAGCTCCCTGAAGAAAGATGAGACTAATGTGAAGATGGAGTCTGAGGGGGGTGCAGATGACTCTGCTGAGGAGGGGGACCTACTGGATGATGATGATAATGAAGATCGGGGGGATGACCAGGTGAAAACCATGGGAAAGGAGAGGAAGAGGTGGTGGAGGGGGGATCAGGGACACATGGAGTGCCTCTAACTCCATCCTGTTTGTGTCTGTTTCTCACAGCTGGAGTTGATCAAGGATGATGAAAAAGAGGCTGAGGAAGGAGAGGATGACAGAGACAGCGCCAATGGCGAGGATGACTCTTAAGCACATAGCGGGGTTTAGAAATCTTGTCCCATTATTTCTTTACCTAGGCGCTTGTCTAAGATCAAAATTTTCACCAGATCCTCTCCCCTAGTATCTTCAGCACATGCTCACTGTTCTCCCCATCCTTGTCCTTCCCATGTTCATTAATTCATATTGCCCTGCGCCTAGTCCCATTTTCACTTCCTTTGACCCTCCTAGTAGTTATGTTAAGTCTTACCCTGTAATTTTTGCTTTTAATTTTGATACCTCTTTATGACTTAACAATAAAAAGGATGTATGGTTTTTATCAACTGTCTCCAAAATAATCTCTTGTTATACAGGGAGTACAGTTCTTTCCATTCATACAATAGTTGCTTCCCTAACTACCAAGGCAGTCTCATTAGTTGAGTAGAACCTGAGAGCAGCTTTGAGTTAGAGGTATGTGTGTTATACCCCACATAAGAGTGCTCTGTGGGGCTGTTCAACACAAATGTAACAATGTATTTTTGTGAATGAGAGTTGGCATGTTAAATGCATCCTCTAGGAAAATAACTAGTGTAATAGTCTTAAGATTTGTTTTCTAAAGTTGATACTGTGGGTTATTTTTGTGAACAGCCTGATGTTTGGGACCTTTTTTTCTCAAAATAAACAAGACCTTATTAAACCAGGAATTTGGAGAAAAAATAAATACCCTGATTTTTTTATTTTTGTATTTTATAATTGTTTACTTCAAATTCTTTGTTTCACTGCAGCCTTCACAAAACCCTTAGAATGTACTAGATATATTTATCTTTGAGTCATAATTATTATGCATACCAACATACACTTCAACTTAGGTTTCACTGGGGTGGGTGTTGAATCAAGGAGACAAGTGACTTGGATTGAAGTGGAGATTTGTTTGCAAGAATGGCTTTTAAAGTCTAATGAAAAAGTTTGGGAACTTCTTTAAGCCTTTTTGTCAATGCTTTGTGACCCAGTTGGCACCTTTTTTGAGATTTTTGTCGTGTGCTGAATTGTTTTATCCTTAAGTAGAAGAGGTTCAAACATGTCAAGAGTGAAACAGCTGGAGAATGAAACTTGTGTTTTCTTCCATTTTGTTTTTAACTGCTGTTATAGCCCCAGTTACTGAATGGATTCCGAGTCTGTGCCTCAGTGTTAACTGAAAATTGTAGAGCTCTCTATTTCCGGGTCTTCTGTAGTCCGTTTCCTCCTACAAAACTGCGAGGACAGAGTCACACATTTATTTTACTTTCAATTAATTCAGTCCATTCAAGCTAATTTTAGGCATGGTATTAATTAGCACTCAAACTGGGACTTATTAAAGCGCCTTCAGGTTTGTGATGCTTGCCTTGTCCTGAAAGGCCCTTTTTATTTATGTTTTATGCTTCAGTTTTTCTGGCAGGACAGGACAAAAATATAGTTAGTTTGGGCTGTTAACACTTTTGCAAACCTTGAATTCCCCAGAAAGTTGCTGCTGTTTCGAAGGCATTTATATACAACTTGGTGTCCTATTTATAAAGGTTCCGTAAATCATTTTATATAACAGGTGACAAAGTAGAATAGAAGGGAAAGGCTAAACTATGGACTGCCCTTGTATCTCATATCACGGTATATAAGTAGGTTTTGTTAGATACCTTGGTCATAAATACTTCTAACTACCTTGTTTTAAATATTTTATGTTTTCATATGTTGCACAGACTCAGAATGTAGCACATAACTGATGACAAGAAAATAAACTAGATCCTTAGACGAAGGGTCAGATTTCTAGGTCAAAGTTCTAAGATGCCAATACAAGCTGTTTTGAGATTGTTAGCCATTGGTATTTTAAAATAGTGTACCACTTAGCCCAGGCATGAAAGTGTCTGTTTTTCATTCCATATGAAACCAAGTATTGAAAAACCTATGGAAAGCTCAAAACAAAGTAAAATACAGCGTTGCGTTTGCTTGCTTGGATATAAAATGTAGAATAATGGGTTTTCTCAGTATACCATGAAATCTAATACCCTTGAAGCTTTAGGGTACTTTTATTTAGAGATCAGTTTTTAAAATGTACTTTTTCTGAGAACACATGGCTGGCCTGTGACTGCACTGACCGACCATTGTTGTTTAGTTGCTAAGTTGTGTCCACTTCTTGGCGACCCCATGGACTGATCACTGATGAACTAGTTTCATTTTCAGGAGAGAACCAGGCAGCATCATTACTGACTGTAACCTGAGAGAATGAAGGACTTAGCCACATTAAAAAGTTCTGTACAGTTGACCTTTTTCTTTAGTATGAGAAAAATTCAGCTGCACCAATATAAAGTAGGGTTTGAATTTGGGGACCCTAGTTAAGATCACCTTGACCAAGAAAATGTATTTCAGTTGAATTCAGAGGGGTCAAAAAAAAAGTGGTACCCTGATTACTTGCAGAAACTAGTTAACAGTAGTAAGCATGTGTGACATAGAAATGAGAGTGATGAGTAAGTTTTATATATAATAATGAAAAGTGGGGATATGATGTAACCTTAAAGAGCCTCGCTCTTTCTATCACTGCTGTAACTCACAGAGAATGGGTATTTCTTCTGTGATGTTTGAATAATAAGGGACACTTATGTTGGAGGATTTTTAGTGTTTGAAGAAACATTAGGGATAAAGTAAAAATTTGGCCAGTTAAACCGTAGAGAAAAGGCTCAGTATAAATGGCTACCTGACTGGAATGGCAGAATTCCAAATGTTTAGAGAAGAGATTAAATTAGGGACTTTGAAAGTTCCAAGTTATTCTAATTTTTATTAGTCAAATTAAGAAAGCCTCAAAACAGTAGCTGGTTGTGTCAGTAACTTTCAAGTTTACAAAAAAATAACTGTAGAACTCCAGTTACGAAAAGCAGGACCTATTTAGAGAATGTTAAAGAATTAGACATCCTATTGTGAGCTAGAGTGGGACTCTTTACCCCACCACTTGAATTAAAACTACAAGACAGGTTAGGAAGAGAGAAAGGATAATGTAATGAGGAATATGCCAAAAAGACAAAACAGTTAATGGGAAGGAGTTGTAACCTAAAACATACAGGGAATAAGAAGCTGCCTGTACACAGTCCACTGGAATTTTCTGAGGTGATGGAAATATTTCTTCATGCATTGACCAATATGGTAGCCTTGTGAGTGAGCCTTTGAAATGTGGCTAATGTGGGGAATTCCCTGGTGGTCCAGTGGTTAGGATTCTGGGCTTTTACTGCCAAGGACCTGGGTCCGATCCCTAGTTTGAGAGCTAAGGTCCCACAAGCTGTGGAGCCCCATCCCCCAAAATGTGAGGAGTTGGATTTTCATTTTAACTTGAGTAGTCACTTGTGGTATGTGACTGCCTTCTTGGGTAGTATTAGAAAATATCTAGCAGTTTCTAAACAAATGATAGATAATTGATTACTAACTCAAACTTACATGAACAGATGTGACTGTTTTCAAGATGTTCCTTGTCTGGAGTTGCAAATACTTATTTCTGAGCCCCAGGCACTAACATTGAAGACTTTCCTAGAACACTGAAGATTACCTAGGACATCCCTAGACCCTAAATCTCATATTCTCTAATATGAGAACATCTACAACTGCAAGCCTATGCTGTTGTGTCATCCACTCTCTTGAAAAAATAATACACCGTTTTTCTTTCCATCTGTCCACTGAATACTGGAGTGGTTCATAGACCTAATCATAGGAAAAGCGCGTTGTTGAAAAATGCCTGGATAAGAGCTGAATAATTTGTAAAAATTATTCTTTGTTAGGACAGAACAATGACTGCATTCTTTGACCCTGTACCTTGAGGCTCTGTGTGATTCATGAGAAGCACCTGGCAGTGCTGTTGCAGGAATGTTGTTAAGGCTCTCCCAAAAGGACTTACTAATGTGGAGGGAGTTAGATGACACAGATTGACCCAGACAAGCCACGATAATGGTACGACTGTGAGACATGCTGCGGGTAGGAGGAAGGTGAACCTGTTGATTTCCAGCTGGGTCCTTGGTTAACAGCTTTACTAGTTCCATCCAGACTTAGAAGTCATATTGGACTTTGATGTATGGATATTTTTTGGGTTTAGGGTTTTTTTGGCCTGTTTTGTCCCTGCCTTGAAGGATACTTGGTCCTTCAAGCAGAATTAACAATGTCATATTTCAAACACCCTATTGGTCTTTCTGGGAGAAATCAGCCTAACCAGAGAGCTTGTAGTGGACCAGGTAGTCTGCTGAATAGCAGGCTAGAGCCAGCTGCCAGCCCAGCCTCACCCACAAAATTTCTCTCCCTGCTTAGAACCTGTGTTTTACTTTTTGTTAGTTTCATCATCCAGCCAAACCTGACCGTTCCTCAAAATTTTATATGCACTCAGCACAAAAGTTGTTGGGTAGCAGCAACTAGGTCATTCCGAGGCCCAGAAGTTGCTGGGGTTTAGTTGCTAGGAAGTTGTCTGCATAACTGCAGAAAATCTTGTGGTTGCCTGTACAATGTCTTTTCCAGGAGCCCCGTGTTGGGCTGACCTTTCAGCTACAGGTGTTTTCAGCCCTGCCTTGGGCAGAGGAACAGCCTTGGACAGCATCCTCACATTGTTTTCTCATGACACTTGGAGATGGGTGACCTCAGTGTTTGCATTCCATCTTAACCTGGGCGTACAGACTTGATCCGCTCTGGTGGGGCTCTGCAACTACCTGGGTACATAGCCAGGGCTCTGCTGTCTGCCCCCCTCCACCCGGGACCAGGCAGATGGCAGTGCACCCCTGCAGTTGTGCTCTCTTGTCCTGTGTCCACCTGAGTGTAAGTATCTGCATCTTCAAAATACTGACACCCCCAGCAGAGTTCCGCACTTCAAAGATTCTGCAGTCTTCACACAAGGGACTTGAAGGTTTGTTTTTCCCAAATCTCTGCAGACTTTGGAAAGCTCTGTGTAGCTTTGGTGTATCTGGAGTCATTCTTCAGCTTTTCCCACCAAGGTGGCAGCCTCCTGCCTGTCTTGTGTACACTTGACTTTCATTTTGCCTCCCTCAAAATGCCCTTTGGATGTTTTTTCATCATTGGTTCCCTAGCTGTGTTCTCCCCCTGCTCTCTTTTTTGGCAGTTTTATGGAAATCCTCAGTTCTTTTCCTTAAGCAATATTGACACCTATCAGTTTCATGATAATCCTGGCACGATTCAGTTGCAACATGGCCACACCTTTTTTTGTAAGAAATGTGCTAGTGAAACATCAGCCAAGGTTAACAACACATGTACATTTGCAAATAGCTCATGTAAACATAACTGTTCAGAAATAAAGATGATACACCATATATTAATAGCTGGTGTTAAAGCCCATGTGCCTTCTAAACAACTCTTCAGTTGTTTTTTTTCTCGCCATCTTTTGTCATCCCAGGCCAGGCTACCATCACCCTTCTCCTGGCTTGCTCAGTACCCTCGTTTATAACCACTGAGATCCTTTTCCAGTCCACTTAACTACACACCAATCACAGTAGTGTTTTCAAAATAAAATGATAGCACTTTTCAGCTTAAAACCCCCCTGGCCTTACTTGCCCTTAGGATAATGACAAAACTTCTTAACAAAATGTTCAGTTGCTTAGTCATGTCCCACTCTGTGACCCCATGGACTGCAGCACACCAGGCTTCCCTGTCCATCAGCAACTCCCTGAGCTTGCTCAAACTCCTGTCCGTTGAGTCAGTGATGCCATCCAACTGTCACCCCTCCTACCTTGAGTTTTTCCCAGGGTCAGGGTCTTTTCCAATGAGCCAGTTCTTCACATCAGGTGGCCAGAGTTTTGGAGCTTCAGCATCAGTCCTTCTTCCAGTGAATATTCTGGACTGATCTCCTTTAGGATGGACTGGTTGGATCTCCTTGCAGTTCAAGGGACTCTCAAGAGTCTTCTCTAACACCACAGCTCAAAAACATCAATGGTCTAATCTTGCCTGTCCAGCTGCTCTACCATATGCTCCTGCTTTGCCTTTTTCAACCATATGGAACTTCTCTCTGCCCCACCTACTCCCCATGCTCTTCTCCCTCTACTTTTACTTGTTTGTCCATATTCTATTCATCCTTAGAATCTAGCTCAGGTGTCACTCCAGGAATCCTCCCAACCTTTCCTAAGTAGACCAGTAGGCTCTCAGAACCAGGAATCTTTGTAGCATTGATTACATGATTTGTATGATTATTTGATTAATAAGTTTTAGAGTTGAAACAAGGCAGGAACCACATCTATTAATGTTCACCTATATATCCCAAGTATCTGACACAGTATCTGACACAAAAATACATGTTTGATGTATGAATGAAGAAAGGAAGAAATGGAGGAGAGTTAGCCTAGAGTAAGGCAGTCTTAGGAACAGGCAGCAGGAGGAATGCCAAGCAAGGCTGAAGAACTGACTTCACAACACGCCCGGAAGAATGCTGTAATGCCTGTGCCTGTCTCAAGGAGGCGCTTTCCTAACAGGTGAACTTCAGTTCAGTGCCTTTGCTTCCACTGTTGCACAGTCCTCTCCCGATGTCAGCCACTAACAAGTCCCTTAGTAATCCGTCTGATGCCGAGAATGAGAAAGGGCATTATCCAGAAAGATGGATGTACCCACTGCAATTAACTCATCTTTCAATAAAGTCCAGTTTTTCTTACATAGCCCACTCTCAGTAAGCAGCTCTCCTACTCTTTGACACCTGCATTCTTTTATTTTTAAAATCAAAGTGTATACACACACACTATAAGGTGCATACATTTTAAGCATATAGCTTTACTGTTTGTAAAGTGAACATGCCTGTTCAAACACCACCCTGATCAGGATATGGAATGATACCAGTACCCCAGAAACCTTCATGCCCCCTCCACTAGGTACCACCAGGTAACCACTATTCTGACTTCTGTCACTGTTAGATAGGTTTTGTCTGTTTTTGAAGTGTGTATGGATGGAATAGTATTGTGGAAGTTTGGGCTTCCCCAAGAAAACACTTGGATGCAGTAGTTTTTTGAGGGATTGATCCTGGGAGACAGGAGTAATGAAGTGGGGAGCGTTAGTTAAGGAAAAACCAATATGAAGATGTGCTATTGAGCCAACATGTAACACTTTCCAGGATTGTCTGAGAAATGAGAGGATAGAGGCTGGAATATGCTGGCTCCTGTTCCCCATTAACTTACACAATTCTGGGCTGTAATCAATCTTAACAGGCTCCAGCAGCGTTGAAGAACATTTGGATTATTTTCGGTTTGGGATAGTACTGTTATGAACATTTCTGAACCTGTCTTTGGAGAACACATATGTACATATTTCTGTAGGGTATATAATTGGGTGGAATTTGGGGGTCATATGGTAAAGGTATATTTAGCTTTAGTAGATACTGCAAAACACTTTCCCCAAAGTTGTTATATATATTCTTACAACTGTAAATGAAATTTTCAATTCTCCACATCCTTGCCAACACTTGATATTGTTAGTCCTCTTAATTTTAGGTTTTTTAATGAGTATGTAGTGGCATCTCACTTTGTGTTTCCTTTTTGGTAAACTTTTCATTGCATAATTAACATAGAAAATGCACAAATCGTGTGTAGCTGTTGACTTTTCACACACTGAATACACACAATAGCTAGAAGTCAAGAACTGGAAAATCACCAGCATTATAGCCCCATGCATGCATGCCCTCTTCTCATCACTATACTACCATCCCAGGAACATACTATCCTGACACCACAGATTGTTTCTGCCTGATTTTGAACTGCAAATAAATGGTATAATAACGTAGTTTTTTGCGTCTGGCTTTTTGATTCAATATCATGTGCAATTCATCTCTATTGTTGCATGTTCATACTGTTGTAGACTATTATGCTGTAAAAATATACTGCAATTTATTCATTCTGTGAACAGGTATTTGTACTGTTTTTGATTTTGGATGTTACGAATAAAGCTGCTATGAACATTCTAGAGCATGTCTTCTTGAACACATGTATCTATTTCTTCTGGTTGTGTAACTAAGAATGAAGTTACTGGGATAGAGTATTCTCCACGCCCTTGCCTACCTGCTATATTCCCTCTCTAATTTTAAAGATGCCTAGTGGTATCACATTAAATTTTTCTTTTATAAAAAATACGACTTTAATGTTTGATTTACAGGAAAGTTGCAAGGATGTACAGAGAACTCCTTGTGTATCTGTCATCCAGTTTTTCTTAATGTTAACATCTTAACACTACCATGGCACATTTGTCAAAAATAAGAAGCCAATACTGGCATATTACTGTTGAACTCCAGACCTTATTCAGATTTTACCAGTTCTTCCCTGTATATGTGTGTGTTTTTGCAGTTTTGTCACATGCATAAATTCACATAACCACCACCACAATCAGTGTTACAAAGAGCTGTCCCATTACCACAAAGGAACACTTGTACTATTTATCACTTCCTTGTGTGCTCCCCCATCCTCCCACTACCATCCCTAACCTGGGAAACCACTCACCTGTTCATCACCATCATCTTAAAATTTCAAGAAGTTATATAAATGGCTCCTCCCCACCCAACAGCAAGATGCCCTTAAATTTCATCCAAGTTGTTACATGTATCGATAGTCTGTTCCTTTTTGTTGCTGTGGATATTCAAGTTTGTTAATTGTTCCTCTGGCTAAGGACATCTGGGATGTCTCCACTTTGGAGCTATTACAAACAGAGCTGCTATGAACAACTGTGTATCAGTTTTTGTGGACATTTTGTGGTGATTGGTGAGTACTATGGTAATATGTACATGTTTATTTTTATTAAAAACTGCCAAACTATTTACCAGAGATGCTGTATTATTTTACATTCCCATGGACAATGTATGAGACATCCAGTTTCTCCACATTCTTGCCAGGATTTGGGATTGTCACTTAATTTTTATTTTTCTAATAGGTTTGTAGTGGTTCTCTGTTTTTGCTTGCTTGTTTGTATTTCCCTAGTAGCTAATGGTGTTGACCATCTTTTCATGTGCTTATCTGTTATCCATGCATCCCTCTTTGGCAAAATAGCTGTTCATGTTTTTATCAATTTTATCATTGGATTTTTTAAACTGCTAAGTTTTGAGAGTTCTTTATATTTTCTAGCTACATGTCCTTTGTTTAGATGGCTTGCAAATGTTTCCCCCACTCTGTAGATTGGCTTTTCATCTACTTAACAGAGACTTCTTGAAACGAAAGTTTTAAATTTTGGTGAAGTCCAGTAATCAGTTCTTTTTCCTTTATGATCATGCTTTTAGTGTCATTTCTAAGAATTCTTTATGAGGACTTGGACCCTGCCGATTTTCTCCTATGTTTTTCTCTTAAAAATTTTAGAGTTTTAGCTTCTTATGTTAAATCTATGATTCATTTAAAGTTATTTTTTGTATAGCTTGGGAGATTTAGACTGAAGGATGTTCTTGTTTGTTTGTTTTTTAAACTATGGTTATTCAATTATTCCAACACCATTTGTTGAAAAGAATACCTTCCTCCACTGAAATGCTCCTGCACTTTTGTCAGAAATGAATTGAGCATAGTTGTATGGGTCTATTTCTAGGTTCTCTTTTTTGTTCTGTTGTTCAATGTATTAATCCATTTGTCCATATCATATTTTTTTAACTGCAGCTATATAGAAAGTCTTAAAATTGGGTAGAATGTTTCTTTCTACACTTCACTATTTTATGTTTTCAAACTTGTTTTAGTTATTTCCTTTGCTTTTCCGTATGCATTTTAGAATATGCTTGTATGTTAAAAATCTTACTTGGATTATGATAAGAAATGTACTAAATCTATAGATCAGTTTAGGAGAATCAATGGCTTTAATCAATGTTGAGTCCTTTAATCCATGAACATAGTATGACTTTCCCTTTGTTTAGGTCTTTTCATCAGGGTTTTGTAGTGTTATCTTGACCTTGCATCATCTTGTAACCTTATTGAACTCTTATTCTAGAAGTTTCAGGTTTTTAATAGCTTCATTGGGAAATGAATTTTCTCAGTGCATTGAGAATTTTGGAGATTCATCTCTGAGATAGCCATGCCATCTGCAAATATGAATTTTCTTCCTTTCCAATACATATGATTTTTGTTTTCTTTCATTCTTGTACTGTTTACCGGCTAGGATTTCTAGTACTATGATGCATAAGGGTGGTAAGACCAGACATCCTTGCTTTGTTCCCAGTTTGGAGGGGGAAATACTGTTTTACCATAAGTATGATGTTAGCTGTAGATTTTTCACACATACTCTATTTGGTTGAGATAACTTCCATCCATTCCTAACTCACTGAGAATATTTTTTCATGAATGAGTGTTGAATTTTGTCTGTAGATTTCCTTGGGTAGTATGGTCTGTTTTTTTTTGGCTGTGCCACACAACTTTATTTCATTTCCTGGCCAAGGATCAGCTTGTGCCCCATGCAGTGGAAACATGGAGTCCCAACCACTGGATCACCAGAGAATTCCTGGTAATATGGTCATTTAAAAAACATTGATCCTTCCAATCAAAGAATATGGTCTGTCTTTCCATCTATTTGTGGCATCTTTATTTTCTTTCATCACCATTTTACAGTTTTCAGAGTACAGGTCTCCTGCCTTCTTGTGTTTATTCCTATGTATAATAGATAAACTTTTGTCTATCCATCTACTTAATGGACACTGATGTGCTTCTACTTGTTGACTGCTGTGAATATTGCTGCTATGAACACGATGTACAAATATCTATTCAAGTTTCTGCTTTCACTTTTTTGGCTATGTACTTTGTAGTAGACTTTCTGGATCATAGGCAAACTCTGTTTTCTGAGGTGTTTGTCACACCATTTTCTACAGTGGTCACACCATTAATTTTCTGGTCATACCACATGGCTTGTGGGATCTTAGTTCCCCAACCAGAGATCAAACCCAGGCCCCTGGCAGTGAGAGCACCAGATTCTAACAACTTAACTGCCAGGGAATTACCTCGGCTGCACCATTTTAAAGTCCTATCAGCAATGCCAGACGTTCAAATTTCTCCACATCCTCCCCAATACTTGTAATTTTTTTCTTTTTTTGATAATAGCCATCCTAGTAAATGTGACATGGTATCTCAGTGTGGTTTTGATTTGCATTTCCCTAATGATTAAATGATGTTAAACATTTTGGCTGTGTTTACTGACCAGTTTTATATATTCCTTGGAGTAATGTCTGTTCAAATCCGTTATTTATTTATGGCTGTGCTGGGTCTTCAGTTGTGGCGAGTGGGGGCTACTCTTTGATGTGGTATGTGGGCTCCTCATTGTAGTGGCTTCTCTTGTTGCAGGGCACAGACTCAAGGTGTGCAGGCTTCAGTCGCTGACTGGGGCTCAGTAGTTGTGCACGCACTTAGTTGCCTCATGGCACATGGGATCTTCCTGGAGCAGGGATTGAATTTATGTCCCTTGCATTGGCAGGCGTCTTCTTTACTACTGGATCACCAGGGAAGTCCCCTTTGCCTATTTTTTAATCCAGTTGTTTCATCTTTGTTGGGTTAAAGAAGTCCTTCATGAATACTGGATATCAGTTCCTCATGAGTTACATGATATTCAAATATTTCCTTTCATTCTGTGGGCTGTGTTTTCATTCTGTTAATTTTCCATGAAAGTGGAAGTGAAAGTCACTCAGCCGTGTCTGACTCTTTGCAGCCCCATGGACTATACAATCCATGGAATTCTCCAGGCCAGAATACTAGAGTTGGTAGCCTTTCCCTTCTCCAGAGGATCTTCCCAACCCAGGGATTGAACCTGTTCTCCTACATTGCAGGTGGATTCTTTACCAGCTGAGCTACAAGGGAAGTCCTAATTTTCTATAGGGTTTTTTTTTTAATTTATTTATTTTTTAGTTGAAGGATAATTGCTTCACAAAATTTTGTTGTTTTCTGTCAGACATCAACCTGAATCAGCCATAGGTATACATATGTCCCCTCCCTCTTGAACCTCCCTTCCATCTCCCTCCCCACCCCAGAGAGCCCCTGTTTGAGTTTCTTGAGTCATACAGCAAATTCCCATTGGCTATCTATTTTACATATGGTAATGTAAGTTTCCATGTTACTCTGTCCATACATCTCACCCTCTCCTCACCTCTCCCCGACGTCCATAGGTTTGTTCTCTATGTCTGTTTCTCCATTGCTGCCTTGCAAATAAATTCGATACCATTCTTCTAGATTCCACATATATGCATTATTATACAATACTTATCTCTCTCTTTCTGACTTCACTCTGTATAATAGGCCCTAGGTTCATCCACCTCATTAGAACTGACTCAAATGCATTCCTTTATGGCTGAGTAATATTCCATTGTGTGTATGCACCACAACTTCTTTATCCATTCATCTGTCGATGGACATCTAGGTTGTGTCCATGTTCTAGCTATTGTAAATAGTGCTACACTGAACATTGGGGTACGTGTGTCTTTTTCAATTTTGGTTTCCTCAGGGTATACGCCTAGGAGTGAGATTTCTGGGTCATATGGTGGTTTTATTCCTAGTTTTTTAAGGACTCTCCATACAGTCTTCCATAGTGGCTGTATCAATTTACATTCCCATCAACAGTACAAGATGGTTCTCTTTCTCCACATCCTCTCCAGCATTTATTGTTTGTAGACTTTTTGATGTTGGCCATTCTGACTGGTGTGAGGTGATATCTCATTGTAGTTTTGATCTGCATTTCTCTAATAATGAGCAATGCTGAGCATCTTTTCATGTGTCTGTTAGCCATCTGTATGTCTTCTTTGGAGAAATGTCTATTTAGGTCTTTTCCCCACTTTTTGACTGGGTTGTTTGTTTTTCTGGTATTAACTTGCATGAGTTGCTTGTATATTTTAGAAATTAATCCTTTGTCAGTTGTTTCATTTGCTATTTTCTCCCATTCTGAGGGTTGTCTTCTCACCTTGCTTATAGTTTCCTTTGCTGTGCAAAAGCTCTTAAGTTTCATTAGGTCCTACTTGTTTATTTTTGCTTTTATTTCCATTACTCTAGGACGTGAGTCATAGGGGATCCTGCTTTGGTTTATGTCATCAAGTGTTCTGCCTGTTTTCCCTCTAACTGTAGTGTTTTAGATATTGCTTAGAGATTACATTATACATAAAAGACTAATCACAGTCTACTGTTTTTATTTTACCATTTTGAGCAAAATTTTGAAAACTACCTTATTTAGATCCCTTTACCATGCTCCTTCATCATGAAGTTGTTTTAAATATGTCCTTTACCTACATAGAGAACCACAACAGACAATTTCATTTTTTGTTTCAACCATCAAACAGAATTTTTTTTTAATTCAAGAGGGGGATAGTGTATTATGTTTAGTCATATTTTTACTTTTTCCATTGTCTTCTTCATTACAAATGTCCCAAGATTTTTTTCAAGATCCTTTTTCAAAGATCTTGCTTTGTGCCTAGGTTGGTTGACAAAAATTCTTAGTTTTCCTTCATTTGAAAATGTCTTTATTTAGCTTTCCTTCTTGAAGGGTATTTTCTCTGGATAAAGAATTCAAGTTTGACCATTCTTCTAGCACTTGAAGTGTGCCACCTCCTTCTGGCCTCCAAGATTTCTCGTGAGAAATCTAACATTTGAATTCTTATTCCCCTGTAGGTAATGCATTTTTTTCTCTCTAGGTGCTTTCAAGATGTTTTCTTCATTCTTGGTGTATAGAAGTTTGATTATGATGTGCTGGGTGTGATTTTTCTTTGGGTTCATCTTGTTAGGAATTATATGCTAGGCTTTTTGATTCTGTAGGTTTATGCCTGTCACCTAATTTGGGGGAAATTTAGCCTTTTTTTTTAATTAACAAATTTCATTCTCTTTCTGTTCTTCTGGGACTGTGATCATACAAATGCTATATCTCTTGTTATTGCCCGCAAGTACCTAAGAGTTTTTTTGTTTGTGTTTGTTTTTTCTCTCTGTTTGTTGTTTAGATAGGGTAGCTTCTATTGTTCTACCTTCACATTCACATATTCTTTCCCCTGTCATCTTCATTTGTACTACTTTAGCCCATTCAGTTAGTTTTAAATTTCAGTTATTTTATTTTTAAGTTCTAAGTTGGAAATTTAGATTGCAAATGGAAATACAATTTTATTCTAATTTGTATTTTCTATTTCTTTGCTGGAATTTTCTGTTCTTTCACTTGTTTTAAGCTTATTTATAATTTCTCATGGAAGCATTTTTATGATAGTTGCTTTAAAATCTTTTTCAGATAATTCCAACATCAGTGTTATTTTGGTCTTCATCTGGTGTTATTTTGGTATTCATTTGGTTCTTGGTATGACAAGTGGTTTTTTTTGTTGTACTCTGGACTGACTGGGTATTATTTTATGATTTTCTAAATCTTATTTACATCTTGTATTTTAGCAGGCCTCTAATGACACCTTGCTGGTTGGGAGTAAGGAAGGACACCTCTTTTTTCCACTGGGTGGGAGTGAAAATTCATGCTCTCCACTCAGCCTCTGCTGACACGGGCAGAAATGCTTTATTACTGCTGGGTAGGGGTAGAAATTTAGACTTGATTAAGCCTCTACTGACATCATGAGTCTTCAGAGGAGCACTTTGTTACTGTCAGACAGGAATGGAAGTCTAGACCCTCCATTCAGCTTCTGCAGAGAGAATAGTGCCTCACTACTACTGAATGAGGTGGAATTCTATGTTCCTTATTCAGGATTGCTGACTGCATTTTTTGCTTTGGTGATTGGAGTAGTGTGAATATTGCAAAAAGATTTTCTATTCTCCTAGGCCACCCCTTTACCAGTCCTTTGGCTAAAGACAGGATTTGAGGAGGGCCTTTTTAAAAACCTGTAATAATTTTAAAATCAGCTTGCAATTTCTAAAGACAAACTGTTGGGATTTTGAATGGGGCTGAATGTAATCTATAGATCAAATGGAATGAATTTTTATAATTTTGAGTCTTCTTTAGCTGTTTTAGTATTATTTAGTAGCTTTCATGCACTTTCATTGTTTCAGTTCAGTTCAGTTGCTCAGTCGTGTCCGACTCTTTAAGACCCCATGGACTGCAGCACGCTAGGCCTCCCTGTCCATTACCAACTCCCAGAGTTTACCCAAACTCAAGTCCATTGAGTCGGTGATGCCATCCAACCATCTCATCCTTGTTGTCCCCTTCTCCTCCCGCCTTCAATCTTTCCCAGCATCAGGGTCTTTGCATCAGGTGGCCAAAGTATTGGAGTTTCAGCTTCAGCATCAGTCTTTCCAATGAATATTCAGGACTGATTTCCTTTAGGATGGACTGGTTGGATCTCTTTGCAGTTCAAGGGACTCTCAAGAGTCTTCTCCAACACCACAGTTCAAAAGCATCAATTCTTCGCCATTCAGTTTTCTTTATAGTCCAACTCTCACTTCCATACATGACTACTGGAAAAACCATAGCTTTGACTAGATGGACCTTTTTTGGTAAAGTAATATCTCTGCTTTTTAATACGCTGTCTAGGTTGATTATAACTTTTCTTCCAAAGAGCAAGCGTCTTTTAATTCCATGACTGCAGTCACCATTCGCAGTGATTTTGGAGCCCCCCAAAATAAATCTGTCACTGTTTCCCCATCTATGTGCACTTTCTTTAGAATTTCATTAATTTTGGATACCAAGGTAAATGCCATCATTTAATGTTTTATTTTATAATAGCTTTTTCACAATAATTTATTTTTATAATTTTGTATTCAGGTTTTTGCTAGATTAACTTTTTAATTCTGTAGATTCATTTTGGACTTTCTATGTATTCAATCATGCTATCTGTGAATAATAAAAGTTTTGTTTCTTCTTTTTCAATACCTATTTCTTGCCTATTACACACTATTGATAGAAATTGTCCAGTTCATTGTTGAATCAAAATTGTGATAGAGGATAACCCTGTCTCATTCCTCATCTCAGGGAGAAAGTTTTTACTATTTATTAGATTTTAATAAAACCAATAAACATGATGCTTGCTGTAAAGTTTTTGTATTTATGTTTTGTTAGATTAAGGATATTCTTTTTTATCACTAGTTTGCAAAGATTTTTAAAAATCATGAGTGGGTATGAAGTTTTATCAAATGCTTACTCTCCGTTAATTGTGACAATTATGTTTTTTAGTCTTTATTTTGAATGTTTTCTTAAAATTTTTATTGGAGTATAGTTGATTTACAATATTGTATTAGTTTCAGATGTACAGCAAAGTGTATCAGTTTTACATATACATGTATCTATTCTTTTTAAATATTATTTTCCCATATAGGCCATTGGAGTGTTGAGTAGATTTCCCTGTGCAGTAAGTCCCTGTAGAGTAGGTTCTTACTGCAGGTCTCATTATCAGTTTTATATATAGTAGTGTGCATATGTCAATGGCAATCTCTCAATTTGTCCCTTCCCCCTGTTACATTCTGATAACCATAAGTTTGTTTTCTACATCTGTGACTCTACTTCTGTTTTGTAAATGAGTTCATTTGTAACCCCTTTTTTAGATTCTATTTTGAATGTTAATTCAACTTTCCATTCCTAGGATAAAATCAATTTGATGTAATATGTACCCTTTTTATATATTACTATATTTGTTTTGCTAATATTTTATTTAGGGCTTCCTAGGTGGCACTATTGGTAAAGAATCTGCTTGCCAATGCAGGAGACTTAAGAGATACAGCTTTGATTCCTGGGTTGGGAAGATCCCCTGAAGGAGGAAATAGCAACCCACTCCAGATTTCTTGCCTGGAAAATTCCATGGACAAAGGAGCCTGGTGTGCTGCAGTCCATAGGGCCGCAGAGAGAAAGACATGACTGAGCACACACACACAAATATTTTATTTAGGATTTTTGTCTCTGTATTCATGAGAGAAATTGACCTGGGGTTCCTTTCTTACAGTATTGTTTCCAGGTGTTGGTTGTCAAGGTTATATGGGCCTCTTATTATAAATTAAACAGAATTTCCTCTTTTCCTACCCCCTGGAATTTTCTGTGTAATATAGATGTTATTTATTCTTTAAATATTTGGAAAATTTTACTGATAAAGCCATCTGGGCCTAGAGTTTTCTTTGTAGGGAATTTTTAATAATGGATTAAAATTTGTATTAGCTTTAGGACTATTCTGATTATTTCCTCTTTGTTTTGATAAGTTATGTTCTTTAAGGATTTTTTTCTATTTTATTTAAATTCAAATTTATTGGGATGATTACTCATAATATTCTTGTATCTTTTAAATCTTTGTTGTATCTCATTAACATTGTAATTTCTCTTTTAACTCTGGTTATTTAGAAATCAGTCTGTTGCTTAATTTCTTAAGTCTATTATTTAATTTCTAAGCAGGATTTTATAACTATCTTTTTTATTTATAGTTCAATTCCACTGCATTCAGAGAACATACTCTTTATAATTTAATTCCTTTGAAATGTGTTAAGAATTACTGTATTGCCAGGTATATGTTCCATTTTGGTAAATATCCAAAGCATATATTGCTTTAGAAGAATGTGCATTCTGTGATTTGCAGGTACACTGTTTTATGTATATACATTTCATCAGTTGTTTATTCATATCCTTTATATCCTTTATGATTTTCTGTCAGCTTGTCCCATCATTTAGTGACAGATTTTATGTTAAAATCTCCAGCTATGATTGTAATTTAATCTGTTTCACCCTATGTTCTATCATTTTGCTTTATATATATTTGAGGTTGTGTTATTAAATACATATTAAGTTTAGGATTATTACATCTTCCTGTTGGATTGGCCCTTTTGTTATTATGAAATGCCCTTAATCTCTCCTAAAGCTCTTTCCTTTAATGT
Organism: Antilocapra americana; assembly: GCA_007570785.1. Classification (NCBI taxonomy): domain Eukaryota; kingdom Metazoa; phylum Chordata; class Mammalia; order Artiodactyla; family Antilocapridae; genus Antilocapra; species Antilocapra americana. Next base: position 7,707,863 of record ML661889.1, on the reverse strand, counting down.
CTACTTTAACTTATATTAGCAGAGTTAAACTAGATTTCTTTTTGTTAAAATATGCATGGTATATATATTTTTCAGTTTTTTACTTTCAAGTTTTCTTTGTCTTTATATTTTAGATGCAGTAGTTCACATAGGAAATGCAGAATAAATGTTTGATTCTTTCCCTTTAAATCCTAGTTTTCAAGACACTGAATTTATTCCCTCTTAACTTCCAAATATGATAGCCAGCCCTCTTGGCCCTTACCAGTCCTTAGTAGGGTTAACCTGAGTAACCATCAGAATATTGTAAAAATCATAATGTGTGCTTTCTGAGGCTTCCAAGGTCTTAAAACACACTGTGGCTTTCTCCTTGCACTCTCTTTGTTCACCTCCTCTGCAGGGAGGCACTCAGTTTGTGGGGAGATCCATATGTAGAAAAACTGAGGTCTCCTGATAACAGTGTTGACACCAGCCAAGTGAGTGAATTCCTCCAATGATTCAACTGACAACAGCTCCAGCTGACAACTTAACTGCAACTCCATGAGAAAGCCAAGGTCTCTCAATTTTTTGACCCATAGAAATCATGTGAATTAAGTGAATTAAGTGTTTACTGTTTTGTTTAAGCTGCTAAATTTTAGGACAGTTTATTACAAAGCAATAGATAATAAAACAGACTTTGGTAAATGGAAATGAGATGTGGATTTAACAAAACCCTGAAAAATTATAAGCATCTTTGACAGTACAGTGAGAGGAAGCTGAAAGAACTTTGAGGAGAGGATCCGTGGAAGTCTAAGATGCCTTGAGGCTGTTAGCAAAATTCTGATAGTCTTTGAGAAGGTTGCCAATAAAGATACATGTGAGATTAGATAACTATGAGGAAAATCTTATTGGAGACTGAGAGGGAAAAAAATCTGTTATGCAGTTGCAGAGTGTTTAGCAACACTGGTGCCTTCAGTTATGTAGATGGTAGAAAATATACCTAATGAAATTGGCAATTGGAATTCCCTGAATGTCCAGTGGTTAGGACTTCAGGTTCTCACTGCTGAGGGCCCAGGTTCAATCCCTGGTCAGGAAACTAAGATCCCTCAAGCGGCTCGTGGCCAAATAAATAACAAAGATGAAACTGAGGGTCGGTAAAATCTTTTGTTAAGACTCTAGGAGGATCTAAGGTGGTACCTCAGAGGATGGTCCAGTTAAATGATAGGACTTCCAAAAAGTTTCAGAGCACAAGCCCTCAGCAGTCTCAGCAGAGGTTCAAGGCAGAGGGCTGTGTCAAGAAAGATTTGTTCATAAGAGTCACAGAAGACCCCCAAGTTTTTAAGAATGTCACAGTGACAGAACCACCACCAGACTGAACTGTAAGATAAAAATGAAGAGAACGCTTTCAATCCCCAAACTCCTTCAGTCAGGAAGCAAGCTAAGAAGACTACTCAGCTTACAAACACAGGCTAGCTTTCATATAAAGTGAAGGATAATTTAGTGAGGACAACTCTAATCTCCGAGTGGAGCCAAGAGCCACAGAGAATTATTCTCAGGATTTGAGTCCTAACCGAGGACTTGCCAGCAAGTGTCTTACTGGATTTTAGCATTTTTGTGACTCAGTGACTCTTGTGTGCCCACTTCTCCCCACCCCCTGTTTTTTTCCCACAGAGGATATCCCATACCTGTCCTGCCATTATATGTTTTATGTGTATAGAAGCCAGATGTAACTTCTGTGTTTAGCTCACCAGTCTTAATACTGAGAGGAACTGTAGTCAAGATACTCTTACAGAGGGACCATACTTTAGTTATACCTGATTTAGATGATGTGACTGTTGTCTTTGAGCTGATACTGTAATGGAACATGATATTGGGGAGGTGTGAGTATATTTTGAGCATATATTCATGTATAAGTTGGACAAGAATCAGTGAGGGCCAGAGGGAGGACTATGATAACCAGCCTTCAAGATGGCCCCAGTGATTCTCAGCTCCTGGTCATTTTATAATGTATGTGGGAAAATTTATCAAGAGGACATAACAATCTTAAATGTTTATGTACCTCATAACAAAACTTCAAAATACATGAAAGCAAAACTGAAAAACTGCAAGAAATAAAATTCACAATTATAGTTGGAGATTTCAATGAACTCCCCTTTCAATTCTTGATAGAAAAAGTAGACAGAAAATTAGAAAGGATATAGTAGACTTGAATAACACTATTAAGCAACATGAGGTAATTGAAAATGATAGACCACTTGACCTAACGACAGCAGAATATAATTCTTTTCAAGAGGTCGTGGAACAGTCATCAAAATATACCATATTCTGGGCCATACACAAGTCTCAATAAATCTAAAAGTATTCAAGTCATACAAAGCATGTTCTCTGATGACATGCTATTAAATTAGAAATTGATAACAGAACTATCCCTAGAAAATCCCAAATATGTGTTAAGTAAATCACATACCTCTAATTTTATTATGATCTTGATGTCAGAGAGGACGTCCTCCATTGTAGTCTAGGTCACTGTGTACATTGGGAAACTGGAATAAAAGAAAGAAAAATTATAAAAATTCATTTCTCCAGCATAGAAGAAATACAGCTAATAATTACAGAAGAGTTCAATTCGGGGTTGAGGTAGAGAGGTCCTTTGGGGCTACTGATCAGTGTATTGGCAGGGATCTGGAATGAATCCATTCCCTTTATTCCCAGTGTCCCAGTCACCAGATTTCTCAAGGGTAGAAACTCAGTAACTTTGCAAATGCATTAATGGATCTATATGGGGCCAATTAATCTTACTTCTTCACCTGCCTGCTAAGCCCTCATTAATGAAGGCAACATCCTCCCCAGCTATTAGCTAATGGGCTACCCATGGGAAAAGATGGCTCTGGGGCGTCTCTTCCCAGTACAGGACCAGCTGTGAGTGCCTCTTAGGGTGGGGGCTGCCTCCTTCCCCTCACCACGTGAGAGGTTAAAGTCAGTAGCAGGCTCTGATCCCGAGACTCAGTATATGGACCCAATGAGTCTGGCTTTGTCATCACTGTTTTGCTAATGAAAGATTGTGTTCTGACCTCCAGAACAACAGCTCTGCCACCAAGTCACATGCTCTGTTGGAATTAAATGGTTTTCTTATGAACATCTAAAGCAAACTTGAAGGAGGAAATTCGTTGGTGCTTGACTATCACCAAGTAATACTCAGATTTCTGGGAATTGTTCACTACTGACATGTCTTCTGGAAGGAAGGGAATGTCCAGGACAACCACCTTATCCTATAGGCTGATCTTATTTTCCAAGACATGGAGAATTCTAGCAACTCAGAAATGGATATTTATATGTAGCTTGGGGAAGATACTCAATGGTTTAGTGTTTCTGAGTGTGGTTCAGTGACCACCTGTTTCAGATTCACCAGATTTGGGGGCCTGGCTTTAGATTTACTAGATCACGTTTTCTGAGGTTGGTAACCTAGAATCTTCACATGCAGCAGGCTTCTCCAGGGAACCTTGGGAAGAGCGCCTTAACATTTCAGAACCATTGTTTGGGGTCGTTGCTGCTCCCTCTGACTGCCTGCTCTCCGTTGTACTCCCACCCTGTTATCCCAAGGAGGAAGGCAAAGAAACAGGTATAATAAAATCCCTTGCTTATTCTTCCCTCATCTACAGGGCCCTGACACCTGCTCTTACTCCTAAACACTCCACTCCACCATGACTAGATTAGACCACTCAAGTTTTCTTCCTAGTTTTCCATTCACAGGTACAAACTACAGGCAACAGAAATAGTGGTTACTCCAGCATCCTTTTTTTCCCCCAAGATGAACTACTTCCATTTATTTACTATTATTTTGGCCATGTTGCATAACATGGGATCCTAGTTCCCCAACCAGGGATCAACCCTGTGGCCCCTGAATTAGAAGTGAGGAGTCCTAACCACTGGACTTCCAGGGAGACCCCAATCCAGCATCCTTTGAAAGACTATCAGAGATGTCAGTTTTTCCATAGTTCCTTGCTTGACTAACTCTCTATACTCTGAATAGTTTTGAATTTAGTGCAGACTGGAGAAGAGGGATGACAGAGGAAAGAGGAGAAGAAGAGAAAAGAGGAGAAGAAGAGAAAGCGAGTAGACATAAAGCAAGTAATAAATCAGAGGCTCTGATCAGCTACCCATTGCATTACCCACTACCCTACCCTTTTCTATCCCACCTCCTGGTCTGAGTGTTGGCCACATTCCTACTCTTCTCAGCTTTTGTCTACTCTTTTAATCAGAGAAGGACTTGCAGACCTGTAACCCACACTGAAACCACCTATTGAAGAAGGTGTGAAGTTGGGTCTTAAGTTCAACTTCACACATAATAGCCATTTCTCAATTTCTTTAAATTCTTGTAAGTTATTTATCTTGAGATTTTTTAGTTAATTCTTTAAAGTCCGGTTAATTTGCCTTGAACCTGAGTTGATTTTTGACACCAATAGGGCCAATGACATTTGCAACCCAAATCTGGGGCTGTCTGCAATCCTGCAAAAATAGGGTTTACTATAAACTAGCAACTGTTGGGTTCAGAATGGCTGAAAAGTTACATCTCAGTGACACCAAATAAGTCATCTATGCTCCATGTGCGCTAAAAGATGTTACCAGTACCCCGTGTTCAAATATGCCCTCTTGGGTTTTGTATCACTTTATTAGGGCATGTTATCTCTTTGGGCATTACATTGATTTCTTCCAGTCACCACTCAGAGCGTTCCATCAGTAGCCATAGTGCCTTCAGTATCTACTTGATAGCTAAAATCTTTTTAAATTTTTATTTATTGATTTGGCTGTGCCAAATCTTAATTGTGGTATGTTGGATCTTTAGTTGCAGCTTGTGAGCTATTAGTTGCAGTATGTGAGCTCTAGTTCCTTGCCTAGAGATCAAACCCAGGTCCCCACCAGCATTGGGAGTACAGTCTTAACCACTGGGTCCTTAACCACTGGACCACTAGGAAAGTCCCTCAGCCCCGGCGGGGTCCGGGGGTCTTGAGGCATGAGTGGCGTTGGCGGAAGAACTGAGCTGAGTCGGTGTGTGGTGATGAAGCAGTCTCTCTTTATTGCTGTTAGTTTTGTGAGGTCATGGAGTCTCTCCAAAAGGAGATGGAGAAGTCTCTCACTTTATTTCTGTTAGCTTACAGTTTTATAGCCAAAGAACATCCCCATTACATCACAACTATTTTATGCAAACTTTTGTTTTCTGCCTACCATCAACAACTTTAACATAAAGCTCATTTTCATTGCAAAAGGTCGGATTTCTGCATAATCAGACTTAACAATAGTATGTTTACCATTTGAATGTCTCTAGCATACCTTTATTTAGCATAATACGGGCATATATACACTGTCTTACAAGATAGCCTTTTCAGCAAAGATAAAAAATCTTGCAACTTATCCGGGAAACATAGGGCTAGAATCTATCTCAAAGAGAGGGGGTTGTAAAAACTCACTTTCCATATCTGAGAGGGAAGAGAGCTGTAAATGGTTACTTTAAGAATGTATGCATTTCTTTTTTCCCCCGGAAAAGGTGTGCCTCTCCACTCATCTCGGAATATTCAGGGATTGACACAGGAAGCCTCCTGCCAAATGTTTCCTGACAAGGTGCAACTTTGTAGAAGCTAGAAAGAGGGGCTTAAGCTTGAAACTGTTTTATTCTATTACCCTATTTTGGTTTTTACAAGGAAAGAGAAAAGAAGACAGACAGTTTAGCAGCACTGCTTTAGCAATGAAACCCTACTAACCTTACAATTACTAAAAGGAATTCCTTTATCTACACTACCCTAAAGCAATCAGTGTCTCCAACTATGCTGGCCACAGTCATGAGCATTCCTAAGTCCCATTCCAGGCTGGTTTTTTCAAGGAAGGAAGCCTCTTCTGTGAGTGGTCGGGGGAGTGGGATGTGGAAAGGTGACCCAAGTATGAGCC